>CM035093.1:50609040-51216540 GCA_020205505.1 Panax japonicus
GGTCAATGTGCAACCCTTTTCGGTTGCGTTGGTGCAACCAGTTAAACACACCAACTGGCAACTCTTAAAGTCAAATCGTCAACATTATACATGTCAGACCTTTTTCACTTATTTTTTCAAACAAATCTCACATTAACATGAGAACACCAAAGAATAAGTAACGAAAAGGGAGACTCAAAAATCCTGACGTCGACAGGTGGTGACTCTACTGGGGACTCTAGTAAGAGGGCTTAAGCCGCTATTACAAGCTTTTCAAAATTGTTATATGCTTATGTGTGAATGTTGCATTTAAATTTCTGATGAATGTGTACGGATGCATTTTTATTTACTGCACTTCTAAATATCTATCTGTGATATTAGTGCTTCGTACATGTCATCATTTAGCATAAACGATGAGACACGTTGTATGTGAATGTATGTTGTGTGGTTCCTCCATCAGGAGGCTATCCTGTAGGTGTTTGATTACTGGACTCACAGGAAGAATAATTCCCGTGAGGCTCAGGAAAGGCACCACCCAGATTTGCTCCAGTTGAAAGACCGAATTAACTTCCCGTCAAGTAAATTGTGATGATCTGGGAACCTTCATGCCAAAAAAGCCGCGAGAGTAACCCTAAGATAGGTCAACCTATGATAAACCAAACGCGAAGGAAAGTCTCTTCATACTTTCCATTTTCAATTACTTATAAAAGCATTTACTTGTAATTTTATTCCATGTTCATCCATATGTAATGGAAAATATAAAGAATATTTGTGCATGCATGCATGTTATCAATTAACAACCGGTTTTGCAGGACAAAAATTCCTAAAACAGACATGTTATGATAACATTTACATTACCCTAAGACTAAACTACGTAAGTCTTTTGTAGGGAAGCAATTGGGATTGTTACCCACTCAAAATCCAAAAAGGCCACAGGCCTACAACCACTCATGTCTTCTTCTGACCAGTCTAATGTTGTTTCCTGAGAAGAATTTAACGGATTGAGTAAACAAATTACAGACTTGGATGTTCTACTGAAAGAATTGCACCAGTCCACTCAGGGTACGAAGATACCTACACATACAGAATCATCTACATAAGGAGGAGTTCAAGGTCTGGAAAAGACAAGTCAAGAACCTCTGTTGGATACGACCAACAAAGACCCTGAAAACACCCATCTCAAAGGAGATCCAGACACCGGTGATATCAGAAAGAAGGTTCTTCAAATGGAGGAAACTATTCGTATTCTCAAAGGGATTGGAACACATGGCAGTGTTTCATATGCCGAACTTTGCATATTTCCTGGTGTTCAATATCCAGAGAAATTTAAGACCCCTGATTTTAAGAAATATGACGGATTAGGGGATCCTTATACACATTTAAAGGTGTTCATTGGAGAACTCGGATCTTATGCGGAAAATGAAAAGCTCAGAATGTAGTTGTTTCAGAAAAGTCTGACTAGAGAAGCCCGTTCATGGTATACAAAATTAGACAACTCAAAGATCCATAGCTGGGAAGACTTGGATCACGCCTTCCTCACTCAATACAGTTTTCAATCTCAGATGGCTCCTGATCGGTATCAAATCACTAAGGTCAAGAAACAGTCTAATGAGTCATTTAGAGAGTACACTCAAAGGTGGAGGTGTCTTGTTACTCAATTTATTCCTTCCGTGACAGAATCAGAAATGGTCATGACTTTCATAGATGTACAGGAAGTTCCTTTCAATGAAAGAGTTCTAGCTGGTATTGGCAAACCATTCTCTGAAATGATCAAGTAAGGAGAGATGGCTGAAATGGGATTAACGTCCGGTAAAATTCAAGACCTAGCCGCTCTTAAAGATGTTGCTGAGCACATCCAGTCCGGATCTTATGGAAACAACCCCCGAAGGGTCCATAAGAAGAAAGAGGAGGATGTTTCCTTGATACTACAAGGATAAAAAGGCAATCAAAGCATTCCTATGCAGAGGAGAAACTACTCCCCTTTTTAATACAATCTTCAAACCCTCCATTGCCTAAGAGTGGAGAAGTAAAGTGACCTCGAACGTTCACACCCTTAGGGAACTCACTCGAGAATGTTCTTGCTCTTCTGACTGCTCAGAAGAAAATTACACATCTTCTTCCACCAGCCAACCCTAATGGGAGGGGTTTTAATGCTATTCAGAAGTGTGGTTATCATGCCGGAGCACTTGGACATGATACTCAAGATTGTTGGGCCTTGAAATACAAGATTCAAGATCTAATAGACAATGGTGAGATCGTGGTCACCAAACCAGATCAACCTCATGTGCAAGACAACCCTCTTCCTCAACACAAAGAAGAAGAGGTCAACATAATCAGTTGGAGCACTGGACAAGGTTCCAATTCTAATGGCGAATCATCCCAACCCATCAAAGACGGTATTGACAAATGGGATTATGCAAAGTTCCAGTTTACTATGGAACGAAAAATGAAAGATCTTTACAAACAAATTGAGCAATTGGCAGAACTGGTGACCCACCAGCATTAAGTCACACGCCAATTAATCAGGCAAGATCATGCCTATCTCCTTCCTTTTGTTATGAATGCTTCCTCACCAATTTCAGAAAGCGAAGCTATGGAGGATAAGGTTGCGAAGAGAGCAAATGCTAAAGCTCGTCGGGATTTTGCCAATCAGAGGGAATTCACTTATTTGGGCCAATCTATGGAGGAGATACTGCTGATGTTGATCAACGAAAGAAGAATTACCTTCCTTCTCCCTCCAATCAATTCCCATTCAGGATGGTTTAATTCTGATGAAGTGTGTCAATATAATTCACATTCTCGCGGTCACAGCACAGAAGAATGCTGGGCACTCCGCCATATCATTCAGAATCTTATTGATAGCGGTGTCCTGGAAATAGCAGATGATTACACTGTGCAACTCAAGGGTCGGAATGCAAGTCCTACCAAATGGAAGGGATCAATGGCAGTTATATCTGAATTGGATGATGAGACTGTCAAAGTATTTCCCATACAACCAATTCAACTCAAAGGAGCTGACAATCCTTTAAAAGTGGTCGCACCAGAGCCAATTTCATTATCTTTCAGACCACAATATCCTGTTGTCAGCTTACACAAAGTTCCATGGAATTATGGAGAAGCTGAAGGATCCATGTATCATACTGCCGCTACAATGTCGAAGGAAAATCCACTGTATCTTCCTCAACGGGTTATTAAACCTACTTGCGAAGCAAAGGGGAAGTTGCCCATGGAGAAGATTGAAAAATTCCTCCACACTATGGGCCACAATGAAGCAAAAGTGGTTTTAAGCTTGTGAGAAGCTCCACACCAGATTTCATTACTGGACTTGGTTTTCTCTTTTGAGGATCATCGGAAGATCTTACTGAAGGTTTTGAAAGAAGCCTACTTGCCAAAATCAGTGGATGTGGAAAATTTTCAACATTTGGTTGATCATATTTTCAACAACAATGTGATATCCTTCACTGATGATGACATACCTCCCGAAGGGACCGGTCATTGCAAGCCTCTGTATATTGTAGTTTTGTCCTCCAGGTGTATGCTAGCTGGAGTTTTGATAGATGGAGGCTCATCTCTAAATATCTGTCCTTATGCCACCTTGGTGAAAATGAATATTAATCTCAAGCAGATCCAAAGCAGCCATATGGCCATCAGAGCTTTTGATGAATCCCGATGAAATTCCGTTGGAAAGATTGAATTTCCAATTGAGATTGGTCCAAATACATTCAATGTATCTTTCCACGTCCTCAAGATAGACTCAGAATACAACCTGTTATTAGGGAGGCCATGGATACACATGGATGGAGCTGTTCCCTACACCTTACATCAACAACTCAAATACATTATCAACAACAGTATAGTCACTGTCAATGCTGAGCCAGAATGACCTGAACAAGGAACTCTACCAATTATCAGCTTCAATTTAGAAGTTGAACCGGCCAATTTCCATACTCTGGAAGTGAGTAACACGCAATACCATTCTATTGGAGCACCACTTCCTATACACAAGGTTTCTGACGAGGTTATGTCCGCCACTCAAGAAATGATGTTATTGGGTCATCAACCTGGACAAGGGCTTGGTAAAGATAAGCAGGGTATTAAGAACCCTATCCAAATGTCCAGTCAAATTAGAACAGCCGGACTAGGATATTCTACCAGTTCCAGACACAGGAATCCTCATAAGCACAAGCAGGTTCCTCAAATTTCCGCCGCACGGCAATTTTCTATACCTTTACATCATGAGTTGATGCAATCTCCAGTTAAGGTTCCACCACATGTTGTGGCTATGCTGTTTCTGAAACCAGTGCCAATCAAAGAAAAAGAGGTGTTAATTCATGATCCCAAGGCGGAAGAAAAGGAACAAAAACGTAAACATGACCTTGCCTTGATGATGGTAGGCATACGCGTCATTGTTCATGATGAACATACAAACAGATACACCTCAGACCATGATTACCCAGATGTCATGGTTATCATTCGGGAAAAGGAGGACAATGACGAGCCTTCATCACTGTAATCCTTCAGGACTTTGCTCTCAACAATTGGAGCAGCACTCCATGCATTGGTCGACGAGGGTAAAATGGGCAGAAAATCCCTCTTCCATATTGATAACTTTAATTGCTTGCTTTTCTTTATAGTACTAGTAGTTATTTTATCAAGTACATGCTAACACTTGAGTATGATCTAATAGTTGAATATATTAAGTTAAAGCATCTTTTATTTCAGGACACTAAATTTAGATGTGCCAGTACTTGCTGATGAGGTGCTTTCTCTCCACAAGGGATGTAACTTTGACGCAAAGTTGGACTCAGACTTGATGGACATACAAGAGGACATTGAGACACCTCAAGAGATTAAGGAATGGGTCACAGACAAACCCAAACCCAATCTTGATCAAACCACTTCTTTCAATATTGGAACCTTAGACAACCCTAAGCTAATCCAAACTGGTTCAGACCTTACCATAAATTAGCTGAATGACATGGTTGCACTATTAACCCAATTCCAGGATGTGTTTGCATGGTCTCATAAAGACATGGTGGGTTTGTCCACTGACATTGTTCTTCATCGCCTTCCCATTAAAGAAGGATTCAAGCCAGTTAGGCAAAAGCTTAAGCATTTGAAACCTGAGTGGAGTTTAAAGGTTAATGAAGAAATTGTGAAACAATTTCAAGCTGGCATTATCATGGTGTCTATATATCCGAAGTGGATATCCAACATTGTTATCATGCCTAAACCAGGGGGAAAGCTGCAAGTCTGCATGGATTATCAGGATTTGAACAAAGCTTGCCTTAAAGATAGCTTTCCCGTGCCTTTTATCCACATTCATATTGATAACACTGCTCAGTACGACATGTACTCCTTTGTTGATTGCTTTGTAGGTTACCATCAAATTATGGTCACTGAGGAAGATCGTGATAAAACTGCTTTCATCACGCCTTGGGGAACTTTTTGCTACAGACGGTTATCATTCGGCCTCATCAATGCCGGGGCAACCTATCAGTGAGCTATGATGGCTCTTTTCCATGATTTAATGCATAAAGAGATATAGATCTACGTGGATGACATCATTGTCAAATCTCGAAAGGAGGAAGACCACTTAGACCATTTCAGAAAGCTTTTCAACAGGTTGCGTAAGTACAACTTGAAGTTGAATCCTGCCAAGTGCGCCTTTGGTGTTAAGTCAGGCAAGTTGCTAGGTTTTCTAGTCAGCCACAAAGGGATTGAACTGGATCCTTCCAAAATCCAGGCCATCAAGGAAATGCCCATTCCTCAGGCAGAGAAGGAAATACGGGGATTTTTGGGAATGATCAACTTCATTAGCAGATTCATTTCTCAACACACAGCAACCTGTGAGCCAATCTTCAAGTTGTTAAGGAAGAACTCCTCCATGAAATGGAATGATGAATGTCAGAAAGCCTTCCTCACATTCAAAGAGCAACTGATGAATGCTCCTATTTTGGTACATCCCAGGGATGATGTTCCCCTATTCATGTACCTCTCCATAAATGACAATGCCATGGGCTGTATGTTGGGGCATAAAGACGATAGAGGCCAAGAATGAGCTATCTATTACTTCAGCAAAAGATTCAGCATCAGTGAACACAAGTACACTCTGATTGAGAAGACTTGTTGTGCTTTAGCATGGGCTTTCATGAGGTTACAGCATTACCTCCATGGTCACACAACCCATCTCATATCCCGAATGGATCCTCTCAAGTATGTGTTCTGTAAGCCCATACTGAATTGTCGACTGTCCAGATGGCAGTTGATCCTACAACAATTTGACATCGTCTATGTGATGCAAAGGTCAGTTAAAGGTCAAGGAATTGCGGATCAACTGGCCGCCGCACCTACAGGGGACTACAAACCCTCGGAAACATACTTCCCCAATGAAGGGGTAATTATAGTTCAGCTGCAACATCAGTACTATACATGCCGTACATGGAGAATGTATTTTGATGGAGCTGTTAACACAGAAGGTTCTGGAGCTGGAGCAGTTCTGAGCAGTTCTAATATCCGGTACAGGGGAGCAGTATCCCATCGCCTGTTAAATTGCAATTTGTCAACACAAACAACACAGCTGAGTATGAAAGCTGTATCATGGGGCTAAAACTTGCTCATCCAATGGGCATCAGGCGATTAACTGTCTTTGGGAATTTTGAATTGGTAATCAGACAATCCACATGAATATATCAAACAAAAGAATTACATTTACTGCATTACCATCGGTAAGTTTTACAGATGGCTTTGGAGTTCGAAGAAGTCTCCTTTCTACACATTCCTCTGATTGATTTTGCAGATGCATTAACAACGTTGGCCTCCTTGGTTTACATACCTAACAAGGAAAACATGGAAAGCATCACGTTTACTCTGCAAAAAGCCCAGTCTATGGTAATTACATTAGAGAATTATCGGATGAACTACCTCCCATCCACAACCCTTGGTATCAGTACATCAAGGAATATCTACAAGATGGATCTACACCCGCTGTGGCGAGTCAAAATGAGAAGAGGTGGATTCATCGACTTGCTATGAAATTCTACCTGAGTGGAGATGCACTCTACAAAAGAGATGTTGGATTAGGTCTCCTCAGATGTCTAGATAAAGACCAAGCTCAAAGACTCATGGATGAGATCCATGGTGAAGTATGTGGCCCTCATATGAGCGGACCCCTACTTGTCAAGAAGATCCTCAGAATGGGGCATTATTGGCTTACACTCAAAGCTGACTGTGATGATCATGTCAAGAGGTGTTATCAATGCCATATTCATGAGAATGCAATCCACGCCCCTCCAAGGGAACTCCACAATATGAGTTCGCCATAGGCCCTTCTCAATGTGGAGAATGGACGTGATCGGGCCCATCGAGCCTAAAGCCAGTAATGAACATCGATTTATATTCACCACGATCAACTACTTCACCAAATGGGTAGAAGCAGCCTCCTTCCCCAGGGTTACTAAAGAAGTCATCATTGCTCTCATCAGAAACAATATTGTTTGTCGATATGGACAACCAGAGGTCATTGTGTCAGACAATGCTAAGAACTTCAACAACAAAATGATGGAGGAGTTATGCAGAAAATTCCACATCAAACACCTCAATTCCGTCATCTACCGTCCAAAGATGGATAGTGTTGTTGAAGCGGCTAATAAAAACATCAAAAAGATCATGCAAAAAATGTTCTCTAATCACAAAGGATGGCCTGACCTCTTGCCTCTAACTTTATTTGCCTACAAAACTTCCATGCGTGCTTCCACTGGGGCAACCCCCTACTCATTAGTCTATGGGATGGAAGCAGTTCTCCCCATAGAGGTGGAAATGGAATCCCACAGAGTACTGATGGATGCTCAGTTGGGTGAAGACCAATGGGTGCAAGACATGTATTACCAATTGTCTCTAATAGACGAAAGGCAATCCGCGACTATCTTTCCATGGTCAGTTATATCAGCAAAGGATCACACGATCCTACAATAGAAAAGTCTGACTAAGGTAATTCAAACAACATGACTTGGTTTTGAAGAAGATCATTGACAACCAAGATTAATTTAAGGGAATATTCACCCCTAACTAGGAAGGCCCATTTGTTGTGAAGGAGGTATTGACAGGAGGTGCTCTCAGATTGCAGGAAATGGATGGTGATGAATTTCATAGCTTATCAACTCAGACACCATGTAACGGTACTATGTCTGAAGTTACCATCAAACAAATATCCTGGTTTTGATCATCAAATCACTAGTAATTCTGGTTTTGAACCCTCTCCTTTTTACATACTCTTCTACCCTTCAGGGAAACATACACTTCAAACCAGCAGCCTAGTATCACTTCATTTCAAACCTTCCATACAATTTTGGTTATCCTGAAGACGGGATTAAACCTTTCACAATTTCGGTTATCCTGAAGATGGGATTGAACCTTTCACACTTATAGTTTATCCTGAAGATGGGATTAAACTTTTATACGCCTGTAGTTTATCCTGAAGACGGGATTAAACTTTTCTACGTTTGCAGTTTGTCCTGAGGACGGGATCAAAGTTTTTCCACACTTCCAGTTCATCCCCATTATGGGATCAAACTTTCTTCTCCCCGCAATATAGCCTGCACATGGGATTCATGCTTTTTCTTCACCTGCGATTCGTCCTGAGGGGCGAACTACGTCGACCTGATCTCCCTGGTACCCGGAGGTACATAGGCAACCATATTCTATATGGCCCGGTCGCAATAAAGAAAAACAACAAAAACATTTCTGCTCTTTCTATACAAAAACATTTCTACACCTATCTGCCTTTCACATTCAGCGTTGAACCTCTTATACCAGGTTCGAACTACGCAGACTTGATCTCCTCTTCAATAGGAGTACGTAGGCAGCCATTTATGGTTCAGTCTAACCCCTACCAGGAAAAAAATTATTATCACATGGTACTGGGATCAACCTTTAAATCACCACATTTCATCGGTTTTAGATTAAAGGGATGGAATTACCCAACCTCTTCTAACAAATAGAAGATTCGGTGACCATCTAAGCTGTGATCATGCCTCAAAGAGCAATACCAACCCATAAGAGATGGAATTAACTAGGCTTCTCACAAATAGAAGTACTGGCGACCATCTGTAGTGCAGTCAATCTCAGAGAGGAAGAAACTACTCTCCTCTCCACTTTTCTATACAGATACCAGTCCCAAGACACCAAAGATGGTAGGGATTTACAGAAATCAATGATCCGTTCTGAGAGATCTTGCAACGTCTCAATGTCCATCTATCAAGGATAAGTTCAGAATGCATAAAGATCACAAGGCCCTGAAGAAATAGGCAAATATCAAGTAAGTATCAAGGCATAACTAAAAGGGAAGTGAATCAAAATATATTTCCTTGCCATACATAATACTGTTTGATATATATATATATATATATTTGTGTGTGTGTGTGTTGTACATGAAAAAATGACTAAGCTAGTCTGTGTAGGAAAATACAAAGCTATCTACAGATCTGTGTGTATGGGGACTATCAGATCTAACATGGCATCCCTCTCTAAAGACGGAGGTAGCACTTCAAGCTCCTGCCCAAGGGTATCTACATAAGCTAGCAGATCAGAGGCTAATTGCATGGTGGCATAATGCTCATCAATGTAAGCACTCATATCGGTAAGACTGATTGTCACCTGGGATCTAACAGAAGTACTATCTACAATGGCCACATCCTTAGCAGATAAGGCGGCATCCCGCTTCGCAATGGGTGATATAGCCTCATCCCTCTCTAATAGTGCAACGTCTCTCTCATCAAGAGCTATCAACATCGTGGCCCTTACCTGATCTCTATCATAGGTCATCAGATGTAAGCTCTGCTCCAAATACTGTGCCGAATACTGAGTAACGGTGGCACTCGACGTGGGAGAATCCATCACAAATGCTTGTAGCCCATCAGTCAAATCATCGATGGGAATAATAGCCTCCTCTATAGGCTCCTCATCATCAGAATCAATCCCCTGCATTGTGGATACTATCGCAGCAGATGCAGTCTCTATCTCCATCCATACAAAATACACTGCAGAACAACCTGGATGACTGACAGAAAACTCAGCCAGCCCTCGCTGATCCTAACAGGCATAAAACCTGGATCTGTCCTCCGCTGATAAATGGTGTGAAGCAAAGCGCTGACTCACTACCCCCCATACGGATGAAAATCATAAAACTAGTCAAACTGACACATAACGGCCAATGGGTGGTAAGTGATCATGCCCCTCAAACCAACTAGAGGGAGATAATCCAGGCCTGGAGCATGAGTAATGAAGCTGTAGGGTGAGTTAAGCCCTTAACACGGCAATATAGAAAATGGATTTCTAATCCCTGCCAGAAAAGCTGACCACGATGCAGCATCTATACATTCCGCAGGCTGGAAGGAGTATGACATGGCTATATCATGGGTGAAACAAAACCCCTGTCATCTAAATGTGCCAATCGGTCTCAAGTGTGACATAAATCACACATACAGCATGACCAAGCTACCTGTAAACACTCCTGTCGGATAAGTGCAGCAGTATGTAGCTGACCTCAGAGTCTCTGCAATGATCATCGGTACAATGGTATGACCCTCTCCGAGAGCTCTCATTACTATAATGACACTGATATCAAGCTCATCCATCTACCGTGGCATGAAGACGTATGACAATACGCATAGAAGCAGTACATCTACTCCAGCTGAACGCTAATGGTCCTCCGGTGTGGTGAAATCCCCGGAATGCCGTGAATAGATATCCTCAGAGCCAAACCTGTTAAACAGGAAACGCTAGGATATCGCGTGGCCGGATGTAATCTCGTCCTGGACCACTCTACGTCTCAATACGGTGAGGGTCATGAACTGTCTGCTCATGTCTCCGATAGCCATATGCACGCAAGGTTTATCCAACGGCAACATCATCAACCGTACATACTCCTCCAAAGTAAGAGTCAACTCCTGGGTCCCAAATCGGAAAACCTACCTCTCCGATACCCAGTGCTCTAGCATACCCTCTACAAATCCTGTGGGACCCTGAAACATCAACAAGGTTATAGTATACTGCATCAAATAATCTACGATCACCATGTCTGATGGTGATATACTATCATACCATGAACGCATACCAGATACCACCAAAAATGGTGGGGTATGATCAATGCGGCTAACTGTCGAAGAAGACATCTGTACGGGCCAGGTCATAAGACCATCCAGGGGTCAATGCTGAATATCTCTGGACATACATTCTAAGACCCCAACTTTTATGAATAAAGATGAATTTTCTATAATTATCATTTTTGAATATTATGGAATGAATTTGATATAATGTTATAGTTGTGGGTAATAGTTATAAATTTTGCAAAGTACGCAAGTTGTTATACAATATTCGATTGGTCTGGGAATATTCATTTTAACAGGGAATATTCGTATAACGGCACAATCATTGGTGGACCCCACAATTGAATTATTGTCGGATTGAGAAAATTACAAAAATATTTTATGAAAATAATGGCGAAAGTTTTATCGTTAGCTGTTGAAACTCCCAGTGTTAAAAGTATAGGAATACGTGTGGTTGCATAGTAGCACACGGTATTGATTATTGATGCTTACGTGAGAAGTCACTCAGTTTTGTTCAATTATTACTTCAGTAATTGTTGCATAGTATATCACGTTAATTGATTCAATTATTGTCGATATTTTATATATTATTAAATCAATAATTGAGGCGACAAAATTATTCATATTATTACTTGCAATATTAACGATGTCTAGAAGTTCTGTCAAGGAGAGGTTTGGTCACCTAATTACGCGCCAATAGGGAGAAATTCTTATTGGAAAGCCCCTCTTTCTTGGGAGCGACCTGGTCGATTAATAGTGTGAATTATAATAATGATGACGAAGTTTTGTTTTATAAGTATTATTAATGTAATAAAATAGAAAAGCTTTTTATATAAAACAGAATACTTTTATAAAGTTATTCGTTTTATTAGACTATAAATAGAATATATTATATTCTATTATGCATAATATTTTGCATAGTAAAATCTTTTTATATAAAACAGAATACTTTTATAAAGTTATTCGTTTTACTAGACTATAAATACAATATATTATATTTTATTATGCATAGTTTTTGCATAGTGCCTGCATAGTATTTTCCATAGTAAAATCTTTTTATATAAAACATAATACTTTTATAAAGTTATTCGTTTTATTAGATTATAAATAGAATATATTATATTTTATTTAAAAGATTTTGTTTTATTAGAATATTTTATAGTAAACCAATCTGGACCGTCCGATTAAAAGTAAATCAATCTGGACCGTTTAGGAATTAGTTATTATTCAGTCCATTCTCCTATAAATAGAAGCTCATTCCTTCATTATTTCTTACGAATTCACTGAAACTCTAGAGAGAGAGAAACTATAGAGAGAAAGAAGAAAAGTATTCTGCTACTTCACTACTTTTATATCCAGTTATTCTAAGGTAAGAGGTATTATTTGTTGTATTCGTAAGGAGTATTATTTCTTTTGTATTCATGAAGAGAACTTCTATTATTCCATTTTTTTTCTTTTTGTCGGAATAACTTGTATACGCGGGCTACCCTATACTTGGTGAAATTCTTCTGTTATTCCATTCTTTATCATTATGTTGGAATAACCTGTCTGTGTGAAGTACCGCATACATGGTGAAATTTTTCTGTTATTTCATTCTTTATTATTCTGTTGGAACATCATGTCTTTGCGTTTACGCATGACCTGGTTCTGTTATTTATTATTTTGTTGGAATATCCAGTCGGTGCGTATTACGCATGACCTGGTTCCATTAATTATTATTCTGTTGGAATAACCTGTCTGTGAGGTCTATTGCATGCATGGTGATTTCTGTTGTTATTCCATTATTTATTATTCTGTTGGAATATCTTGTCTGTGCATTTACGCATGACCTGATTCCGTTATTTATTATTCTTTTGGAATAATCTGTCTGTTCGGTCTATCGCATGCCTGGTGATTTCTTTTGTTATTCCATTCTTTATTATACTAAGTTAGTTAATGTTTTTACTTCTATACTCCATGAAATTAGTGGAATATCCTTGATATTTGCGCTTCATCCATTATTTTTTCATGGAAATATTCTTCTGAGACTTCTTGAATTTTACTTTACAAAGAAGTATCATGTTGACAATTTAGACGTTATTAGTTCCTGGATAAATTAATTCTTGAACTTGTTTTATTGAATTCTTATATCATTGTCATCATCCTCATGTTTATTTTATGTTGAAAGTCATCTGTGGCCTGTAGTGCATAGATGAACTTGGTATGATTATGACCAGGGATTAATCGGTATAATCATGACCGTAATGTTACAAATGATGTGGTAAAAGTCCTCATTGGCCCGTAGTGCATTGACGGACAGTTGTTGGCATGATCATGACCATTGATGAATACACGAATATCCTTCGCCCGTAGTGCATGGATAATTTGTGGTTGTGATACTAATGAATATCATTGGCCGTAGTGCAGGGATGATGTGGATTATTTATTAAGCTGAGTCCCAGCTATAAAAGTAATGAAAAACCTTTTAAATCATAAAAGATAGTAGATTTTATTCTCTACTTGACTCTTTTAATGGATTGCTTGTTCCGTTGCAGTTAAACTTGATGTTTGTTATATTGTATTAGTTTAACAATGTTGAAGGCTAACAATAATTTTTTTTTGTATTATCTTTGTAATAATATTTCTTACTGGGCTAGTTGAACTTACCCTTTTACATTTATTGTTCTCTTCAGGAAATGAGAACGTAGCAGGAACTAGTTGGGAAATGGAGTGACTGTCCAGATAATAGCATTAGTAGTCCTTACTATTTTGTTAAATAGTGTGATAATAAATGTAATAAGGACTCAATTGAGTGTGGATATTGTCTAGATGACAATATTTGTATTAAAACTCACAACATATGTTTTGTCGTATTTTACATGACAGTCGTATAATTAAGTTGTATTTGAATTTTGTACCATGTATTTGGCGACTCAAGATAGGTGATGTATACCTATTTTGGGGGAGTCACAGTTGGTATCAAAGCTTAGTGATTTGATCCATGGCTAAGATGTGAGACAAGAACTAGTAGGCGAGAGACAGGGATAAAGCAGATCTGCAAGATATTTGAATTCTTGGGATGCTTCGAGGAGCAAAAGGTTCCCTTTGCCACCTTCATGTTGCGAGCAGAGGCAGATTACTGGTGGGAATCTGTAAAGTATACTCAACCTGCCGCACATGAAGATGACTTGGGAGAAGTTCCAAGAATTGTTCAACGACAAGTACTTTCCTAAAAGTATTCGTCACATGAAAGAGGTAGAGTTCATCAAGCTGGAGCAAAACAATATGATCGTGTCGCAGTATGAAGCCAAGTTTGACGAGTTGTCTAGGTTTGTGTCCCATTTGGTTGATAATGAGGAGAGAATGACACAAATGTTTCTAAGAGGTTTGAAACCCGAGATACGTCAATATATTATCTCTCATAAACTGTGTTTGTATTCAGATGTTGTTAATAGGGCTCAGTTATTAGGAGCGCGATAATGAGTCAACCCAACCAAAAGAGAGCAGCCGAAAAAATGATAATACTAGTGATAACAGTCATTAAAATGGTGACAATAAGCGTGGAGGGAATCAACATGCCAGAAATGGTAACCACTTCGGTGGTAATCATGGCCAAAATAATAAGAATGGACATTTCAAGAAGAGGAGATTCAACAATTATGGAAAGACGTCAGCACCAGCACCCGTTGTTAAGGAAGGAGAACGACCCCCTATCATATGCTTCAAATGCGGAGGGGAGGGACATATTAGTCCAAACTATGCGATGCCGTCCAAAACATATTCTAATTGTGGAAGGGAAGGTCACCTAGCCCGATTTTATCATTTACCAAAGTAAGTTCAGCTAGGATGGAGGCACCAAAGGACGTCCCAGAAAAGTCAAAGCCAATAGTGCAAGGGAGAGCGTTTGTCGTGACCTCCCAGAAAGCAAGGAACCCGAACGAGGTCATCACGGGTAAGCTTATCATAAACTATAGCGTAGTATATACCTTATTTGATACCGGTTCTACCCATTCTTTTAATTCTCCTACTTGCGCTCAACGTTTAAATTTGACTCCGGAGAAATTGGACTTTGACTTATCTGTTGAAACTCCAGTAGGAGAAACCTTCATTACATCCACTGTTTATAAGTCTTGTTTGGTTCAAATCGGTTCCCTCACATTATCTGTCGATCTTATTTCATTAAAAATACTTGCATTTGACATAATTCTAGGGATTTATTGGTTAACTACTTATCATGCAAAAATTGATTATTTTCATAAGGTTGTTAACTTTCATATTCCTAACCAACCTATTATGAGAATTCAAGGAACCAAACCATTAAAATCAATCACTGTCACCTCATTTCATAAAGCTATTCGTTTATTGAAAAATGGATGTCAAGCTTTCTTAGCTCATGTCACGGATCAAAACAAAAATACGTCAATTTTGAATGATATTTCTATTGTTAATGAATTTCCTGACGTATTCCCTGAAGAACTACCTGGCCTACCCCCAGAGCGTGAAATTGAATTTTGTATCGACCTTGAACCCGGTACAAAACCTATTTCCAAAGCGCTATATCGAATGACTCCTATTGAACTTCAGGAGTTAAAGACCAAACTGCAGGAATTGTTAGACATTGGTTTCATTCGTCCTAGTACACCTCCTTGGGGTGCTCCTGTTCTATTTGTGAAAAAGAAAGACGGGAGTATGTGACTTTGTATTGATTATCGGGAGTTGAATCATGTCACCATCAAAAATAGGTACCCATTGCCACGTATTAATGACCTATTTGACCAGTTGCAAGGCGCCAAATTCTTTTCAAAGATTGATCTTCATTCCAGATATCACCAATTGAAGATTAGAACCGATGACATTCTAAAGACGACTTTCAGAACTCGGTACGGGCATTATGAATTCCTAGTCATATCCTTTTGGATTGACTAATGCTCATACTGCCTTCATGGATATGATGAATCGAGTATTCAAGGAATATTTGGATCACTTTGTGTTCGTCTTTATTGATGACATCCTTATTTATTCCAAAAGCCGTGAAGATCATGAGCAACACTTGAGGCTGATACTTCAAAAGCTTCGTGAATATAAGCTTTATGCCAAGTTGAAGAAATGTGAGTTTTGGCTTGAGGTAGTAGCATTACTTGGGCACGTGGTATCAAGTCATGGAATATCTATTAACCCAGCAAAGATTGAAGCTATTGAAAGCTGGGAGCAACCTAAATCAGTGACCGAAGTACGTAGCTTTCTCGGCTTAGCTGGTTATTATCGGAGATTTGTAGAAGGGTTTTCTCGAATCGCTACTCCCTTAACTCAACTAACTCAGAAAGATAAAAAATTCGGTTGGAACGAGGAATCTAAGAAGGGTTTTCAAGAACTCAAAAGGAGACTCATTTCAGCACCTGTTCTGACAATACCATCTGGTTCGGAGGGATTTGTCATCTACAGTGATGCTTTAGGCAAAGGATTAGGATGTGTTCTCATGCAACATGGGAAAATCATAGCCTATGCCTCTCGACAACTCAAAGAATATGAGAGGAATTATCCTACTTATGATCTAAAGTTGGCAGCTGTTGTCTTCACACTTAAAATCTGGAGGCATTACTTGTATAGGGAGAAAGTGGAGATCTTTACGGATCATAAAAGCCTCAAATATTTCTTCACTCAAAAGGAACTCAACATGAGACGACGATGTTGGCTTGAACTATTGAAAGATTATTATCATACCATCCAATACCATCCTGGAAAAGAAAACATGGTAGCTGGCGCATTGAGTAGAAGATCATATGCGGGTATGAGTATGATATTGTCAACGCAGAGGCCCATTTTGTATGACTTGCAAAGGATGGAGATAGAGATAAAGACTCCAGGGACCCACGTGATGATGGCGAATATACGAGTAAAATCAACTTTAATCGATAAAGTTAAAGCTGCTCAAGCTACAGACCTGGAGATGATGCAAATGAGGAAGAAATTACAAGAAGATGTTATGCCGGAAGCAATAATCGATGAAGAAGGAATACTTTGAGTCAACTCCAGACTTTGTGTTCCTAACGATCCTGAGTTAAAGTATAAAATCATGATGGAGGCGCACAACACACCGTTTTCAATCCATCGTGGGAGTACCAAAATGTATCATGATCTTCGACATACATTTTGGTGGGGAAATATAAAGAGAGAGATAGCGCTGTTTATCTCAAGGTGTTTAACTTGTCAACAAGTTAAGGCAGAGCATCAAGTACTAAAAGGTCCATTGCAACTAATTGAAATTCCAGAATGGAAGTGGGAGCACATTACCATGGATTTCATTACTAGTCTTCCCAAGTCTCCTCAAGGCATAGATGCAATTTGGGTCATTGTTGATAGATTGACCAAGTCTGCTCATTTCTTACCAATACGAGAAACTTATACACTTGAACGTCTTTCTCGTATGTACATAAACGATATTGTAAGACTGCATGGTATGCCAGTATCCATAATTTCTGATCGAGAACCAAGATTCACTTCACGATTTTGGGTTAGTTTACAAAAAGCTATGGGCATAGATTTACGATTTAGTTCGGCATATCATCCTCAGACAGACGGACAATCAGAGAGGGCTATTCAAAATCTTGAAGATTTATTAAGAATCTGTGTCCTTGACTTCAAGGGAAGTTGGGACAAGTTCTTACCATTGGTGGAGTTTTCTTACTACAACAGTTATCAAACAAGTATTGGCATGGCTCCATTCGAGGCGTTGTATGGAAGAAAGTGTTATTCTCTAGTATGATGGGATGAGGTGGGTGAAGAAACTTTGTTGGGACTGGAGTTGGTACGTATGACTACGAAAAAGATTCAAACGATCTGACAACGTATATAAACCTCACAAGACCGACAAAAGAGTTATGCTGATCTTCATCGAAAGGACGTGGAATTCGATTTGGAGTTCATGTATTGTTACGTGTTGCTCCAAGGAAAGGAGTTACAAGATTTGGAAAGAGTGAAAAGCTCAATCCTCGATTCATTAGCCCATTTTTAATCCTCGGTCGAGTAGGGACTGTAGCCTATAGACTCGCTTTACCACCAAGTATGTCTCGTGTTCATAACGTTTTTCATATATCCATGTTACGTAAATATGTGAAAGACCTGAACCATATTATTGAGTTAGAACTGGATGAAATATCAAAAGATTTAACGTATAAAGAAGTTCTTATTCAAATCTTGAATAAGAAGGAACATATTCTACGCTCCAAGGTTATACCTCAAGTCAAAGTTTTATGGAGGAATCACGATGTTGAGGAAATGACCTGGGAGTTAGAATCTAAAATGAAATCAAGGTATCCTTACCTCTTCGACTTACCAGGTACGTACCTTAATTTTGAGGGAAAAATTTCATAAGAAGGGGAGATTGTAAGACCCCAACCTTTATGAATAAAGATGAATTTTCTATAATTATCATTTTTGAATATTATGGAATGAATTTGATATAATGTTATAGTTGTGGGTAATAGTTATAAATTTTGCAAAGTACGTAAGTTGTTATATAATATTCGATTGGTCGGGGAATATTCGTTTTAACAGGGAATATTCATACGACGGCACAATCATTGGAAGACCCCACAACAAAATTAATGTCTGATTAAGAAAACGATAAAAATATTTTATGAAAATAAAGGCAGAAGTTTTATTATTAAATTTTGAAACACCCGGTGTTAAAAGTACAGGAATACGCGTGATTGCATAGTAGCACACGGTATTGATTATTGATGCTTAAGTGAGAAGTCACTCAGTTTTGTTCAATTATTGCTTCAGTAATTGTTGCATAGTATCTCATGTTAGTTGATTCAATTATTGTCGATATTTTATATATTATTAAATCAATAATTGAGACGACGAAGTTGTTAATATTATTATTTGCAATATTAACGATGTCTAGAAGTTCTGCCAAGGAGAGGTTTGGCCACCTAATTGCGCGCCAATAGAGAGAAATCTTTTTCGGAAAGCCCCCTCTTTCCTGGGAACGACCTGGTCAATTAATAGTGTGAATTATAATAATGATGATGAAGTTTTGTTTTATTAGTATTATTAATGTAATAAAATAAAAAAGCTTTTTATATAAAACAGAATACTTTTATAAAGTTATTCATTTTATTAGACTATAAATAGAATATATTATATTCTATTATGCATAGTATTTTGTATAGTAAAATCTTTTTATATAAAACAGAATACTTTTATAAAGTTATTTATTTTATTAGACTATAAATAGAATATATTATATTTTATTATGTATAGTGTTTGCATAGTGCCTGTATAGTATTTTGCATAGTAAAATATTTTTATATAAAATATAATACTTTTATAAAGTTATTTATTTTATTAGATTATAAATAGAATATATTATATTTTATTTAAAAGATTTTGTTTTATTAGAATATTTTATAGTAAACCAATCTGGACCGTCCATTTAAAAGTAAATCAATCTGGACCGTTCAGGAATTAGTTACTATTCAGTCCATTCTCCTATAAATAGAAGCTCATTCCTTCAATTTTTCTTACGAATTCACTGAAACTCTAGAGAGAGAAACTACAGAGAGAAAGAAGAAAAATATTCTGCTACTTCACTACTCCTATATCCAGTTGTTCTAAGGTAAGGGATATTATTTGTTGTATTCGTAAGGGGTATTATTTCTGTTGTATTCATGAAGAGAACTTTAGTTATTCTATTTTTTTATTATTCTGTTGGAATAACCTGTATACACAGGCTACCCTATACTCGGTGAAATTCTTCTTTTATTCCATTCTTTATCATTATGTTGGAATAACCCTGTCTATGCGAAGTACTGCATACATGGTGAAATTCTTTTGTTATTCCATTCTTTATTATTCTGTTGGAACATCTTGTCTGTACATTTATGTGTGACCTGGTTCCATTATTTATTATTCTATTGGAATATCCTGTTGGTGCGTATTACGCCTGACCTGGTTCCATTAATTATTATTCTGTTGGAATAACCTGTCTGTGCGTGAAAGTAGTATGCACACAAGCCAATCATGTTTGATGATAAAGCATATACTTTGTAACAATCTTATTCATTTATTAATAAAAAATTTTATTTATTAAAGGCTTTTAATTATCTACATGAAGCTATTTTATAATATGTGATAAACCCATAGCTTTAAGTAATGCTTTTAGAATAATGATGATGATCATTCTAATGAGATCTAAATTCTTAGAAAGCTTAAAACTAAAATAGTTCCCGATCGTTGGGTTACTAAATTGGGGATTAGTGAATCCGGATAGATTGGTACATACGTTGCTTGCTCATTGGATGAGGATGATTGATCTCATAATCATTTGTGTGGAGACACTAAAGCAAGTATGTAGGTGCTTATTAGACAATAAGTTCACTGAACGTGGCTCGCTAAGGAATACCTAATGGAGTTTTACTTGCTTTTCAATAGGAATTCCTGTAGTGATAGTAGTACAAGTGATCCTTGTACTTGAGATCATCATAGTATCTTGTGTATGATGAGTTATACTTTGACTTATTCGTTAAGACCCTTAGGGTATATCAAAGGGTATGCTTGGGTATAATAAGTTATACGTGGAGATAATATATGATCAATAAAAAATCTACCACTTCTAGCAAAAGAAGAGAAATGTCCTATGTGATTCGATAAATGACAACTCAGTAGTCCTTGGCCAAGGCAGAATGAAATTAGAAAGGAGATTCTAATTTACATTATTTGGGGTTGTGCATTTAAGAGTCGAAATGCATAAAATTAAATAAAATAAGACTTGACAGTAATTCCATGTCTTATATTTAATTGGAACATTGTATGGTGGAAGGATTGAATTATACAGTAACTATTTACTTAAAGGTTCTTTTATGATTAATGTTGAAATCTATATTATCTAGAAAGTCGTTGATTGCTAGGGAGGCTTATCCCTATTGTAGAATAAATATTATTTATTTAAATAAATTAATAGTTTAATTTATTTATTTAAATAAGATTAGAATTGTTCTAATTGATTTATTCACAATCGGTTTAATATGGAGAACCTAAATGGTCACACCATAAAATGAAGAATAATTATTTAAGAAGTTAATGGCATAATCGTAATAATAAGTTAAGTATATTTAATTTAATCCATGGTGATAGAATGAATTAAATAGCTTAATATTTATTATTTAATATTTTGGAAATATTAAATATAAATTAACAAGAGGAGTCTTATTATTATTATTATTTAATTCCTAAAGGAGTTTGGAAATTAATTAATAAAAATACTCTCAAATATCCTAATAGGATTAGGAGAAAAATTAATTAAAAGAGTTTAATTATTTATCCCTAATAGGGAGCTTAATTAATTAAAAGAATTTAATTAATTAAAATAAAACCCACTTTTTTAATTGTTAAGGAGGGTTGTCTACATTTCTAAAGAAGAAGAGTCTTATTATTATGGGTGATAGTGGTTGTTGACTTTTTAACAACAGACATAATTCCAATAGTTGGGAGAGTATGCATTTTCTATAGAGATAGAAAACTAGGGTTTTGCCAAATACCCATCTTCTTAAATTCTTCTTCTTCCTTGGTTGATCACCTCTAGAGGCCAAACACTTGGGTGGCTAACGTTGATCAAAGAAAGGAACCAAACCCGATGGATTCAAGTTGAACGCGAAAAGGATTGGAGGGGAACTTGTACATGAGGAAGCTCGGATCTTCAAGGGTATGATTCCTGTTCTTTCTTTTTCGTTTAATTAATAATTGTGCATAAAGGGTGATCCAGGTTTATGGTTTGTAAAATTTTTAAACTCTGATTTTCCACATTTTCGCTTTATTTGTGCAATTTGATTGCGTTCATGAATATTACAAACCTAACAGTGGTATCAGAGCCAAACCTTTATGCAAATTATTAATTGTTTCAAATTTGATATGTATATTGATATGTGTTTTGAACAATTTAATTGGGCATAATTTTATTGTATAAAATTTATTAAAAAAAATCACGAAATATTGATTTCGTTTATCCTGATTCACGTGATAGAGGGATAACTTTTGTCATACATGGAAAGCTAGTTTAGCATAATCACGTGGCCATCCTGTTATCATTTTCAATGGATTTCAAAAGGAATTTAAAAGATATTCAGGGGATTCACGTAATGCACGCGCGGTTGAAATATATTATATATATATATATATATATAATATACATGTAGTCACTTATTTCCTGTTAACAGGTTTCGTTATATATATATATAACGATTTGGTTATATTATATTATATATTCTTAATAATTTTATAATTAAAATAAAAAAATTATTTTAATTTTAAAATTAGAATTTCATGCTAACTAATTAGAATTAGAATTGGATTCTATGATAACTAATTGGAGTTGAAATTGGATTCTATGTTTCCTTAAATAAAGGAGTTTATTTAGATATGAAATAAGATTTTATATTATTCAAAATAAAAGAGTTTATTTGTGAATAAGAAAAAGAATCAGTCTTTCCTTAAATAAAGGAGTTTATTTCGATATGAAATAAGATTTCATATTATTCAAAATAAAAGAGTTTATTTGTGAATAGGAAAGAAAATATGTGTTTCCTTTAATAAATGATTTTTTTACATGGAATTGGATTCCATAATTAATTAAAATAAATGAGTTTATTTTGATTAAAGATTTTGATTAAAATAAATAGTTTATTTTATTCAAAATTAGATAAATTAAAATAAATTAGTTTTATTTTGATTTAAATTTGGATTAAAATAAAGGAGTTTATTTTAATTCATAATTAGATTTTATACTAACTAAATTTTGCCCATTAAATGATATCAATATATATATATATATATATATATATATATATATATATATATTAAATATTTATTATTCATGAGATGAATATTATTTATTGATGCATTAAGTGATGTGATTCATAATAAATGAGATTGATTATGGACTATTGACCAATGTGATTGGATTTTATTTTAGTTGGATGTATGAATGTATGAGTTTTACTAAACGGGGTCTGCGTATCTCGTCTTCTCTAAATTTTCTCAATGTAAATTCTATCTCCCTCCTATGTACTTCCCCTTGACTGCTGATCAAGGTTTCTATTTATTTTAAATTGTCTTGTAGTAGGAATAGTTAGAATTATTTTGAAGAATTGGAGATCAAGGGGGAAGGAGCGCTTGAAGACCCGTTTGTAATGGAGCCCGGGTTTAAATGTAATAGTTATATTTAAATATTAATTCTTGCACCCCTAGAGTTTTACCTTTTGGTTCACTTGGTGACTCTAGTGAACCAAACTAGAATAAAAGTCCAAAATCAATCCGAGTAGAATATAGTATTCTATATATGCATGCTTATACTATATATATATATATATATATATATATATAGTCCGGATCAGGTCTGGACTCCCGGATTTTGTTAAAATTCGGACCTTTTTTTTTTTTTTTGCTTTTTTCTTTTGAAACAACTAAAAAAAATAAAAAATTATGGAATTGGAATTTTTACATTATACAGTGTTTTGGGCATGATTTGGATGCCTATAACAAAATATGTCTGTACCGTCTGGGCAGACTGTACATACATTGGTTGGTGTAGGTATTAAAAACACACCCAAAACACTGTATTATTGAAAAATTTCAGTTCCATAAATTTTTTTTTTAGTTGTTCTACAAAAAAATAAAAAATAAAAATAGGGTTCGTATTTTGATCCAGTCCGAACTCCCGGACTGGATCCGCTGTCTATATATATATATATATATATATATATATATATATATATGTGTGTGTGTGTGTGTGTGTGTGTGTGTGTGTGTGTGTGTGTGTGTGTGCATGCGCGCTAAACAAGAGTAGACAAATTAATAACAAACCACTCAAATATTTTATATTAAGTTGTAACGTTCAAAGATATTTGGAATATCGAACGTCGCCTTCTAGCTTGATAGAAACAATAGAGTATTGAATATTTAATATGAGTTTGTTGTGCACACACAAGGCGAATATTAAATATTTAAGATGTTGTTTTTATTACATATGATGTTTATAAGGAATTGAACATTACTACTTTGTTGTGCACACACAAGGGCTGTAGTTTTCTCTTCACTTATATGGAAATGCTGGTTCTGACTTAACTTAAATCATTTTAGTTTGGATGTGCACACACTTGACCATTATGATTTAAGAGGCAAAATACAAGGAGTTACATAGTTGATGTAATTGACAAGAGTTGTCTACCTATTTATTTATATATAGTTTGTTGTCCACACACAAGGCTATATACATTTGAAATGAGATCCTTATTCTCACTAGTATATCTTTAATTAGATATTGCCGAACTATATATATTGAGGGTAATATAGTTTGAAGAAAATAGTAGGAGATACCAATTTAAAACAATACCTAATTTATTTTGGTAATTAATAAAAGAATGTATGTTAAAATATTGTTAATTACAAATTCATTTACAGATTTTTACAATGTCTAAATCACTATCAATGCGAAGCATATTAGATGTTATTTAATCGGACCGTATTAAATGGATTGGTTAAGGAAATTGAGAATAGTTCTCACGGCTGAAAAGCTATCTTATGTCCTTAATACGCCTATCCCTGCAATGGTTGCAGACAATACCTCTGAGGAAGATATTGCTACTTTTAGAAAGTGGCAAGATGATGCACAGTTGGCTCAATGCATCATGCTCGCATCCATGAGTAACGAGCTTCAGCGTTAGCATGAAACTATGGATGCTCTTTCTACATTCTTGTACATCAAGTAGTTGATGGTGAGGAAAGTAAGACTGAAAGAGATCAGATATCTAAGGAGCTCTTCCGATCTAGAATGACCGATGACACTACAGTACAGATAAAATTCCTTAACATTATCAATTTGATTGATCGATTATGATAATAGGTTTTGTCATGGATGGAGAATTGAGCCAATATTTGATATTGCACTCACTCTCTGACTCCTTTCATAATTGTTGTGAATTTTTCATTTGAACAAGCTAGATATCAGGCTTCCTGATTTGCTTAACATGTTGAAAAATGTTGAGAGTCACTTTCCAACCAAGAAAGTCTATGTCTTACTGGTAGGGGTCAAAGGATCTTCTGAAAAGAAGAACGATTCAAAGAAGGTAAACAGAAAGGCCTAAACAAAGGATAATAAGAACAAAACTGATACGGATAGCAAAGGAGTTTGCTTCCACTGCAATAAGTCTGTACAATGGAAATAAACTGCGAGAAGCATCTTGCAGAGGCTAACCAAAGATGCTTAGTGAAGTTTCAGTTACAATACAGTTTTTGTTCATGATTGAAATAAATTTTCCTAAGTTAAGGTTCTACCTGGGTATTGGATACCGACTTTAGTTATCATAAATAATGATTTATGAAGGGACCAAGTAGAAGTAGAAAGTTAAACAAAGATAAGTAATCCTATGTGTAGGAAATGAAGTAAAGGTTGCTACATTAGCCATATGAACTTATAGTTTAGCACATCCTACGGGTAAGTCTATTAAGTCAATAAGTTTTTATTGTATTCCAGTTCTTGTTGGAAACATTATTTCATTTTATTATCGGACAATGAAATCTTTGATATTATATTTAAGAATAATTGTTGTTCTATTTATAATAATAATAATGTTTTATATAGAACTGGAATATTACTTAATGGATTTTATATACTTGACTTACGTGAAAATAATTTTGCAAATTAAACAAACTAGTATAAGAAAAGGAGATGCTCATTCAAAGAGTTGAATGTATGTATTTGTTGAAATACAAGTGTGAATTATTTGAAAGGTTCAAAGAATTCAGAAGTGAAACAAATTGACAAAGTATTAAGATTCTTTAATTAGATCAAGGAATAAATACTTGTGCAATAAGTTTCTAGATCATCTCAAATGGTTTTCTCATAATGGACACATCCTGATACGCAATAATTGATTGATGTATCTGAATGGAAAATTCGTACCTTGTTGGACATGGTGCGATCCATAATGATTTTACCGACATTCCAGTATCCTTCTGGGGTAATGTCCTAGAAATGGCTGCATATCTACGAAAAGGTAACCTCAAAATCCGGCCCCAAGACTCCATAAAAGTTATGGACAGGGAGGCTTCCTAATCTTAAGTATGTTAAGATAAAGGGGTTGTCCAACTTATGTGAAAAGGTTTCAAAGGATAAGCTTGGGACAAAATTTGACAATTACAGATTTGCGGGACATCCTAAAGTAAGTTTAGGGCATATGTTCTATAATCCTACTTAGCAAAAGGTGTTTGTTGAGAAACATGCTGCCTTCTAAGATAAAGATGTTTATCATTAAAGGGGCTAGTGGGAGGATAATAGATCTTGAAGAGTTCAAGAACCACAAAACATTATAAGTCAAATAAGAGGAACCTGTAGATATACCTCTTATACCACAATCGAATTGTAAGTCTGAAATAGTACCGAAGATACCTAGGAGGTATGGATTCATCATGGATAATAATGATGAGGTACGCATCATAGAAGATGATGATCCAGAGTTACATACGATGAGGTAAGAGTTCTAGTGTGTACAAAAGGGTCAGTGGAAGCGTTGTGACATTTCTAGTATTATATATTGATATACTACGGATAAGGAATGACATACCAATGCTACAATCAGTAAAGATAAAGTTGTCTAAACATTCCTCCATGAATGATTTGGGATGAGTATCGTAATTGGGGATGCAAATCTATATAGATAGATTTAAAAGGATGCTCATCTTAAGCCAAGGAACGTATATTTATTTGATGCTAAAGTCGTTTAGCATGGCAAACTCCATGGGATATCTCATGTTGATGAGCCATGGAGTGTATCTCTCTTAATAGTCCCCATAGACTCCAAAAGAGAGATCGCATGAGTAACTATAATGTATGCAATGAAATGTACGAGACCTGATGTTGGTCAGTCATATTCTGGAGAAGTTCACTATGAGACAATGAAAAACATCTTAAAGTACTTAACTGGAACTAAGGATGTGATCATATTCATGGTGGGTCTGAATTAAAACTAGAGGGCTTAACAGACTCAAGTTTTTCAGACAGACCAAGACGATAGAAAATCCACTTTAAGGTAAGGCGTTACCTTGAACGGTGGTGCAATGAATTAGAAAGGTTTCAAATAGCAAAGAGTTGCTGATTTAGTGATGAAGACAAAGTATATAGCTATAAATGAAGCTGCAAGTTGAATGTTTGGATGAAAAGTTCATTATAGAACTAGGAATAGTTCCTAAGTCTCATCTTGGATCTAAACATGTGTTGCAACACTTTCATTTGATTATAAGAATAATTGAAAGATGGGAAATCACTATAGAGATAGTGAACTCTCAAGAACAATATTGCATATCCATTTACTAAAGCTTATCCAACAGCAGGATAATCGTCACTTAGAGAAGAAGGGTATGAGATACCATGGCAATTGGCTTTAGTGCAAGTGGGAGATTGAAAGTAGTATGCACACAAGCCAATCATGTTTGATGATAAATCATATACTTTGTAATAATCTTATTCATTTATTAATTAAAAATAATTTATTTATTAAAGGCTTTTAATTATCTACATGATGTTGTTTTATAATATGTGATAAACCCATAGTTTTAAGTAATGCTTTTAGAATAATGATGATGATCATTCTAATGAGATCTAAATTCTTAGAAAGCTTAAAACTAAAATAGTTCCCAATCGTTGGATTACTAAATTGGGGATTAGTGAATCCGGATAGATTGGTACATACATTGCTTGCTCATTGGATGAGGATGATTGATCTCATAATCATTTGTGTGGAGACACTAAAGCAAGTATGTAGGTGCTTATTAGAGAATAAGTTCACTGAACGTGGCTCGCTAAGGAATACCAAATGGAGTTTTACTTGCTTGTCAATAGAAATTCCTGTAGTGATAGAAGTACAAGTGATCCTTGGACTTGAGATCATCATAGTATCTTCTGTATGATGAGTTATACGTTGACTTATTCCTTAAGACCCTTAGGGTATATCAAAGAGTATGCTTGGGTATAATAAGTTATACATGGAGATAATATATGATCAATAAAGAATCTACCACTTCTAGTAAAAGAAGAGAAATGTCCTATGTGATTCGATAAATAACAACTCAGTAGTCCTTGGCCAAGGCAGAATGAAATTAGAAAGGAGTTTCTAATTTGCATTATTTGGGGTTGTGCATTTAAGAGTCGAAATCCATAAAATTAGATAAACTAAGACTTGACAGTAATTCCATGTCTTATATTTAATTGGGACATTGTATGGTGGAAGGATTGAATTGTACATTAACTATTTACTCAAAAGTTCTTTTATGATTAATGTTCAAATCTATATTATCTGAAAAGTCGTTGATCGCTAGGGAGGCTTATCCCTATTGTAGAATAAATATTATTTATTTAAATAAATTAATAGTTTAATTTTTTATTTAAATAAGATTAGAATTGTTCTAATTGATTTATTCACAACCGGTTTAATATGGAGAACCTAAAGGGTCACACCATAAAAAGAAGAATAATTATTTAAGAAGTTAATGACATAGTCGTAATAATAAGTTAAGTATATTTAATTTAATCTATGGTAATAGAATGAATTAAATAGCTTAATATTTATTATTTAATATTTTGGAAATATTAAATATAGATTAATAAGAGGAGTCTTATTATTATTACTATTATTATTATTTAATTCCTAAAGGAGTTTGGGAATTAATTAATAAAAGTACTCTCAAATATCCTAATAGGATTAGGAGAAAAATTAATTAAACAAGTTTAATTAATTATCCATAATAAGATTAGGGAGCTTAATTAATTAAAAGAATTTAATTAATTAAAATATAACCCAATTTCTTAATTGTTAAGGAGGGTTGTCTACATCTATAAATAAGAGGAGTCTTATTATTATGGGTGATAGTGGTTGTTGACTTTTAACAACAGACGTAATTCCAATAGTTAGGAGAGTAAGCCTTTTTTATAGAGATAGAAAACTAGAGTTTTGCCAAATACCCATCTTCTTAAATTCTTCTTCTTCCTTGGTGGATCACCTCTAGAGGCCAAACACTTGGGTGGCTAACGTTGATCAAAGGAAGGAACCAAACCCGGTGGATTCAAGTTGAACGCGAAAAGGATTGGAGGTGAACTTGTACCTGAGAAATCTCGGATCTTCAAGGGTATGATTCTTGTTCTTTCTTTTTCATTTAATTAATAATTGTGTATAAAGGGTGATCCAGGTTTATGGTTTGTAAAATTTTTAAACTCTGATTTTCCACGTTTTCGCTTTATTTGTGCAATTTGATTGCATTCATGAATATTACAAACCTAACAGTGCGGTCCATCGCATGCATGGTGATTTCTGTTGTTATTCCATTATTTATTATTCTGTTGAAATATCCTGTCTATGCGTTTATGCATGTCCTGGTTCCGTTATTTATTATTCTGTTGGAATAACCTGTCTGTGCGGACTATCGCATGGCTGGTGATTTCTTTTGTTATTCCATTCTTTATTATACTGACTTGGTTAAAGTTTTGACTTCTATACTCCATGAAATTAGTGGAATATCCTTGATATTTGCGCTTCATCCAGTATCTTTTCATGAAAATATTATTCTTAGCCTTCTTGAATTTTACTCTACAAAGAAGTATCATGTTGACAATTTGGACGTTAATAGTTTCTGGATAAATTAATTCTTGAACTTGTTTTATTGAATTCTTATATCATTGTCATCATCCTCATGTTTATTTTATGTTGAAAGTTATCTGTGGCCTATAGTGCATAGATGGACTTGGTATGATTATGACCAGGGATTAATCGGTATAATCATGAGCGTTATATTACAAATGATGTGGTAAAAGTCTTCATTGGCCCGTAGTGCATTAACGGACAGTTGTTGGCATGATCATAACCATTGATGAATACATGAATATCCTTCTTTCGTAGTGCATGGATAATTTTTGGTTGTGATACTAATGAATATCATTGGCCGTAGTGCAGGGATGATGTGGATTATTTATTTAGATGAGTCCCATCGATAAAAGTGATGAAAAACCTTTTAAAACATAAAAGATAGTAGATTTTATTCTTTACTTGACTCTTTTAATGGATTGCTTGTTTCGCTGCAGTTAAACTTGATGTTTGTTATATTGTATCAGTTTAACACTGTTGAAGGCTAACAATAATTTTTTCTGTATTATCTTAGTCATAATATTTCTTACTGGGCTAGTTGAACTCACCCTTTTACTTTCATTGTTCTCTTCAGGAAATGAGGATGTAGCAGGAACTAGTCGGGGAACGGAGTGACAGTCCAGATAATAGCATTCATAGTCCTCACTATTCTGTTAAATAGTGTGATAATTAATGTAATGAGGACTCAATTGAGTGTGGATATTGTCTAGATGATAATATTTTTATTAAAACTCACAACATATGTTTTGTCGTATTTTACACGACTGTTGTATAATTAAGTTGTATTTGAATTTTGTACCATGTATTTGGCGACTCAAGATAGATGATGTATACCTATTTTGGGGGCGTCACAGTTGGTATCAAAGTTTAGGGATATGATCCCTGGCTAAGATGTGAGAGAAGAACTAGTAGGGGAGAGACAGAGAATTCCTTCACTAGTATGACCTACCTAAGTTTATTTGGTATTTAATTGGTCGGTCAGAGTATAGGGATAATATGTGATATGTTAATTAAACCTTATTTTGTGGCAGTATTTGAAAATGACATCCGAGAATGTTGAGAACATCAATGGAGCACAGGACACCGTTGCGTCTCCACAGATCAATAATCGAGATAATGTGCATCAAAAAGGCGACAATCCTCAGGCAAAAAACAACACTGACAAGATGATGAACGATGGAATGTTTAGAGGCTTTATGTAATTCTTGCAACATCAGGTAAGAGCGGCTCCTGTATAAAATGCAGGTGGAAATACTGGCAACTCTCGGACGGTCACCGCTAAGCAGTTCAAGGAACTGGGACCACTAGAGTTTTTTGGAGAGCCAAAACCACTTAAGGCAGAGATGTGGATAAAGCAGATCTGCAAGATATTTGAATTCTTGTGATGCTTCAAGGAGCAAAAGGTTTCCTTTGCCACCTTCATGTTGCGAGCAGAGGCAGATTACTGGTGGGAATCTGTAAAGCGTACTCAACCTGCCGCACTGAAGATGACTTGGGAGAAGTTCTAAGAATTGTTCAACGACAAGTACTTTCCCGAAAGTATTTATCACATGAAAGAGGTAGAGTTCATCAAGATGGAGCAAAACAACATGACCATGTCGCAGTACGAAGCCAAGTTTGCCGAGTTATCCCGGTTTGTGTCCCATTTGGTTGATAATGAGGAGAGAATGACACGAATATTTCTAAGAGATTTGAAACCCGAGATATGTCAATATCTTATCTATCATAAATTGTGTTTGTATTCTGATGTTGTTAATAGGGCTCAGTTATTGGAGCGCGATAATGAGTCAACCCAACCAAAAGAGAACAGCTGGAAAAATGATAATACCAGTGATAACAGTCATCAAAGCGGTGACAATAAGCGTGGAGGGAATCAACATGCCATAAATGGTAACCACTTCGGTGGTAATCATGGCCAAAATAATAAAATGGACATTTCAAGAAGAGGAGATTCAATAATGATGGAAAGTCATCTGTGGCCTATAATGCATAGATGGACTTGGTATGATTATGACCAGGGATTAATCGGTATAATCATGACCGTAATGTTACAAATGATGTGGTAAAAGTATTCATTGGTCCATAGTGCATTGACGGACAGTTGTTGGCATGATCATGACCATTGATGAATACACGAATATCCTTGGCCCGTAGTGCATGGATAATTTGTGGTTGTGATACTAATGAATATCCTTGGCCGTAGTGGAGGGATGATGTGGATTATTTATTAAGTTGAGTCCCAGCGATAAAAGTGATGAAAAACCTATTAAATCATAAAAGATAGTAGATTTTATTCTCTACCTGAATCTTTTAATGGATTGCTTGTTCCGCTGTAGTTAAACTTGATGTTTAATATATTGTATTAGTTTAACACTATTGAAGGCTAACGATAATTTATTCTGTATTATGTTAGTCATAATATTTCTTACTGGGCTAGTTGAGCTCACCCTTTATTTTTATTGTTCTCTTCAGGAAATGAGAACGTAGCAGGGACTAGTCGAGGAATGGAGTGACGGTCCAGATAATAGCATTAGTAGTCATCACTATTATGTTAAATAGTGTGATAATAAATGTAATGAGGACTCAATTGAGTGTAAATATTGTCTAGATGACAATATTTGTATTAAGACTCACAGTATATGTTTTGTCGTATTTTACATGACTGTTGTATAATTAAGTTGTATTTGAATTTTGTAACTTGTATTTGGCGACTCAAGATAGGTGATGTATACCTATTTTGGGGGCGTCACATACATACATATGCATAAAATAATAACATGCATGATACAATAGATGGAAATATGATATAGGGAATGGAAAATTATACATACATTCCTAAGTATATCATCATCTAATACATCTCTGTGCAGCTAAAATACAGGGAAATGGGGCGCGACTACCCAACATCTAACAGAGGCCTATCAAAAGATATAGCGAGAATGGGGCGAAGCTACCCAGCAGCTAACAGAGGCCTATTAAAAGAGATAGCGAGAAATACATCAGAAAAAGTCAATGGTGTCGATGCCTACATCATCAATACTATCTACCTGATGTAACTCCTCCTGAGTCATTGGATCTCTATCTACAGGGATGTCAGGCCGATACAATGGAGGAACTGCACCGGTAAAGCCATATGGGTCACCTGAGGGGCCAGCTCCAGAGCTGGAAGGATCAAAAGTATCTGCCTCTGAAGGATATCTGCCCAAATGTCGAATAAAAAGATGTGATCGGTCCAGCTATCGAGTCAATCTGTCAAACTGTGTCACATGAGTCAGATCTCTAACACAGGCTAGCCAATCCATCATGATCACGGATCCTGGAACCATATCCTCACTACTACAAAACAGTAAATAGACAACGCGGAAAAAACGTTGTGGTTTCTGTCAGAAAAACGTAGTGGTTAAGGGTGTTGTCTATTTGACACTCTTACACAACGTTTTTAAAACGTTGTAGTTAAGCACAATACACAACGTTTTTTAGAAAAAAACGTTGTAGATTTGTCTTCCAAAAATTAGCAGATGCTTAAAAACGTTGTAGAATGTATGATTCCACAACGTTTTTTGGATTAAAATGTTGTTGTTTAGTATATCAGACAACGTTTTTAACCAATTTATACAACATTTTAAAAACGTTGTAGATAAAGAAAAAAAATTAAAAAAAAATTATAATTCACCTATATTACCAATGCACTTGCAATATGCTAATGCCATGATATATAGCTAAAAAGTCTAAATTATCATTTAAATTTAAAACCAAAATGTATCAACCATTTAAAATACATCCCAATAATATCATTCATTTACACTTTCAAATATCTCAAGCATTAATTCTATCTTCATCATCTGAGAATTCTCCATGTCTGATGTTGGGTCTGAGATAGTTGAGCCATCTTAATCTGCAGCTCTTTCCATATCTTCTAAGACCTGATCATCATTTTAATCATATACAAGTTAACATAGAGTTATATACGTAAGATCTCCACCAAGATATATTAACAAGAAATAAAAGATACCCAACAAATTATATATATAGAAGCATATATCTATCTTTTTTTTGGAAATTAAATAAATTATTCTCGACATATAATTACTTACCAGCCTTTTGTGGCAGAGCAATCCAATTCCCTCCAGTTCCGTGCTTGTCTATATACTCCATTAGCTTTGGATCTTCTTCCGGTGACCATGGCCCTCTCTTCACATTTGCCTTGTCACAACATGGTGCTCTTCCCATCTCTCTCTTCCTTTAATTTCTTTCTCTCTCTCCCGAACAGAGCCTATATATATGGAGCTTGTGGGGAAGGTGGGTTTTAGTTATTTCACAAGACTTGGGTTTGTTCTGGACAGCAGCAACTAGTAGACTAGCATGTATATATATATATATATATATATATATATATATATATATATATATATATATATATATATATATATTATTGAAAAAGATAAAATTAAGTCAAAGGTCACACCTCTCTCTAATTTCAATCACCAATTGCTCTAAATCCTCTCTACTGTTTGTCTGAATTAAGTCTAAGGAGGTAACTTTCCAATTAATTTCCATCATAAATTAATAAATCCTCCTCTCCATCCCATCTTCTATAGGCACCTTCCCTTTGCTAGCGTTTATAATACTATGTTTTCCCTATAAAGAATCCAAAGTGGGATACAATTCATTATTACATACTTTTCATCAGTAGGCCAATTATGTCATAAAGTATTAACGTAAATTATTTATTTTAATTTTGTCTCCTACCCCTATATCTCCATGAATCTTTTTTTTTATGGTGACATGGAGGGATCGCAAACTCATTTTGAAGTCTAAAGCCTTGTCAAGTTCATCCAAAAAAAACCAAAATATCAACGATAAGTCATGTTGTTTTATTATTTGTATATGCTCAATTGTGGAACAAGACAAGACAATATCACACAAGGCAGTGAACTAATCGCAAAGCATGATATGATACAGTAAAAATGCATTCCTAGATCTAAATAGCTCTCAAACTTAAGTTATGTGAGATAAAATAATAAGCAAGAATGCAAGATATGCAAGAGAATCAAGAGATCATCCACATTTACAATGAGGAGAAAATTCCTACTTTAATTTACTAAGAAACAGAATAAATTTTGGTGTATGTATATGGAGAACTCAATAAACTATTTATATACACACTTGACTTGTAGCAACGCTTCCTACATCTAAATTCTGATCTGAGAAGATACTTCAGTGGACAGTTAATTACAATAAAAGGAAATTGAAACCTATACATGCAGAAATCTTTATCTAGGTTAAAAGTACATTGATACCAGTACTTTTCATCTAAATTAAAATAGGCCTTAAACTAAATCACAACATTCGGCTTAAGCCAACTCTTAAGTAAAAAGTACTGGTACTTTTCACCAAAGATTTGGCTTAATTTATCTAATGTTTTCCAGCATTGATAAAAACCAAACTCACATCTTGCCTTACCTTTGTAGATCTTAGTTGGAGGGTCAAACGGTTACAAGGCAGGGAATGAGGTACCAAACATAAATGCCACGGGGAGAAACTGCCGCTGCTGCTTGCAGTAGTTGACTCTTTCCAAGTCCAGGATCACCTAATAATATAACATCTAGTATTGATCAAGCTCAGTTCATCTAATACAGAACCTCTCTATATCTGCACTGCACAGTACTCCAAACGCCGAGCATAATTTTTATTTAAAATTTTTTACTGTGGCATATACAAGGTTTAGTTCATTACAAGGCAGGAGCAAAAATCTGTATACCAACAACTATGACATGGATGTCTCCTCTAACAGGAATAATTTTAATCAGGATTCCTTGAAACCCAAAATCATTTTTTTACATTAACTCAGCAGTGATAATCGATAAAAGTTCTGAGTTTCTAGGCTATGGATAGAGATTAAACTAAAACGAAAAAAACATAAAGGCAAAACTCACAAAACCATATTCTTTGGATTGCCCTGTGTTCTTATCAATGATAACAACAGCCTCAAGGATTTCCCCAAACAACTCAAAATATCCACAACCTTGACATCTTGGTTATCCACGCCTTCGTCGTCCTCTGTACCTTCAACAGAAGGGTTAGCCGCAATTTGAAGTCAATGATTATAGTCGAAGAAGAAATCAGAACTAAAAAATGAATGGAATCATATAAATTAAAACCACTAACATCCAAATCAGAACTAATTATAAAATAAAAAACTAAATTCAAGAAAGAGAAGAATATTGAATATCGACGGATGATTTGAAGACAACGGCTTCCCGGCGCCACTTGGGTCCAAATTTGGGGAGGGAAATAGTTTTCCGTCGACGAGGCGGAAGGAGGCATCGTCTTCTCCATTACCGGTGAAGGAATCATCACCAGTGAAGTCGAAGGCGGAGTCGGCAGGGTTAGAGCGCTTCTAGGGTTTAACCGGTCCCCAGCCGTCGAGGTTGAAGGGGACGGCGCCGATTTCAAAGCCTACCATGTTGTTTTTGGATCTGATTGAGGTGTAAGAGTGAAGATGAGTGAGAGATTGGGGAGGGTGTAGAGATTGAGATTTGGGAGAGCAGAGAACTGCTTCAGATGTTGGAAGCGATGTTGGAAGGCTAGCTATGAGAGAAAAAGACTACGTCTTTTGATTTTAAGTGTTTAAGCTTCGTGTTTTTAATTTTAAGTAGCTCCGTGTTTTTTTAATAGACAACGTTTTAAAAAAAAACGTTATCTAATTAAAACTAAAAAAATGCCTTTTTAAATAGACAACATTTTTGCATATATATCTACAACGTTTTTTTTAAAAACGTTGTAAAAAAAAATACCACAACGTTTTTATAAAAAACGTTGTCTTTTAAGCGTTGTCTATTAGGTACTTTGTACTGGTGCCTCCATAAAGTGTGGCGCGAGTCTGAGCTCTAATTGTACGAGGGATCCACCAATGCTGGAACATCTCCTAAGACCAGGGCCCTCTAACAATGTAAAACTGTCAATCCCCATCAATGGGATGTTAATGACGGGTGACTGCAAAACAGGCCAATAACGCCTGGCAAGAAGCAAGATCGGCATATGGATCTCTCCTGTAGTGCTCCTAATAGCACGCTTTCCTAAGTAGAGCTACCATCTTCCATATGTGAAGAGAGGAATCCTGCAGGTGGAAATGACGTACTCTAATCCAGTCGGGTACCCATCCTTAAAACCAACTGCCAAATGCTCTCCAGAGTAGGGAATCCATGTGAAGACATCGGCTGTCAAAAACTCCAGCTATAGGCTACAATGAGTGAAACCTTCAGCAACAGGGACCTCCGCCAGTATGGAATGATGCCATCTCTGTCCTCGTTGATAGGTATCTAAACCTAACACACTCGCATGATGCAAACATGGAAGCCTATCATAGGCCCAAAACTACTAACACAAAGGCAAACATATGCTATTCGTCAACAATCTTAACCTATATATGGGAAAAGACAAGAGAAACACTCACCAACAGAAATGGGTAGAATCCTAACCACGCCTCGATCAAGCCCTGCGATCGCATGCGCATTCCCCTGAGGAAATTGGCAAAGGTGTAGGAACCCAAATCATACTCTCCTATACGGCCCACGTGTCGAGTGGCGCTGATCAAAGAGAAGAAAACCGTAGAAGAGTTATTTCCTATGAAGCAGCCCCTAATGATCATCAGGAACAATCGCCAAAAAATGTGATCCTTGACTCTCACATCATCGGGTATGGGCTCACTCAATAGCCCGCTCATAGCATCTAAGCTCAAAGGACCCGTACGAATAGTCCTACCCTTGAGGGCCTCTGCCGGAACTCCCAACAAGGATCTGACGGCAGTAGGGGTGATATCCGCCGTGCAAGGCACCGGCTCCCCTCCAAACTCCATACTTGTGATAAACCGCCAATACATCGGCGTCATCATCACCTCACAGTCCAACAAATGGAGTGACTGAGTCTGGTGAAACCAACGCTCAGACAATGCCCTGAGGTAACCCCAGGGACAACGATTAGGTAGAATGGAGAAGAACATCCCAAATCCCCAGCCATAGACGATCGCCATGTAGTCATCATGCAAAGCCTGATACATAGAGTGGATGTTAAACCAGTTCCCTCGAGGCTGTGTGAAGCCGGGAACCTACATCAAATGCAGATCAACATCAGAATCCTTGAGTCCTCATCAATAGGAAATAAGGAAGATTAAAGATCTAACTTCATACCTCGTTTACGTGCAGGTATACTGAAGGATGCCTACTCAAGTCACCTAGAAGATATGGGTTCGTCACTTGAATACCTGGCAATTCCCTACGGGGAACACGTATAGCAGGAGCAGGAACCTCGATCGGTACATCCTCTTCCTCATTCTCAACATTCAACACTTCAACCCGAATATGACGTATCACCACGTCCACTAAACGATGAGGCTGTCTGACAGAACGATGTTGAGGCTTCTCAGAAGCTCTCCTCCGTACACCAGAAGTGGTCCTGCGAGAACTACTTTGGTAATCCGGATCCATAATATCTGGACAACAAGTCTCTAAATCACCTCAGAAAGGGTGTGGTAATTTCTTGCCTGGAGCTTTTCAAAATGCATTGTTTTAACATACATCTACAGTAGAGTTAAAAATTCATGACTACCCAATACCTACATTTTGGGAAAAGTTTGCCATAGCCCCTCTGTAAATGGGACTATCCACATGCACATAGGCATGACTAGGTGGCCATTCAGTAGCACACCTATACACAGTCATATACATCCTACATGCATTATCACATCACAATAAAAAAATTCGTAAGTGTAGTCTAATTACCAGGATTATTTTACTTTTATGCCTTAACTCATTTGTCCTCAGATGGGATAAGAAATGACAGTAAAATGCGCCAATTTGACTGTTTCAAAAGTCAAATTTTTTCACATCATTATGTTCAGCATGGTTTAATACTAACTTTTGCTATGTTGAATATTTTTTATCAAGTCATATCAGCATGCATACTCACTACTATGTGTCTAAATGCATTTCATGTGATAAGTCATTTTCCAACGGATAGAAACTAGAAAAAAATACATGCATACGTTACGAGTACAGTGAAGAACAATATGCAGAAAGTTGCCCAAACTCAACAAATCTGAAGAAGAGCTCTCAGATTTCCTACGCTGTGCAACTTGAAAATGACTTATGAAAGCAACCATTGGCCTATACATAGGCAAGGTTGGCTGCAGGCTCATCTGCGGCTCCTGCAGGTGTACCTGTGGCACTTCTACATGGGTCTCACACCTCCGGCTCGCTGTAGTTAGAGTTGCAAAGGAGGTCTCACAAGCTGAAAAAGCCAAATCAGGAATAAAAATGCTACGCGATTGAGCGGAATAGCCTGAAATCCTGGTTTCTTGTCGGTCAGAGTTAAACTCCCGTCGTCTCAATGGCACTTGCCTGAATGCAGGGTATACTATACGAATGAGCTCAGCTTTCACAGATCATTCTCAGCAATACCCCACAAAGGTTCGATGCCGTCATTTGCAAGGTCACAACCCTAAACATCCCCGACGGGGGTTACAATGCAAAACAACAAAATACCAAACCTCCCCGGCAGGAGTTACAACGCCGAAGTTACAAACTGATAAAGTATCCCCAGCGGGAGTCACAACTCACATCTTTTAAGCAACTACGTATCCCCGGTGGGGGTCACAACGGACATCTTTCAACCATCTATGTATCCCCGACGGGGGTTACAACGCAATGCAACCATTGATACACACATCAATGAAGGTCAAGAAACCTTGACGTCAAGTCAATCGATGGCAAGTAAACCCATTGAAGTAACTCATCTACTTATCCTTGACGGGGGTTACAATGCAATGCTACCATTGACACATACATCAATGAAGGTCAAGCAACCTTGATAATGCACCTAACATAGATCTATCCGGTGATACACACATCAATGAAGGTCGGGCAACCCTGACGATGACAAACTATTGGAAGTAACTCTGACAGAATGAGGAAATATGTTATACACATCCCACAGATATCTTACACACAAGAGGTACCTCTATGGAATATAAGCCAGTGTCTAGGATTCAAGACTTTGGTGATAGCCTCAACGTTAACATCCTTGGAGACTTGGATCGCATGTTCAAGCCATCACTGATTGTCATCCCAACAGGATTACCTGACAATCATGCATCATACATTTGCATCATGTTGCTGCATATAGCATCATTTTATCTTTCTTGCATTTCAAGTGTCTAGGATTCTTTATCCTATCCATGCCTTGCATTGCATGAATAAGATAAAGAGGGACATCTGTAGACACTCAAAATTTTCTGCACGCCTATTACTAACATTGCAGGAAGGCAGATTCGTATTTCAGATATAACCCTAGAAGACAGTTGACATCCATTCCAGATACTACCAAAAGTTTAGTTCCAACCTAGAACACAAACTGGGAACATCAGTTCCAACTCGGAACACACACCGGGAACATCAGTTCCAACCCGGAACACAAACCGGGAGTGTCATTTCTAATATCGAAGATAACCTCGAGGTATGAAGATCAAAAGACCGACAACAACACCGAAGATGATAGTTCTGTCTCGGCAATAACACCGTGACATTCAGTTCTAGTCCCAGAACCAACACCGGGAGTAGCGACTCCATCCTTTGTGATAGCCCCAAGGGATACTTTTGCAGTTCCGACGATAACTCCGGAATTGTTTGTTTCAAACACATGCGATCAACTTCAAGCTCATACCTCCTGCCGAGGCACTCATACCTCAGACCCGGAGCTAACAACTGGTAGACATGCACACCCACAGATGACAGTGAGGCATACAAACAAGCAGTCCAATCTCAGATGTAACCCTAAGCAACGTCTACTTTTCGCTCAAACTGGCGATAACCCCGGTGAGGAGTCAAAATGGCGTCTTATCGCCTCAACGTTTTCTCTCACAAGATGATATCGCGGCATACCAACAAGTAGTCCAATCTCAGATGTAACCCTGAGCAACGTCTACTTTTAACTAAAACTGGCGATAACCCCAGTGAAGAGTCAAATATCATCTTGCGTCTTAAACACCTGCGCGTTGTCTCAACACTTCATACATACATACATACAACAATGTTCGACAAGAACCGAGGAGTAATAATCTCGAGTGACTATTACGCGTGGCAGTACTTTGGATAGAATTTGAAGCTTGAAGACCATGGGCATAAACCCCTCTTCCTGACTTCGTACAACCTCTAATCCATGTCATTACGTAACTCTCGACACAAGTAGTCCGAAGAAGGTCAGATATACCTCGTTCAGATGCTCAGATTGAAGTTCTGCAAGTTTGAGTAGACATTACAGTTCATGAGTTCACGTACTTCGAGACGACGGGACCCGCGACGCTCGGATGCACCACAACCAGCCGCAGGCACAACCGCGGCTGCTGCAGTTGTACCTACAACCATCAGTCTATAAATATGATCCTTGGGGTCAGCCATTTGAAGAAGTGAAGGAGAGGAAAAGGCGAGGAAGCCCTCTCCATTTTACTCTGTATACACATCTTTTGAGTGTTTCCTCATTTTTAAACACTTCTTAGCTCACAAATAGCAATCTTTTTTTCTGGCGGGAGCCGAGAGTTTATCCATTTAAAGTCATAGAAGTCTACATTGGCAGCCCACTGTAAGCCTTCTCATATTATATAAAGCCTTCTTCTCATATTAGCGCACAATGTTATACACATTGAGAGTTGTGTTGTGTGCGTTTGCCCGGACTTCGGTCTGTGGTTTTCATTTCTGTCTGTATATATATACTTATATATATATATATTTCGTATATGGACTAACATTATCGAGTTATGCCTCGATTGAGCCTAGACTTCGGTCTGGAGCATTTAATGCTTTTATTATATATATACACTTATATATATAATTGTTGTCCGACATATCACATGAGCCTGGATTTTACATTCGGAGCATTTACTCATTTATATATATATATATATATATAATTGTTGTCAGACATATCTGATGAGCCTGGATTTTACATCCGGAGCATTTACTCGCTTATATATATATATATATATATATATAATTATTGTCGGACATATTCGATGAGCATGGATTTTACATCTGTGAATTACTCGCTTTTATATATATATATATATATATATATATATATATATACTTATATATATAATTGGTGTCGGACATATCCTATGAGCCTAGATTTACATCTGGTGCGTTTACTACTTTTATATATATATATTTGTACATATATATATATATATATATATATATATATATATATATATATATATATATATATATATTTACATTTCTGTCGGGCCAGGAGTTTTCTTCTTGGCCTTTTACAATTTTATTTATATTTCGTCCTGTCTGGAGTATACTTCATGGCAGTTGATCGTTTTTTATAGCTTTATTTACATTTCGTCCTGCCTGGAGTTTACTTCGTGGCAGTTGATAGCTTTTACAGCTTTATTTACATTTCATCCCACCTGGAGTTTACTTCGTGGTGGTTGATCATGTCCATATATATATATATATATATATATATATATATACTAGTTGGGTCCCGTGCCTCCGGCACTGTATGGACAATATGATTTATTTCAAACTTTGAATGACTAAAATAATGAACGGTGGGATTTATCCCAAACTTTGGACGGCCCAGATGATTTATTGAGTGAGCGAGAAATTCAAAATCATTTGTATTTTATTAGATAGATAGATGTATGAACGGTGGGATTTATCCCAAACTTTGGACGGCCCAGATGATTTATTGAGTGAGCGGGAAATTCAAAATCATTTGTATTTTATTAGATATATATATATATATATATATATATATATATATATATATATATATATATATTTACCGCTTTTATATATTTACATTTCCGATCCCCCATGGAGTTGTTTCGTGGTGGTTGATCATGTCTGTATATATATATATATATATATATATATATATATATATATATATATATATATATTTACAGCTTCTATATATATATATATATATATATATATATATATATAACTGCTTACTGCTTTCTATACAAATTGCAGTATCATGTGAGCCTAGGAATCATGTGATCACAGATTCAGTCTATTGAATCTAGATTCGGTTTCCATGATGGAAATTTTTCAGCTGTAAGCAGCTTGTACATTATTTTACAGTGTCTGAATTTCCTTGGATGGATGTCATGCCCATGAGGAGTTTGGCACTGCTGTATATTATTTTCTCGAGAATGCTTCGTATCTCAAAAATAAAAGCAAACAAGCCGAACATTTAATAATAAAATGGAAGTATCAAATGCCTCAGTTACTATTGAGCACAGGGTTTGAAAAGCCTCTTTTACAAAACGTCATTGCTATATCTTGTTTAAAACTGAATTTTTCAATAAATTCAAACCCTATATATATAGGTGCGAATGAGGTACATCACTACTTCTAAATAATTGCACATTGGTCCACACAAACACATTCATATAATAGTTTCTTTGAAAAGTGGCGGTCACCGTGGTAACACGGATGTCGGGGGGTACCTAACACCTTCCCTCCACATAATCAAGCTCCCGAACCCAAAACGGTTTCATAGACCCGTCTAGCTGTGTCAAAACACTGGGTCAATGTGCAAACCTTTTCGGTTGCGTTGGTGCAACCAGTTAAATACACCAACTGACGACTTTTAAAGTCAAATCGTCGACATTATACATGTCGGACCTTTTTCACTTGTTTTTTCAAACAAATCTCACATTAACACGAGAACACCAAAGAACAAGTAACGAAAAGGGACACTCAAAAATCCCGACGTCGACAAATGATAATAGAATGAATTAATATTTGAATCATTTAATAATAATTCTGGTGTTTTAAAAATCATTATAAATTATAATGATTTATTATAAGTCATTTAAAAATAATATGATTGATACTTACAGATATTAAACTACAGGATAGAGTCTTAGACTCGATAATTATCCGATAAAGCCGTCGGTACACCGACATATTTAGAAATTGATCTGGACTTAGATAGTTTGACTGTATTAGTGTTTGTTTGTGATCCAATGGTTGTTAAACATGTGTGACAATATGATTAGGTAATGTGCTGACTGCAATAAGCAGTATTATGTGTTACAATATGGTATTCTAACCAGTAAAATGATCTTATTAATGATAGGTTGCTATATAAAAGATAAAACTAAGTTGCGTATTGTAAGCAGCAGATCAGGCAAGTATCCTACCTTTGCATTTACTTTATATAATTGACACAAGTAAGAAAGTTTTAGACTTATATTATTATTGTGCCAGATTAATAACCCTATTGTTATATATATTATATCCGATGATTGTTTATCAACATAGTATTATATTATAATTCAAATATTTATTATGTTCGTTAATTTCTATATATGATTAAACAAGTGTCCTCACTTGGATAATCACTGTATTTAATCACATGTTGATACACATTTATAAATTACCAGTATGTATATGTTAACTTAAAATTCGTCTAAGCTAATTGATTTGGCTAGACACAAACTTATAGATTATTGTTGAACAAGATAAAACCTTACTATTATCTAATCGAATTGTTTTGGTTTGGAATCCTGACTAAGTATGAATATCCCGTACATGGGAAAATATTTTGTGCGCCAAAGGCGGATAGATGAACGATAATATCGTTCTTGCATGTAGTATTGATCAATACAGGGCATAACGGGCCGATCACCCCCCGTGCCCGTAAGTTATGACGGTTTGCAGATGAAGTTTTGTTTAACCTTTTCAAAAATAGAAAACAATATTCATAGTTTGTCGACTAATCCCTAGATATAGTCAGTACGTAGTTTTAGAAATTTGATATAGAATTAATATATTATTATTGGTTCAGTTTACTTCACAACTATTGATTCGTTGTAGAAGCGTCGTACAAAGAAAATATTTAATCCTTTCAGCTAATATTTATAATTGATATTACTTGCTGGGCACTCAAATGCTCATCCTTGCTTAATTTAAAATGTTTTCAGCTAAGTGTGAACAATCAGAAGGCTCGGCTAAGAACAAAGGGAAAGGGAAAGTTACAGAATAAGTTGGTGCTATTTTATGTAATAGTTTAACTTTATTAAGACTATGATATTATTATTATCATGTATTGTAATGAATGTATTAAAGGTTACGCACTTGGGTTTAAACTTTGATAAATATGTAAATTAAGTTTGGTATTTATATTATTGTTATTATTATTAGTATTATTCCGCTCATAGAAATTGTATCGTGAAGCACCGAGTTCGGGTTTCAAGTACCTGAATTTGGGGGCGTCATAAGTTGGTATCAGAGCTTTAGGTTTACAAACCTTAGGTGGGATAGACCTTAGGCTATAACCTTAGAATAGAGGGAAATGTTGAAAATATAAATAACTCATATATAGTTTAAAAGGAGATGAATTGAATAAATTCATCGTCAAACAAAATAAAAGATAACTTATATAAAACTATTATTTGATGTTTGTATATACTATATGCTAATCAGGATAATTTATGTGTGTAGATGTCTGGTGGAAAAGGCTTGTTATATGCTTATAGCATGAAGAAGGATCAAATCCATACACCCGAGCTAATATCGAAGCCAATAGCTGAAATAGAGGCTTACAAGGAAAACAACTCAGAGGAGGTAGTTATCGTGGAAAATGTGGTACCATATCAGGAAATGGTAGAACTGATAGATAGTGATTCAGACACTAAAGTTGAAGCTGATCAAGCATCAACAGAGGTGAATAATCTGAGGAACACGATTTCTTCTTTGTAAAAGCTGTGGGAAATAGAAAAGCTGCTAAATAGTCAATTGCGAAAAGTTTAAATAGAAACAATGGAAGAACAAGATAAGCTTAAAATCCAAATTGATCAAATGATAGCCAATAGCAACAAATCATGTGCAGCTCCGTGCAAGAAGGGGAAAAGAAAAATGAAAGACCGCGATATATAAAACTCCAATAACAACTAAGGGAGCCTTAACCGAATTAGAAGTGTACAAACTGTGACAAGAAACGTGAAGATATATGTAAAAAAGGGGAAAATGTTTGCTATAATTGCGGACATGAGGGACATTTTTCTCCTTATTATCCCAATCCAAAGAAAGGTGTCTATTTTATTTGTGGGATAGAAGGGCATCAGGCAAAAGGTTGTCCAAGATCAAGATAAAGGTGTAGTGAATAGGTAGTATAGATTCTGTTGTGTAGGTGTGTTTAATATAATATATATGATTAGTATATCTGTGTAATGTAATATTCTCAACTTTTGTATTAGTCAAGGATGTAAATCCTAACTTTTGTGGTCACAAAGGGACAGTTGATGTTTAAAGCAGTATGTGCTATGCTATGTAAAGTATTCGCTAAATGAATATGAATCTATTCTCAAGTTTAATATGTTAAATTTATATGATAAGGTTTAAAATGTAAGTTAATAAAGTATATATTATGTTTTATTTAATCAGATAATGCCGCCAAGACGTCAAACTCGAAATCAAAGGGCAGAAGAATCTGTCAACAACGCTGGGGGACAATAGCAAGATCCGATGCAAAACTTTGCGAACATGGTAGCTCAAGATATGCAACAGGGAATGCCAGCCGCAGGGAACCAACCGGATAATCGCTGGGCGAACTTCAAAGATTTCAAGGCTGTAGGACCACCAGATTTTAGAGGGACAACTGACCCTGTTGAAGCCCAAACTTGGGTTAAGGAAACTAAAAAGGCATTTGTGATAACAAAGGTAGCTGAGGGGCAAAAGACCGCTTTTACCACCTACATTGTGACGCCCCCAAAATAGGTATACATCACCGATCTTGAATCGCCAAATACATGTTACAGAATACAAATACAAACTTAATTATACAACTATCGTGTAATATACGACAAAACATAGTTGAGAGTTTAAACATGAATATTGCCTTCTAGACAATATCCACTCTCAAATAGAGTCCTCATTACATATATTGTCACACTATTTTATAGAATAGTGAGGACTACTAATAAACCATCTCGGACCATCACTTCGTTCCCCGACTAGCGGCTAAGTTCTCATTTCCTGAAGAGAACAATGTAAGAAAAAGGGTGACCTTAACTTGCCCAGTAAGAAATATTATGACTAAGATAATGCAGAATAAATTATTATTAGTCTTTAACAATGTTAAACTGATAAAATACAATAGACATCAAGTTTAACAGCAGAGAAATAAGTAATTCATTAAAAGAGTCAAGTAGAGCATGATATCTACTATCTTCTATGATTTAAAATGTTTTCATCAATTTTTATCCCTGAGACTCAGCTTAATACATAAACCACATCATCGAGCCATCCCTACACTACGGGGCAAGGATATTCATTAAATCATCAATGGTTATGACTATACCGAATAATTCCTGGTCATAATCATATCAAAAACTATCCATCAATGCACTACAGGCCACTGAGTTCTTTTCCCACATCATTTATAACATTACAGGTCATGATTATACCGAATGATCCCTGGTCATAATCATACCAAGTCCATCTATGCACGTAAGCCAAAGATGACTTTCATCACAATATAAGCATGAGGATGATGACAATGACATAATAATTCAATAAAACAAGCTCAAGAATAAATTTTAAAGATTTATAAGTTAATTTATCATGAAATCAATTACGTCTAAATTGTCAACATGATAATGCTTTGTGGAGAAAAATTCAAGAATGCTCAGAAGAATATTTCCATGAAAAGATACTGGATGAAGCGCAAATATCCAGGATATTCTACTAATTTCATGGAGTATAGAAGCCAAAACTTTAATCAACTGGGTATAATAGAATATATGAAACTGCAAATGAATTTTCGTCCGCCATGCGATAATCCACATAGACAGATCATTTCCACAATTTAATAAGGAATGAATACGAAGGGTCATTCAGCATGCATGCGGTAATCCACATAGACAGGTTATTCCAACAGAATAATAAAGAATGGAATAACAGAAGAATTCACCAAGAATGCGATAGACCGCACATACAGGTTATTCCCAACAGAATAATAAAGAGTAGAACCAGGTCATATGTAATCCGCACAGACAGGATATTCAAACATAATACTAAGGAATGGAACCAGGTCATGCGTAATCTACACGGACATGATGTTCCAACAGAATACTAAAGAATGGAATAATAACAGAATTCACCAGACATACGATAGACCGCACAGACAGGTTATTCCAACAGAATAATAAAGAATAGAATAGCAGAATAATTTCACCATGTATGCGGTACATCGCATAGATAGGTTATTTCAACATAATAATAAATAATGGAATAACAACTCTTACGAGTATTAAAAGAAAATAACTCTCTTCATGAATACGAAATAATAATACCCCTTATCTTAGAAGAAGACTGGAAACTTGAATAGTGAGGTAGCAGACTTTTCTTCTTCTTTCTCTCTATAATAATTGCTCTATAGCTTTAGTGAATTGGTGAGAAATGAAAGAAGAATGAGCATCTATTTATAGGAAAATATAGTTTCAATAATTATACGTTTTGGGGCTCGAAATATTAAAGTACAATACCTCCAACTTTTCTTTCATTTTTAATTTAGTCTTGCAAGTATTATCAAACTTGCACCACCTCCCCTAATAGTAAATAATATGAATCAATAGTTCAATCATGTGAATCAATAGTTATAATCATGTGAAAATATGAATTACAGTATAGTACCTCCATCTATACCTCCATTTTAAACTTAGTCATGCAAGTATTATCAATCTTGCACCAACTCCCCTAATAGTACAAGAATGTGAATCAATAGTACACACATGTGAACAAATAGTTATAATCATGTGAATTAATGGCAATTAATTTCTCATTATCCGGTTAAATACCCGACTAGGTCAGTAAAACTTCCAGACATCAATTAATATCGAAATAAATGTCGATTTCCACTAACACTAATAATTCCAACAAAATGGAACCATCAATTTCATCTTTAATCAACACGAACTTATTCATCATTAATATTATAACTCACAATATTTAACAACCAGGTCGTTCCCAGGAAAGAGAGGGCTTTTCGATAAGGATTTCTCCTTATTGGCGCGCAATTGGATGATCAAACCTCTCCTTGACAGAACTTCTAGACATTGTAAATATTGCAATTTAATAATATGAAAACTTTTTCATCTCAATTATTGATTTAATAATATAACATATTATGTAGATGATACTGTGACAATAATTGAAACAATAATATGAGAGATATGATGCAGTAATTACTGTAGCAATAATTGAGTATAACTGATTGACTTCTCACATAAGCATCAATAATCAATACCGGGTGCTACTATGCAATCACGCGTATTACTGTACTTTTACTACCGTGTAATTCAACAGTTTAACGGTAAAACTTCCGCTGTTATTTTTATAAAAAGATAATTATATCATTTTTTCACTACAATAATACTTCCGTTGTGAGGTCCACCAATGATTGTGTCGTCGTACGAATATTCCCTTTTAAAACGAATATTCCCCAACCAATCGAATATTATATAACCACTTGCTTACTTTGCAAAATTTATAAATATTACCCACAACTATAACATTATATTATATCCACACCATAATATTCAAAAATATATTTCGACAGAAATTAATCTTTATTCATAAAAGTTGGGGTCTTACATACATGATGAAAGGGGAGGCGAATTTTTGGTGGGAAGCAAATCAAGCTAGGGAAAGAGAAGGTGTGGTTACTTTGGCAAGGTTCAAAACTCTATTTTCGAAAACTATTTCTCGTCTAGTATACAAGCTAGGATGGAGGAGAAATTTTTGGAGTTAAAACAGGATAATATGACAGTGTCAGAATACGCCACAAAGCTTAATGAGTTGGCTAGGTTCGTTCCACATCAAGTTGATACGGAGGCTAAGAAAACAAGAAAGTTTGAGCTGGGATTAAAACCCTGGATCTATAACAAGGTGGTGGTGTTGCAGATTCCTACATTTACAGTATTCATGGAAAAAGCTATTATAACTGAGGAAGAGAGTGAGGTCACGAGCCTCTACAACAAGGAGAAGAAGAACAAAGGCAAGGTCATAGGAACTGTGAAGGTGGAAATTAATAGTGGAAGTAGGAGTGGAAATGGAAAGAGAAAGAGAACTATTTTGAAAATGTCCAGGTGAAATAGGAAGGTGTGAAGAAGCAGGTGGTGTCGTGTAAGAATTATGGAAAGAACCATACTGGGGAATGTCTGAAGGGAAAGTTTGTATGTTATAAGTGCGGGTAGAAGGGCCATATCTCTCCCAACTGCCCTAATCCAAGGATGAACACTGGTTGTTTTATCTGCGGGTTAATGGAGCATAAGGTGAAAGATTGTCCGAAAAGGAGAATGGAAGCAGGGAGTGTGACGACTGGAAAAGGCAGCGGGACTCTGGCGATTACGTGACCAACGTTATCAAGAAAGCCAACAAAATCAACCGCGAAAGTTTTTAGCATGACGGTCCAAGATACCGTGGTAGCTGGTGATGGAACTCCAGGTATTATTCATTTAACTTTTATTTTTTTATACATGATTTTATTATATATAGTAAAGTATTTTTATAAAGACATTTTGAAGGAAGAATTTGAGTTCTTTTTGAAATCAAATTTTCCGTTTAATCAGATAGACAAGCTTTACGTTGAATAGTTAAAGATCAGTTCGATCAAATATGATCGAGATCTACTTGCAATGACTGTGTATGTTATATACCCTTGTATATATAGGTTTTAAAACGGTGATTCCGGGGACGGAATCTTTATAAGGGAGGGTGAATGTAATAATCCAAGATTTTTTATGTAAATAAATCAGAAATTTTGTGTACAATTTTTTTTTTATTTATTAAAATAAATATGGGGAATATGTGCCAAGATAATGTGGATATATATGTATGTGATAAATAAAATATATTTATAACATGAATAATTACAAATGATTTTATTTTAGAATTATTGATCATTATAAATTATATTCTAATAATAATTAATTTTATAGTAAAAATGTTTTTATTATTTATTTTTCATGAAAATATGATTATATATTATTTAAATAATATATGAAATAATTATAGAATTATTATAATAAATATTTTATTATGTGAATTTTTCCAGCGTATTTAAGTTAATCATTTTAACTTAAATATTAATGTTATATATGACAGATAAATCAGATATAGAATCCAAACACTAATTTTAGATTTTGATCAAAGAATGAGAATAATAATATAATATTAATTATATTTTAGCACTATAAATATGTACTATATATACGTATTGATAATGGTTGGTCAATTATGGTATATTAGTAGAAAACCTAGTAGTATTGTTATTTGAACTCAAATTGGAGTAAAGATCGGTCAAAAATTATGTTAATGTGATTACGACAAGTGTTAGAATTACAATCCAAGTTAGTAAACCCTAATTTCTAAATTAGGAACCCTTACTTTGAAATTTTAAACCATAATTATTGACTGCGAAACCCTAATCGTGAAATTAGAAATCCTAATTAGTAATTAGTAACCCTAATTGTTTAATGGTAACGATAATTGCTAATTATTTACCGTGATTGCTAAATTGGCAAGGTTAACTATGATTAGTAAATAATTAAACCCTAATGTTCCTATATAATATAATTAGAAAACCTATGTTAATTAAAGAAATCCTAATTACAATATTAAGAAACTAATTGTTTTCAATTATTTTTTCCATAATTGCAAAATCCTAGAAATCCTATAATTTTATGAAAAACCTTAGGGTTAAACCCTAAGGGTCAAACCCTAAGGGATTACCATGTTACATGTTTGCAATTAAAATCAAATAACAAATGACCAAAATGCCCTTTTGGATTTGTAATTATGTAACTTGCAAATTTGCTAAAACTTTAGTTGGTGACCTAATATTTTGACTTTATGACTTACAAAATCTTCAGCAATCAGTTCATTACATGAGAACTTATCTACATATCATGATATATATAGATTTGGGAGAGAGAAAATCATAAAAACTTGCTTATTTTCTCTCTAGCTCTCACCAACTCTCTCTCTCTCTCTCTCACAAAGACCTCCGAAATTGCTAAGTTCCTCAGTCACATAAATAGCCCCTAGATCACATAATATCAGATTGGAGAGCTAAGTTCATAGATTGGACAAAGATGGTATAAAATCCTAACTTGAGTTTGATCTTACATGATAAGATAAAGTTGGTGTTTATGTGTTTAGATGTTTGCTATAAGGTGTTTTATGATGATATATGATGATCCATCATAGATCCATAGCATCAAAATACTTTAAAATGTTGATTTTCCAAAACTGTCCAAGAACAATTTTTATGGTCTGACAAGAAAATGTCAGAGCCCATGGATTCTTCCCTGTTTATTATTTTTATTGTTTTAAGCTTTGAATGTGTAGTTTAACATTAGTACTTTGATCTGGAACAGGAATCGTAGTCATTTGATGTCCAGATTTTGAGTTATTGTTGGTCAAAGTCGGTTGACCGACCATGATCGGGCCATTTCTGGGCAACCCAGAAACCATGAACCAACGTCTAACAACATTTTTCAAAGCCGATATCTGGACTATAGTTGCATGCCTTTAGATCCCTTATAACATCAACATATCGAACGTAGCAGGTGGTCAAAGTAGGTCACTCGCAATGTTTTGCGTTTCTGGAAAAAACCCAAAAACTTGTTAGACAAATTTTTTGACAATGTTTGACCGTATCATAGCTTGTGAATTTGTTGTTGTTGGACAGCCATCCTGATATGTCGTTACTCCTTGTCATGTATATTAAATGTATGAACTATAAAACCACCAAAATAAAGATCAGAACTCAGATTAATTTGAACTTGAAAGTGTCCACTCGGACTGCCAGGGTTTCTGGAAAACCCATGAGCCGTCTGACAATGACTTTGGTTGGTCAGATCACTTTGTTGTGATGTTGTTTGAGCAAGATGATGATTGATTCATTTTGTGTTACATAAACACTACATGATCAATGTTTAACATGACCCAAAAACACTTAGGGATTGGATTTTATAAGTGCTCAAACAAGACACCTTGTTAACTGTCTGTCAGTGCTCAAGTACACCTAAGACGACAGAAAGCGTCGCTAAAGGGCCTTAGCGACGGTTTAATTAATTTCTAATTTTTGATTTTCCGGAAATTATTTAAAAATAGAAATAAATTCTAAAAATTCCTAAACATGGTTTTCAAAAATATTTTAAATTATGAAAAATAATTTTTGAGAATTTGGAATATTTTTCAATAATAATTATAATTATTTGAATAAAAATGATATTTAATTTATTTAATTAGTATATTAAATAAATTAGAGAAAATTGATTTTAATATTATAAAAATCATTTTAAATGAGAATAAGGTGTTTAAAAATATTTTGAATCATAAAATATAATTTCCAATATTTTTGGAGAATTCTCATTAATAAATTAATATTAATGACATTAGATTTATTTAACTGTTATATTAAATAAATGATAGAAAAATAATTTTATAGATTTAAAAATCATTTAAAATGAGAAAAATAATTTAAAAATATTTCAAGTTATAATTAATGACTTTTAATATTTGGATAAATAATGCATTAATATTTAAATATTAATGGTAATTATTTAAAATTGATTTTTATTTATTTTAAAAATTATTTAAGGGTAATATTAATACTTTAAAAATATTTTGAGTTATTATAAATAACTTTAATATTTTGGCAGTGGTTTCATTAATAGTTTAATATGAATTAAATATTAATGATAATAGAATGAATTAATATTTAAATCATTTAATAATGATTCTGGCATTTTAAAAATCATGATAAATTATAATGATTAATTAAAAATTATTATAAGTCATTTAAAAATAATATGACTGATACTTACAGATATTGAACTACATGATAGAGTCTTAGACTCGATAATTACCCGATAAAGCTGTCAGTACTTCGACATATTTCAGAAATTGATCTGCACTTAAATAGTTTTACTGCTTTAGTGTTTGTTTGTGATCCAATGGCTGTTAAACATGTGTGACAATATAATTAGGTAATGTGATGACTGCAATAAGCTGTATTATGTGTTACAATATGGTATTTTAATCGATAAAATGATCTTATTAATGATATGTTGCTATATAAAATATAAAACTAAGTTGTGTATTGTAAGCAGCAGATCAGGCATATATCCTACCTTTGCATTTACTTTATGCAATGGACATAAGTAAGAAATCTTTAGAATTATATTATTATTGTGTCAGATTATTAACCCTATTGTTATATATATTATATCTGATCATTGTTTATCAACATAGTATTATATTATAATTCAAATATTTATTCTGTTCGTTAATTTCTATATATGGTTATACAAGTGTTCTCACTTGGATAATCAATGTATTTAATCACATGTTGATACACATTTATAAATTTCCAGTATGTATACGTTAACTTAAAAGTCGTCTAAGCTAATTGATTTGGCTAGACACAAACTTATAGATTATTGTTGAACAAGATAAAACCATACTATTATCCAATCGAATTATTTTGGTTTGGAATCCTGACTAAGTATGAACATCCCGTACATGGGAAAATTTTTTGTGCGCCAAAGGCGGATAGATGAACGATAATATCGTTTTTTCATGTAGTATTGATCAATACAGGGCATAACTAGTTGATCACCCCCCCCCCTCCGTGCCCATAAGTTATGATGGTTTGCAAATGAAGTTCTGTTTAACCTTTTCGAAAATAGAAAACAATGTTCATAGTCTATCGACTAATCCCCAGATATAGTCAGTACGTAGTTTTAAAATTTTAATATAGAAATAATATATTATTATTGGTTCAGTTTACTTCACAACTATTGATTCGTTGTAGAAGTGTCATACAAAGAAAATATTTAATCCTTTCAGCTAATATTTATAATTGCTATTACTTGTTGGGCACTCAAATGCTCATCTTTTCTTAATTTAAAATGTTTTCAGCTAAGTGTGAACAATCAGAAGGCTCGGCTAAGAACAAAGGGAAAGGGAAAGTTACAGAATAAGTTGGTGCTATTTTATGTAATAGTTTAACTTTATTATGACTATGATATTATTATTATCATGTATTGTAATGAATGTATTAAAGGTTACGTACTTGGATTTAAACTCTGATAAATATGTAAATTAAGTTTGTTATTTATATTATTGTTATTATTATTAGTATTATTCCGCTCATAGAAATGATATCGTGAAGCACCGAGTTCGGATTTTAAGTACCTCAATTTGGGGGCGTCACACTTTTTAGCCCTAATTTATCATTATACAAGTTTCATAAACTCTATTCTACCGTTGATAAAATCCCTAACTTTATTGCTTGCTCTTCAAAGCCTAAAATATTCAAGTTCATTGTTTCAAATGAGATTTTCTAATTCCTTTGGATGTAACACTTTGTATATACCATGGCTATTCCAACGTAAGTTGTTGATATTCAATCTTAATTTGACTTAGGTATCGTTGTTCAAACTTATGTTGTTGAGCTAAACTCTTATTGATTAATCTATATGATGAATGGTCTAAAATTCTAGAACCATTGATATGCTAGTTCCAAACTAAGCTTTCTTTAGGGCGGAAATCCTAAAGTCAAACTGAGATGAACAACCCTAATATAGGGGATTATGTATACGTTAGCATTTAAATGTTTGTGCACAATACATGGTACGAAAGGCTGATCCCCCTAAGTATGAAGGTTAAGGTCTGTAGAAATACTTACTAACCTCGGGACATAGTTCATAGTCTTAAAGACCCTCAGATGTAAATCCTGAATTTGTTTCCTATTCTTTATTCGTAGAACAAGTTCTCTATTATTTAGTATTCAATGTTTCCTATTGTGTGCTCACTCTTGCAATTAGCACTACAGCTAAAGTCGAGAAAGTCGATGAGCCATCTTCCAGCAAAGGAAAGGGCGAGGTGTCCAAGTGTTGATGATCTATGAGAAATTATTTGAATGAATTATGTTATAAGAATTAATTTATTTTGTGATGTATTCTACATACTTATGTAATAATTTAAGATTAGATTACCTGAGATTGTTTAAAGTTAATGTAACCCTTTAATAAGAAAGATTATTGTTTAAGTTATTTAAATTATGTCTTTATCCTTTATTTTGGGTAGTTAAATGTAATAGTTTTGGATAATGAGCACTAAATCCTGTGGGAATGGAGTACCTGGATTTTGGGGGTGTCACAGGTTTGTATCAGAGCTTTAGGTTATGAACCTTAGGTGGGGAAAAACCTTAAGAAGTAACCTTTAAGGAGACAGAAAATATAGTGGTGATAAACTCATACCTAGTTCTAGGGAATGAATTGTGGAGATTCATTAAAAGATGAACAATAAAAGACATTATGTGTTATGTGTTAATAACTTATGTACTCGCGAGTATCGAAGAATGTCACATAATAAAAAAAATTAAAAGAATTTTGTTGACAGGATGTTTAGCGTTGGAGGATCCAGTCCAGCTAGGGAAGTGATACCTCAGATACCTAGAGATGAGGAGCCCCGAGATGTTTATGTGGTTCGGGAATAGTTGATTCAGAGGGGGCCTTCTCTATTAGTCAGTGAGGAAGAACAAGAGGATGAGCCTATGTCTGATCTTGAGAAGGAGAACCCTGAGTTGATAGAGGAGAATGATGAGGAAGAGGATCCTGTGGAGTTTCCACCAAACTCCATATCAGCTGAGATGTATGATGAGCTATATGATCGAAACATAGAACTACAGGATAAGATTGAGGAGCTAAAGGAGATAATTGGGATGCATCAGGCTACTATAGAGTAGAAAGATGCTTAGATTCATGAACTCGACTCACGAGTTGGAAACATTGAGTGGGATCTAGTTCATACGAAGTTTCAGCAAAAGGATCTATTGGCTGAGAATGAGAAAATTAAGACTGATGTGCAGAAGCTGAAAGACGACTGAAGGGATGAGTCAGCAAAGCTTGCGAGAGCATAAGACACCTAGATGAAGGCTACCCAACGTGCAGATCATGCCGAAACCAAGGTTCAGACAAAGAAGGCTAAGATGAATGAAATGGATTATGCTTTTCATTCTGCGATTGATAGGGCCCATGATCGAGTCTTTTATTATCCACCTCTGTTTGAAGACTTGTCGTGGTTCATGATGGATCATAGGATGGCATATCATATTATAGAGGAAGAATGTAGAGAAGCCTCTCGATGTCTTAATATGCCAAGATAGGAAGAATAATAACAATAATATGTGATTAAGTATGTGAATAAATAAATTATAAATCCATAATTTTTAGATAAATAAAGGGGTAATATAAGTATGTAATCCTGAAACTTGATTAGTTCAAGAAAGTGGATGTTGATAGAATAGATGTTATCCTTATAATATTTTGGAGAATTATGAATGAATAGAAATAATAAAGTTTATTGAAATGTTATGTGTTATAGATTTAATCTTTGAATATTTAAGTTAAACTTTAAATATTTAAGTTAAACTTTAAATATTCAAGACATTGAGTAATGAACTAATAAACATATATTTTAACAGAAAATGCCTCCTAGAAGAAGACTACCACATCAACAACCACCTCCTGAGGGTCTACTAACAATACTAATGAGGCCAACGCTAACTCGGTTCAATTGTTTGTGACTTTGTTAACGGGAGCACTTGCGAATTAACCGTAAGCCCAAGTCATGACCTGGATCATGGAAATGGAGAAGGTATTCAACGTTACCAGAGTTATAGAGGAGCAAAAGACAGCTTTCACAACGTTCAAGTTGAAGTCAAAAGCTAGGTATTCGTGGCAGGCAAATAAGGTTTGTGGGGGACCAGGAATAATAGCGTGGGATAGGATTAAAGAGATATTTTTGAAGATGTATTTTCTAGCAAGTTCTCAAAATCAGATGGAAGTTCAATTCTTAGAATTGAAGCAATGAACCATGACTGTGCCGGAGTACGCTGCAAAGTTTAATGAGCTGGCAAGGTTTACTCCATATCAAGTCAATACCAATGAGCGTAAGGCGAGAAGGTTCGAACATGGATTAAAGCCATGGCTGTATAGCAAGGTTTCGATGTTTCAACTAAACAAGTTTACGATAGTGTTGGAAAAGGCAATTATCACTGAAGGTGGAAGCGATGCCTTAACCAAGTATAACCAAGAACAGAAGAAAAGAAAGAATGAGAATGAAAATAAGGCTGGTGGAAGCAATAATGGAGGGAACAGTCAGAAGAAGAAGTGGAGTGAGAATTCAAATACGGGAGGACAGCAAGGAAGTCAACAAAAGAAGAAATTTATAGCTTGTGCTACTTATGGAAAGAACTACACTGGGGTGTGTTTGAAGGGTAAAAGTGTGTGTTTCAATTATGACCAGGAGGGTCACATTACACCATACTATTTTAGTCCAAAGAAGGGAGCATGTTTCACTTACGGTTTAAAGGATCACATGGCTTGTGATTGCCCTAAAAAGGCAAGGGGAAGTGCAAGTGGGGGAAAAGGAAATAACAGTGGAGGTACTTTAACTATCACTGGACCAGTACAATCAAGCCGACCTAGTACGAGGAATTTCAATATGACCGTGCAAGATGCTGTGTAGTCAAAGGATGTGGTGTCAGGTATAATTCTGATTAATGGTATTAATGCTTATGTGCTGTTTCACTCGGGTGCTACTTGTTTATTTATATCCAATGATTTTGCTCAGAACTTAGATTTGTCTCGTGAAGAATTAGATTATCCTTTAAGCATATAGATTGCGAATAAGGAGTTGATTACTGTTAAATTCATATATAAGAATTATAAAGTGGTTATAAAAGGTCACGAGATGATAGTAGATTAGATACCAATTAAACTTGGGGAGTTTGATGTTATACTGGGAATGTATTGATTATTCAATTACAGGGCAATAATTGATTGCCAAAAGAAGTGTGTTAACGTTATGACTCCGTCAAAGATTATGTTCAATGGCATTAAGTCACCTCGACAAGCATGTTATCTGACGGTGATGCAAGCCAAAAAGTTACTGAGATAAGGATGTGTAGGATACATAGCCTACATAGTAGGAACACAGAAGAAGAGTGCGAAGCTAGAAGAGATACTGGTCATTAGAGATTTTGCAGACCTATTTCCTGATAAATTGCCTGGACTATCGCCAGATCGAGAAATTGATTTTGTGATTGATTTAGTGCCAGGAACGACCCAATATCTAGAGCCCCATATAGAATGGCCAACCGAGTGTAGAAATAAAAGATTTGATGGTGCAATTGCAAGAATTATTCGACAAGAAACACATTCAGCCGAGTGTATCGCCATGAGGAGCGCCAGTATTGTTTGTTAAGAAGAAAGATGGATCGATTCGGCTCTGCATTGATTGCCGAGAAATGAATAAGGTCATGATTAAAAATAAGTATCCATTACCGAGAATCAATAACCTTTTCAATCAATTAAAGGGGGCAAGATATTTTTCAAAGATAGACTTGAGGAGCGGTTATCATCAGTTAAAGGTGAGGTCAGAGGATGTACCAAAAATAGTGTTTAGAACTCGGTATGGTCATTACGATTTTATAGTTATGTCTTTTGGTTTAACCAATGCACCTGCGTCGTTCATGGATTTGATGAACATGGTGTTTAAACCATTCTTAGACAAATTTGTGGTTGTGTTTATTGATGATATATTGGTGTATTCCAAGACCAAGGTGGAACATGTTGAACACTTAAAGAGTGACATTGGAGACATTGAGAAAAGAGAAGTTGTATGCTAAATTCTCAAAATGAGAGTTTTGGCTAGAACGTGTACAATTTCTTAGGCACGTCATTGATAAGGATGGAATCTCGGTAGATCCATCAAAAGTTGCAGCTGTAATAAACTGGGATCAGCCAAAGACACCGTCAAAAGTAAGAAGTTTCTTAGGATTGACAGGTTACTATAGGCATTTTATTCAAGACTTTTCCAAGATCGCAACTCCGTTGACAAATTTAACTAGGAAGGCGGTTAAGTTTGTTTGGACGGAGAAATGTTCGGAGAGTTTTTGGGAACTAAAGAAGAGATTAAGTTCAGCACCCGTGTTATCATTGTAAGATAATACATGGATTTTTGTGGTATACAGTGACACATCGCATAAAGGACTAGGCTGTGTGATTATGTAAAATACAAGTTGTGTTCTCATTATAAGATAATATAGGGATTGCCTATGCATCACGTCAATTGAAAGATTACAAGAAAGGGTATCCGACCCATGACTTAGAGTTGGCTGCGGTGGTGTTTGCTCTAAAGATTAGTTGACATTATCTTTATGGAGAGGGGTGTGAGATATATACCGACCATAAAAGTCTGAAGTATATCTTTGCACATAAAGATTAGAATATGCAGTGGAGAAGATGGTTGGAGTTGATTAAAGTCTATGACTACGAGATTTTCTATCATCCCGGAAAGGCGAATGTGGTTGTTGATGCCTTAAGTAGAAAGGGACGAAAAAAGTTAATGATGTTAACAACTCAGGAAAAGCTAGTGTCGGAAATGGTAAAGATGGAGTTAAAAATTAAATATCCGACAAAATCAGACGAAAAATTGTTCCAGATGGGAAACAGTTCAACATTGGTAGAAAAGGTGAAGAATGCATAACTTCAGGATGAGAACTGTGAAGAGATAAGAAGAAAAATATCTAAAGGTGAGGAAAACAAATTTAAAATCAGTTTGGAAGGGTTACTTCGACTCGAAGGGAGAATTTGGGTTCCGCTAGTAGCGGAAGTTAAAGAAGAAATTTTAAGCAAGGCCCATAACTCACGATATTCGATTCACCCTAGAAGTACAAAAATTTACCAGGATCTTAGACATCATTTCTGGCGGCCGAATATGAAAAAAGACATGGCTGAGTGTGTAGCGAAATGCTTAACGTGTTAGAAAGTTAAAGTTGAACATCAAAGGCCAAGCGAATTGTTGCAACTATTGGAGATACCAGAATGGAAATAGGAGCATATCACAATGGATTTTGTGGTAGGTCTTCCAATGACTTAGCATGGTTTCGACGCTATCTGGTGATTATTGATCGATTGACGAAGTCGACACAATTTTTGCCAATCAAGATTAGATTTAACCTAAATCGGTTGGCAAAACTATACGTGAAATGACTATAAGAATGCTTGGGAACGCAGTTGCGTCAAGACACGGTGTCCCGGTGTCCATTGTGTCAAACAGAGATCCAAGTTTCATATCAAATTTCTAGAAATGACTACAAGAATGCTTGGGAATGCAGTAAAGAATGAGCACATCGTATCACCCTCAAACCGACGGAAAGTATAAGACCCCAACTTTTATGAATAAAGAATAATTTTCTAGTAATATATTTTTGAATATTATGGTGTGGATTTGATATAATGTTATAGTTGTGGGTAATATTTATAAATTTTGCAAAGTAAGCAAGTGGTTATATAATATTCGATTGGTCGGGAAATATTCGTTTTAACAGGGAATATTCATACAATGGCACAATCATTGGTGGATCCCACAACGGAAGTATTGTCGCAGTTAGAAAACGACAGAATTATCTTTTTATAAAAATAACGGAAAAAGTTTTACCGTTAAACTATTGAACTACCCAGTAGTAAAAGTATAGTAATACGCGTGGTTGCATAGTAACACACGGTATTGATTATTGATGCTTACGTGAGAAGTCACTCAGTTATACTCAAGTATTACTACAGTAATTGCTGCATCATATCTCTCATATTATTGATTCGATTATTGTCACAGTATCATCTGCATAATATGATATATTATTAAATCAATAATTGAGACGACAAAGTTATTTATATTATTAAATTGCAATATTTACAATGTCTAGAAGTTCTGTCAAGAAGAGGTTTGGTCATCTAATTGTGCGCTAATAAAGAGAAATCCTTATCGGAAAGCCCCTCTTTCCTGGGAAGGACCTGGTTGTTAAATATTATGAGTTATAATATTAATGATGAATAAGTTCGTGTTGATTAAAGATGAATTTGATAGTTCCATTGTATTGGGATTATTAGTGTTAGTGGAAATCGACATCTATTTTGATGATAATTGGTGTCTGGGGGTTATATTGATAAATCGGGTAATTAATTGGATAAATAAGAAATTAATTGCTACTAATTCACATGCTTATATAACTATTTGTTCACATGTGTGTACTATTGAATCACATTCATGTACTATTAGGGGAGTTGGTGCAAGATTCATAATACTTGCATGACTAAGTTAAAAATAGAGGTATAGATTGAGGTACTATACTGTAATTCGTATTTTTACATGATTATAACTATTGATTCACATGATTGAACTATTGATTCATATTATTTACTATTAGGGGAGGTGGTGCAAGTTTGATAATACTTGCAGGACTAAATTTAAAATGAAAGAAAAGTTGGAGGTATTGTACTGTAATATTTTGAGCCCCAAAACATGCAATTATCGAAACTATATTTTTCTGTAAATATAAGCTCATTCTTCTTTCATTTCTCACCAATTCACTAAAGCTATAAAGAAATTATTATAGACAGAAAGTATAGAGAGAAAGAAGAAGAGAAGTCTGCTACCTCTCTACTCCAGTATTCAGTTTCTTTCTAAGTAAGGGGTATTATTTATTGTGTATTCATGAAGAGGCCTTTTATTATTCCATTCCTTATTATTATGTTGGAATAACCTATCTATGCGAAGTACCACATATATGGTGAAATTCTTCTGTTATTCCAATCGTTATTATTATGTTGAAATAACCTATCTCTGCGAAGTACCACATACATGGTGAAATTCTTCTATTATTCCATTCTTTATTATTCTGTTGGAATATCCTGTCTATACAAATTACGCTAGAACTGGTTCCATTCTTTATTATTCTATTGGAATATCCTGTCTGTGCGGATATCATCAGTTGAAGATTAAAATTGATGACATTCCAAAGACTACTTTCAGAACTCGGCACGGGCATTATGAATTCCTTTTCATGTCTTTTGGATTGACTAATGCTCATGTTTCCTTCATGAACTTGATGAACCGAGTATTCAAGGAATATTTGGATCACTTTGTGGTCGTCTTTATTGAAGACATCCTCATATACTCCAAAACTCGTGAAGACCATGAGCAACACTTCAGGTTGATACTTCAAAAGCTTTGTGAAAACAAGCTTTATGCCAAGTTGAAGAAATGTGAGTTCCGGCTTGAGGAAGTTGCATTCTTTGGGGACATAATATCAAATCATGGAATATCTGTTAACCCGGCAAAGATTGAAGCAATTCAAAGTTTGGAGCAACCTAAGTCAGTGACCGAAGTACGTAGCTTTCTCGGTTTAGCTGGTTATTATCGGTTATTCATAGAAGGGTTTTCTCGAATCGCTACTCCATTAACTCAGCTGACTCAAAAAGATACAAAATTCGATTAGAGCGAGGAATGTGAAAAGAGTTTTCAAGAACTTAAGAGGAGACTCATTTCAGCACCTGTTCTGACAATACCATCTGGCTCGGAGGGATTTGTCATCTACAGTGATGCTTCGGGCAAAGGGTTAGGATGTGTTCTCATGCAAAATGGGAAAGTCATAGAAAATGCCTCACGACAACTTAAAGAATATGAGAGGAATTATCCTACTCATGATCTAGAGTTGGCAACAGTAGTTTTTGCACTTAAGATTTGGAGGCATTACCAGTATGGAGAGAATGTGGAGATTTATACGGATCATAAAAGCCTCAAATATTTCTTCACTCAAAAGGAACTCAATATGCGACAATGATGATGGCTTGAGCTGTTGAAAGATTAAGATCATACCATCCAATACCATCCTAGAAAAGCGAACGTGGTAGCTAACGCATTGAGTAGAAGATCATATGTGGGTACGAGTGCAATATTGTCAATGCAAAGGCCCATTTTGTATGACTTACAAAGGATGGAGATAGAGTTAAAGACTCCAGGAACCCATATAATGATGGCGAATATATGAGTAGAACCGACTTTAATTGATAAAGTTAAAGTTGCTCAAGCTACAGACCTGGAGATGATACGTATGAGGAAGAAAGTGCAAGAAGGTGCTATTCTGGAAGCAAGAATCAATGAAGAAGGAATACTTCGAGTCAACTCCTAGACTTTGTGCTCTTAACGACTCTGACTTAAAGTATAAAATCATGATGGAGGTGCACAACACACCATTTGCAATCCATCCTGGGAGTACCAAAATGTATCATGATCTTTGACATACATTTTGGTGGAGCAATCTGAAAAGAGAGATAGCGGGGTTTATCTCACGGTGTCTAACTTGTCAACAAGTCAAGGCGGAGCATCAAGTGTCAAAAGGTCCATTGCAACCACTTAAAATTCCATAATGGAAATGGGAGCACATTACCATAGATTTTGTTACTGGTCTTCCCAAGGTTTCTCAAGGCATAGATGTAATTTGGGTCATTGTTGATAGATTGACCAAGTCTTCTCATTTCTTACTGATACGAGAAACTTATACACTTAAACATCTTGCTAGTATGTATATAAACGAGATTGTAAGATTGCATGGTATGCCAGTATCCATAGTTTCTGATCGAGACCCAAGATTCATTTCAAGATTTTGGGTTAGTTTGTAAAAAGCTATGGGCACGGATTTACGATTTAGTTCAGCATATCATCCTCAAACGAATGGGCAGTCAAAAAAGATTATTCAAACTCTTGAAGATTTATTAAGACTCTGTGTCATTGACTTCAAGGGAAGTTGGGACAAGTTCTTACCATTGGTGGAGTTTTCCTACAACAACAGTTATCAAACAAGTATTGGCATGGCTCCATTTGAGGCGTTGTATGGACGAAAGTGTCGTTCTCTAGTATACTGGGATGAGGTGGGTAAATCAATGTTGTTGGGACAAGAGTTGGTACGTATGACTACAGAAAAGATTCAAACGATCCGACAACGTATAAAAACCTCACAAGATTGACAAAAGAGTTATGATGATCTTCATCAAAAAGATGTGGAATTCAATATTGGAGATAATGTGTTGTTACGTGTTGCTCCATGGAAAGGAGTTACATGATTTGGAAAGAGAGAAAAGATCAATCCTTGATTCATTGGCCCATTTATATTCCTCGAACGAGTAAGAACTGTGGCCTATAGACTCGCCTTAATGCCAAGTATATCTCGTGTTCATAATGTTTTCCACATATCTATGTTACGTAAATATATGAAAGGCCCAAACAACATTATTGAATTAGAACCAGACGAGATAGAGGAAGATTTAATGTATGAAGAGTTACCTGTTAAAATCTTGGATAAGAAGGATCATATTCTATGCTCTAAAGTTATACCTCAAGTTAAAATTTTGTGGAGAAACCACGATGTGGAGGAAATGACCTGAGAGTTAGAATCTGAGATGAAATCAAGGTATCCTCACCTCTTCGATATACCAGGTACGCACCCTGATTTCGAGGACGAAATTTCATAAGAAGGGGAGGTTGTAAAACCCCAACTTTTATGAATAAAGAATAATTTTCTGAAATATATTTTTGAATATTATGGTGTGGATTTGATATAATGTTATAGTTATGGGTAATATTTACAAATTTTGCAAAGTAAGCAAGTGGTTATATAATATTCGATTGGTTTGGGAATATTTGTTTTAACAGGGAATATTCGTATGACGACACAATCATTAGTGGACCCCACAACAAAATTATTGTCGTAGTTAGAAAATGACAGAATTATTTTTTATAAAAATAACAGCGAAAGTTTTACCATTAAACTGTTGAACTACCCAGTAGTAAAAGTACAGTAATACGCGTGGTTACATAGTAGCACACGGTATTGATTATTGATACTTACATGAGAAGTCACTCAGTTATACTCAATTATTGCTACAGTAATTGCTGCATCATATCTCTCATATTATTGATTCGATTATTGTCACAGTATCATCTGCATAATATGATATATTATTAAATCAATAATTGAGACGATAAAGTTATTTATATTATTAAATTATAATATTTACAATGTCTAGAAGTTTTTTCAAGGAGAGGTTTGGTCATCTAATTGCGCATCAATAAGGAGAAATCCTTATCGAAAAACCCCCTCTTTCCTGGGAAGGACCTGGTTGTTAAATATTGTGAGTTATAATATTAATGATGAATAAGTTCGCGTTGATTAAAGATGAATTTAATAGTTGCATTTTGTTGGGATTATTAGTGTTAGTGGAAATCGACATCTATTCCGATGATAATTAATGTCTGGGGGTTATATTGATAAATCAGGTAATTAATCGGATAAATGAGTAATTAATTGCTACTAATTCACATGCTTATATAACTATTTGCTCACATGTGTGTACTATTGAATCAAATTCATGTACTATTAGGGGAGTTGGTGCAAGATTGATAATACTTGTATGACTAAGTTAAAAATGGAGGCAGTACTATACTGTAATTCGTATTTTCACATGATTATAACTATTGATTCACATGATTGAACTATTGATTCACATTATTTACTATTAGGGGAGGTGGTGCAAGTTTGATAATACTTGCATGACTAAATTAAAAATAAAAGAAAAGTTGGAGGTATTGTACTGTAATATTTCGAGCCCCAAAACGTGCAATTATCGAAACTATATTTTTCTATAAATAGAAGCTCATTATTCCTTCATTTCTCACCAATTCACTAAAGCTATAGAACAATTATAATAGAGAGAAATTATAGAGAGAAAGAAGAAGAGAAGTATGTTACCTCTCTACTCCAGTATTCAGTTTCTTTCTAAGGTAAAGGGTATTATTTCTTTCGTATTCATGAAGAGAGCTTTTGTTATTCCATTCTTTATTATTATGTTGGAATAACCTGTCTATGCGAAGTACCACATACATGGTGAAATTCTTTTGTTATTCCATTCTTTATTATTATATTGGAATAACATGTCTCTGCGAAGTACCGCATTAATGGTGAAATTCTTCTGCTATTCCATTTTTTATTATTCTATTGGAATATCCTGTCTGTGCAGATTACGCTAGACCTGGTTCCATTCTTTATTATTCTGTTGGAATAACCTGTTTGTGCGGTCTATCACATGCATGGTGAATTCTTTGTTATTGCATTCTTTATTATTCTGTTGGAATATCCTATCTGTGCGGATTATGCTAGACGTGGTTCCATTCTTTATTATTCTGTTGGAATAACCTATCTGTGCGGTCTATCGCATGCATGGTGAATTCTTTGTTATTCTATTCTTTATTATTCTGTTGGAATATTCTGTCTGTGCGGATTACGCTAGACCTGGTTCCATTCTTTATTATTATGTTGGAATAGCCTGTCTGTGTGGTCTATCGTATGCATGGTGAATTCTTCTGTTATTCCACTTTTTATTATTCTGTTGGAATAACTTGTCTATGTGGATTATCACATGTATGGTGAATGATTCTTTGTATTCTTTCCTTATTAAATTATGGAAATGATCTGTCTACGTGGATTACCGCATGGCGGGTGAAAATCCATTTGCAGTTTCATAGATTCTATGATACTCATTTGGCTAAAGTTTTGGCTTCTATACTCAATGAAATTAGTAGAATATCCCGGATATTTGCGCTTTATCTGGTATCTTTTCATGGAAATATTCTTCTAAGCATTCTTGAATTTTACTCCACAAAGCAGTATCATGTTGACAAGTTGGACGTAATTGATTTTAAGATAAATTAAGTTATAAATCTTTAAAATTTATTCTTGAACTTATTTTATTGAATTATTATGTCATTGTCATCATCCTCATGCTTATATTGTGATGAAAGTCATCTTTGTCTTACGTGCATAGATGGACTTGGTATGATTATGACAAGGATTATTCGGTATAATCATGACCTTTAATGTTATAAATGATGTGGTAAAAGTCCTCAGTAGCCTGTAGTGCATTGATGGATAATTTTTTGTATGATTATGACTAGGGAATTATTCAGTATAGTCATGACCATTAATGATTTAATGAATATCCTTGGCCCGTAGTGCAGGGATGATTCGATGATGTTGTTTATTTATTAAGCTGAGTCTCAGCAATAAAAATTGATGAAAATATTTTAAATCATAAAAGATAAAAGATATCATGCTCTACTTGACTCTTCTAATGGATTGCTTATTCCGCTGCAATTAAACTTGATGTCTATTATATTTTATCAGTTTAACATTGTTGAAGACTAATTTTAATTTATTCTGCATTATCTTAGTCATAATATTTCTTACTGGGCTAGTTGAGCTCACCCTTTCTTTCACTGTTCTCTTCAGGAAATAAGAACGTAGCCGGAACTATTCGATGTCGGTAGTTTTGTCGATAAACACCGACAAAAGCGGGAATTCGATGTCGGTAGTTTTGTTTTCTTGAAAGTGTCTCCCTAGAAGGGGAAAATTCAGTTTGGCAAAAAGGGGAAACTAAGCCCTATGTTTATAGAACCTTTTGAAGTGCTACGACGAGTTGGGGAAGTGTCATACGAGGTAGCTTTACCTCTGGAATTAGGACATATTCATAATATTTTCCATGTTTCGGTATTAAGACCATATAAATCTAATTACAAGCATGTTATAGAATATCAGCAATTAAAGTTTGAGAAAGACTTATATTATGAAGAAGTCCCTGTTCAAATTATCGACATGAAAAAAAAACAAGTACTAAGGAATAAAGTGATACCTTCTGTTAAGGTAATCTATGACGCCCCCAAATTTGGGTATCTTCCAACCCGAAAGATGGTGCTACACGGTACTCATAACTGTACATTCATTCTATTAAAACGACATCAAAATGTGTTTATCAACGACATTCTTATTACATTAATAATATTACATCCCTTCCCAAGTTCTATAACCATTAAATTCTTTGTTTATCATACTACAATGTATACAACTTACGAGTTTATTACAAGGTAAACTAATCGTTCCTCTTCGTCTTGCCTTTATTCTTGTCAGACTCCTCGGTCCGATCAATCTTAGCTGCATTCATATGGTTCAAGCAAGAGTAAGCATAACAAGCTCAGCAAGTACAACAATTTCTTTTAAACAACATGCTTGAAACATAGGAATCATATATCTTCATTAACTGAACAATAGTTATGAAGTACTATCGATAATTTAAAATAGCACCTCTTTTCCTTCAAAACATTTTACAATAACAATATTCAGTAAAACATCCATTCTGGCTCAAGACCATGAACAGTTCATAATTTCTTTGAAAAGGATAACACGACACTAAGTTCATAAGTCCGACGTATCTTACGAGCACTTCTGGGTGATCAGCCCATAGTACTCTATGTTGATCAACACTACATCCTGTAAAACGTATGTACGATTAAGTTTTGGCAACCTCGCGTGTCCATCGAATAATCGATGAAAAATACATTTATTTATTCATACTCGGGCTTACCTTGAATCCGTACCAAACAATTGGCATAGGATAGCGTTAGCAATTTTATATTGAAAGGCTTGTAAATAAATTAATCAACTCTTCAATATTAGTCTAGCCGAGATAAAATTGGCATCAACCCTTTAGTAAAACACTTCATGATGAATCATAAAAAAAGTTGGCTAACGCGAAGGTTAGACAAGCGTTTTAAGAAAAACTTTCTTTCAGCGTCTACTACAGTAAAAATATCTTTTCCTTTCAGTCTTTACGGTCTCTACAATACATAACCACACAACATACCACATTAGGTCATGAATGAACATACATGGTTCCTATTGAATCTTACCATTCTTCTCAATCTAATCATATATTAGATTTGTTATTATTGGTTCTGGCTTGCCATTATATTTTACATTATTCTTACCAACTTCTTTCTCTTCTATGTCTTACGTGGATTTACTTCATTAATATAACTCATTTTGAGTTAATCATCCTTCTTCATAGCTTACTAACATTCCTATGTTATTCGAAACTCGATCGTCATTTGTTAAGTGCACTTTATTGCATTCCGTTTATGTTCACGTATTATTTAACAAATTTTAGTTGTAACTCTTAATGTTACATGCCTTATCATTATTGAATACGGTTCACGTTCCTTATACTTTACGTTCGTCATTTAACTACTCATTAAACAACATTAAATTCCTAAAGTCATCATTATAACAGTGATTCAGGAAAGGTCTTATCATGTTCATTAAGTAATTACATAACCCATACTAGTATTGCAAACCATTAGATTCATAATCAACTTGGTCAACAAATTTCTACAGTCGGCTTAGCACATTACATTGTTCTCATTTCGTTCATCTTCAATTGATTATTAACCTTTAATCATCATACATTAAGTGTCTAACAATGCTTTAACAATGTTATATTTACACCTTAGTTCATTAGTAATGAATTATCTTTAATTCTATACTTGTAAACATTCTTGTCTATCAAAACTCTGGGACTGGCGCCGCGACGCCACACTTAGCTCTACATCTCGCGCCGTGGCGCGAGTTTGCAGTATGCCTTGACACTGTTACGGTGTTGCGGTGCCACCATTTGGCCTTGGGTCGGCGCCGTGGTGCCAACTCTGTGCCTTAGAAAAATTTTACAGATTTAAAATTTTGTGAACTTCCCGGACGCATAACTTCTTCGTTATAAGTCCAAATTGGCTCGTTTAAAAGCCTACGTTTCACAAATTTTATCTTTTAGTTCATTTTAATGAAAATGATAAACGTTCGTGAACGTTCAACGCTCGTTTCTTCGTTCTAAGTCGGAATCTGGTCATTTTCGACTCCGCAACTCTATAATGCCAAATATGACTTGTCTCCATTGAAAACCAATGTTTCCAAGCTCAATATCAAAATTCAACTTCCATTCCGAGAATTTCACGAAGTCGACGATTATCATCCAAACTCGTAAATTTCGCCTTAACTTCATTTCTTATGATTTGTTCATCATTTTAAATGAATTCAATCCATCATATTAACATCTTGACATACATACTTCATTAACTTATTGACATGATAAGCTATTACTTGTTCTTCATTAGTCTATAACTTATAAAAGTATGAACTACTTATGAATTCACTTTGCATGACTTATCATAGCTTAAATCTTTTAACCATCAACCTTACTTCTTATTATCATACAACCTTATTAAAGTAAACATATGAGAAGTTCATCTAAGCTCCTCACGAGTTCATAACTTAATTAAGTTTGAATTACTTATTCATAACTTATACGGCTTAAGTCCATTAATTAATCATTCTTATCATGCTTTAGCATATATGCTCTACCACTACCCACTTCTCTAACAATGAAAGAGAAAGAGAATCATGGTTTAAGATTGCTTACCCTTGAATATCACTTGGTTAATCTTTGATCTCCTTCTTGCTTCTTGAAATATAAAACACTAACTTCTTAGCTTTTCTAGCTTATTTTCTCTAACAAATAAGCTCTCAACTAGCTGGATGAAATGAACAACCACCAAAAATGAAATCCAAGCTCTCTATATATAGGCAAGTCTAAGTTAGGGTATAATGGTCAGAAGACAACTCCACCTCCTTACTAAACCTCCATATTATTTATTACTTAAACCCTAAGTTTACTTGCTCACCAATAAGTTACATCACAATACTTAGCCATTAAGTTAACTTGTTAAGCACATAGCTTATCCTTTGCTTGTTGATCACAACTTTTACTTGCTCACCACATATAAGCACTTTACTTGCCTATCACATTAATTACTTGACCATCACATAACTTATCTCTTGCTTAGCCACCAAGCCTAAACACTTTACTTAGCCACCACTTGACTTATCCATTGCTTAACCATTAAGTTTACTTGCTCATTACTTTTACTTAGCCACCAAGTACTTTACTTGGCCACTACTTTGGGTTATCCATGTGATAATGGGTTTCCCCATGGATCAACCTTGCTTTGGACTTTAAATTTAATTAATCTCATCTTATACTTTGGACTTGCATTAACAAATCTTTAGGCTTTAACATTAGCTTGCACTTGGGCTTACACATTAATTTGGACTTTACAATTTCCTATACAATCCTATAAGTCAAATTCATTTAACTTAAAGCCTTATAACGTATAATTTGCGTATTCATCTCGTATTCCCACTCATATACTTATTCATATACAACATACTATGCTTCATTCATACTCGTATAATACCTTGTATCATACTCGTATTAATTACTTCACACAATACCTACATATTATACAATCATTACTTTAATTCATTACACGCATTAAAATTCCTTCTCGGAATTCACTTTCCTTAATCGTTAGGTTTTAAGTCCGCAGGCGAAAAATTGTGTTTGCCATAACTGAAATATTATTGGATATTCTATCTCACCTTGATATTCTATCAGTATGTATTTCTCAAAAATTCAAAAATAATTCCCGAGCAAAAATGCGTGAATAGTATTTTTCGGAAAATTTCTCGGAAAGCTTTTATTTTCGTCTTGGAAATTCAAATACTTTAATTCTACCACGTAGCCAAAATACTACGACATTCCGATATATCTAGGTCATAGAACGACCTTCGAAATAGCTTACTCCCATAATTAATTAAATAAATTTATTTAATCCACATAATAAAAATAAAAATTTAATTCTCAAAAATCCAAATTTTCTGAGGCCACACATAATCTGGGGAAATCACAATGCTGAAGAAGCTACGTGGGAACTTGAAGATGTTATGATGAAAAATTATCCTCAGTTATTTGCTTAATCTTGTATACCGATTCTGGGGACAAAATCCTGTTAAGGAGGGAAGATAACGAATAAATTTATCGAGTCGTGATTCTGGGGACATAATCATTTTAAGGAGGGAATGATGTAACGATCGAGAAATTTTATAATTAATTTAAATATTTATTGAATTAAATAAATATTTTAAATAATCTATTTATTGAGAAAAATAAATAATTGGTGAAGTTGTGGTACAATAATTTAGTTAAGTATGTATGTTAACTAAATTGATTAATGGTAATTTTATTATTTAAAGATCTAATTTAATGAAATAATTAAATTAAATAAATTGTTTAATATTTAAGGAGACAATTAGATTAAATGGATTATTAAATAATTATAATGTGGTTCTAATTTAATTTAATAATTAAATTAGGTATTTATTAGTTATGGAATATTATGAAAATTCTAATTATAAGGAAGATGTTAATTTAAATTGTAATTTAATTAAATTAATTAAATTAATTAAATTAAAAGTGTGACACAAGAACTATATAATATAAAGATTATAAAAATAAATTGAAAGAGGGGGGAAATTCTATGTAGCCAAACACATCCTTATGGCTTTTAGCCTAACATAATTGATAAGGCGTATTATATTTTACCTAACGTACGTGGGGGAGAGGGAGCCAGTTTATATTACGCGTGTTTTTCCCTAAGGCTAGATATGAAAAATAGGTTTTATACCTACTTATTGGTTACCAACTCACTGGAATTGTGCTTAACTCAAGTATTTTTAGTATGTTTTATTTGCTTTTTGTGTCTATTTTGTAGTGTGTGTAGCTGGAACTCCTTTAGCAACCTAAGGCAAAGAATGGCATGGAATGGAATGGATATAGCATTAACATGGCATAGTGGACATGAGTTAGAATGAAGAGTAGCTGGATTACAGAAAATGAGGAGAACACTTAGAGGGTTATTGAAATGGTGAAGTGAATAAGAGAAAGAATGAAGAGCAAACAAGTAGCAGACAAGAAGCAGCAGCAGCGCGGCCGCGCTGCTATACAGCTTAGTCATGGCGCGCCCGTGCTAGAGGAAATGCATAGACAAAAACACATATTGCGCGGCCGTGCTCCATTATCAAAGGGCCATGGCACGCCCGTGCCCGAATTACAGTGTAATATCACGTGGCCGCACCGGTCATATTCAATTTAAATTGCTGACTTTTTGTAATTTGAAATTTGAGCATGTTTGTTATCTGTGAGACGATATGGTTGGTTACCAGAGACGTGGTTTTTGAGATTTTAATACTGTTCTTAGGTTTAGTTTTACTCTAGAGAAGTTTTGAGCATTTGGATTACTACTTTAAGTTCCTCTCTTTATTTTGATTGCTGAATAAGATTAGTTTTCATTTTTAGAGGCAAATGTGGATTTAAACAAGCCTGGAAACAGACTTTGCATCAGGAATTAATAGATTTGATCTCTCGATTCTCTTTAATCTCTTGTTTATATTGTTCATTTCAATGGTTTACTTCAATTCCATAATGGTTGTTGGTTCAGAAATGAACTAAGTTCCATTATGGAATTCTAATAGATTTTGATGTGTAGTCTAAACATGTATCCCTGATTGTGATGTTGTATATTTATTAGTGGATTTCCCATTACGGTTGTGCTAAATGCTTGAATGCTTTATCACCATTCACAATAATTGCTTGTATGGATTTGGAAAATGAAATATAAGTATATATTAGACCATGATGGCATATGTTTATAAGGCTTATTTGTATTAAGCTTTGTGATTCGTGACTCGGATAGGCATATACCAATTCAACATGTGTAGTTATTAAGAGAGCTTGTACTTAAAATCATTATTGCTGTAATTTCACATAAACATATAGTGAGTTTGGTAATTATGATGCGTACATGAATTCTATCAATTGTAGATTTTGTGTAAATTGGACATAGTTCATTGAAAGATGGTTATGTTCCACTTTTGTGCTCTTGACTGGATTTTCATAATAAAAAATTAAACAAAAACATGAGGCTTGCACTTTAGATGAAACATTAAATGATATTAGGATCCCATTTCTCTCCAATTTGATTACCTTATCTTAGTTATTATAATTTGTGAGTTGATAATTAATTTAGAATTCAATCTATTTGTGGGTTAATCGTTTAAGCATACAAAAAAAGTGATTAGGTTGTTGCATTATAGTTCAGATTTATTCACTTTTCTCTGTGGGATAGATAATTTCTTACTTTGTACTACTTGTTGACTCGTGTATAGTTGCATGAGTTAAAGTCCAGTTTGTTAAACCAAAAAGAAGGCAACAAGTTTTTGGCGCCGTTGTCGGGGAAAGGCGTTTAGTTTTAATATTGTTGTCATCAACTAAAGCTAGATTTGTGTGACTTAGACAAATCTATTCTTATGTTATTTCTATTTTGTTTTTGTTTGTATTTCAGGTACTTGTGTACATTTTATGCACACGCGATCGTCAAATTCTGAGAAGGTACCTACACAATATAATATAACCGGTAGGGCTTGGAAAGTGAGAGCAAGATAAAGTGCATAAGTAGATTTTGAAACTTCATCATCCAGCTTGGCAGCAGAAAAGAAAAGAGAGGAACATCGGACCTTAAGGGATTACTCAATGCCCATTATAAATGAATTAAAATCAAGCATCGTGAGGCCAGCTATAGCAGCTGATACTTTTGAGATAAAACTGAACACTATTCAAATGTTGTAGAATTCAGTCTAATTTGGGGGTGCTGCTACAGATGACCCGAACGAACACTTATTGAGCTTCATAGAGATTTGTGACACCTTGAAGTACAATGGGGTATCTAAAGATGCAATCAAGCTTAGACTGTTCCCATTTTATTTACAGGATAAGGCTAGACGTTGGCTCCACTCTTTTCCATCAGGATCTATTACTACATGGGAGGACTTAGCACATAAGTTCTTAGCCAAATTTTTCCCAGTTGCTAAGACTACTCAAATGAGGATAATGATTTCCAAGTGTGAGCAACAGTAGGGTGAAACACTATATGAGCATGGGAACGCTATAAAGAGATGCTAAGGAAATGCCCTCATCATGGAATGCCAGATTGGATTGTGATAAACACTTTTTATAATGGATTGGGATGGCAATCAAGGCCGATTGTAGATGCTGCAGCGGGAGGAGCTTTATGGGCTAAGATTTATGAAGAGGTTTGTAATCTCATAGAGACTATGGCAACAAATGACTTTCAGAATTCTAAGTTAAGGATGCCACAACCTAAAGTTGCGGGGATGTTAGAGGTAGATGCTATTACATAGTTGTCAGCTCAGATGGCATCTATGGCAAAGAAGATTGATTCTTTGGCAGAAAGTAAAGTGAAGACAATTGCTTTTGTATGTGAGATATGTTCGGGGTCGCATCCAACAAACCAGTGTGCAATCAGTTCAGAATCAGTGCAGTATGTGAGCAACTACCAAAAGAACCAAAGTCAATTTCAGAATGCCTATAACCTCAAAAACCACAACCATCCCAATTTCAACTGGAACAACAATAAAAACAACCAACAACACCAACAAAATCAACAATTTAGTCTCAAAACCAATCACAACCATCTCACCAACAATATGCACCAAAACCACCCTACCCTTCTGGATTCCAACAACAACCACCACATCATCCACCACTTGCACCTCAGCAAGAAAATAAGTCAGAAATAGAGGAGATGATGCTCAAGTACATGGCGAATATAGAGGTCATGATCAAGAGCCAAGTAGTGGCTATAAATAATTTGGAGACGCAGATGGGTCAAATGGCCAGTATGCTAAACAACAGACCACAAGGGACCTTGCCAAGTACAATAGAAGCTAATCCAAGAAGAAAGGGTAAAGTGAAATGCCAGGCCATTACTTTAAGATCAGGGAAACATATTGCAGATTTATAGCATGGCACGCCCGCACCACAATTACAAAGGGAAACAGCGGGGTCGCACGGTGAAGATAAATTTTTTGATAAATATTTGATCAATAAAGGTTCTGAACAAGGGGAAGTGGAGAAGATTAATGAAGAGTTACTTGAGAAACCAGTGAGTAAACCACCAGTTGTTCATCCCTCTATTCGGTATGCATAAAGACTGCAAAAGAAAAGGGAAGATAAGCAGTTTAGTAAGTTTTTGGAGTTATCCAAGAAGCTATAAATCAACATACCTTTCGCCGAGGCATTGGAACAAATGCCAAGTTATGCAAAGTTCATGAAGAGGATCTTGTCAAGGAAGAAAAGATTAGAGGATTTCGAGACTATAGCCTTGATTGAAGAATGTAGTGCAGTGCTTCAACGTATGTGACATCCCCAAATCTGGGTACTTTTTACCTCGGACCTGCTATACATCACGTCAATAATTATTACGGAATATATAAACATAAATTTTTTATACAATAAATTTTTACAATATAATTCCCAGGGTCTTCAATCTTAACTTAATACATACCTTCAATATCTTAAAGATTTAAAATATCATTTGCATTAGCAAATTTAATAGTTCTAACTGCATAATAGTTTAATATTGGACTTTGCCTTTGCCTTTTTCTTTATTCGAGCTTTCATCTAAATCTGAAAATTTTATCATGATATAGCAAGGGTGGGCAACAAATTTGTCCAGCAAGTTTTAAATACAATGAAGATATATCATGATTGAAAAGAATGAATAAGCTTTCAAGTTTTTAACAATATAATAATTGTGAAATAACATGAATCATGTTTCAATAATTTAATGACTGAATCAATAATGTTTGAAGGTCAACAATGACCATTAACAGTTTAACTAGACCTTATGGAAATGAAGGTGATCAACCTTTCATACATGATGAACATATGCAACATGCACTAAGTACGAATCAATAATCATTATAGATTTGAATAATCAACAATAATCATTCACTCAAATGCTTTGAACATACAACTCAAGTTTGAGTTAGGGAAACTTGCATGTATCGTTGATTACCGCTAAGCAATCTAATTTAATCTCTCATGAAAGAACTATCAATTATAAGATTGATCTTTCAATTAGCATAACATAACAGTTAGCTCATAATACTATTAATTTATCCATAGATTATCTAACACTTAATCACAAAAATCAAATATTAAAAAATATCCTAACACATTAGTATTATTATCGTCCTTTGATAATTCTTCAATCACTGTATCATATACATTATGATTTAACACCTAATCTTTCATATTATAAGTTCTTTTCTATAATCCAGTAGGCCAAATTCTAATATTATAATCTGGATTATTTAAACATACCAATCCAGCAGCCTAGATTGTTCTTCAATTTGGTAATCCAGCAAACTATATTCAACTAATCTCAAATCCAGCTACCTGGATTCAAGCTAACCTATTATCTAGCAACCTGGATTCAAACTAACTTACAATCCAGCAACCTAGATTCAAATTGACTAATAATCCAGTAAACTATTTTATAATCTAGCAAACTGGATTCACTAATTCAACAAGCTATTTTCCAATCCAACAAGTTATTTTCCTTTCCAACATATAAAATTTCCAATTCATCATACTATACATTCAATATGACCTATTGAATGTCCAATCAATAAATTAACTCCTCTTTTAAACTCCATTTAATATTATTGATTATTTAATAATGTTAAATTCATTTGTGAATATTATTAATCATTAAAAAATATTTTAAATCAATGATTTAATAACACTTTAATCTAAATGTTATCAATCACTTAATAATATCTTCATCTAATATTATTAATCTTTTAATAATATTTTAATCATTTGTTAAACTAATAAATAATTTATTTTAATTGTTTATACTTTACTAATTAATACATTTAATCATTTTAAAATGTAATACTCATAAGATTTCATTGCCAATGACCAAATCCCTCATCAAAAATGTGACGGCCCCAAAATAGGTATACATCACCTATTCTGAGTCGCCAAATACATGGTACAGAATACAAATACAATCTTTAATATACAACAAGAGAGCTGTGAGTTTTAAATACAATTACTGTTTTCTAGACAATATCCACTCTCATAATAAGTCCTCATTACATTTATTGTCACACTACTTAACAGAATAGTGAGGACTACAAATACTATCATCTGGACCGTCACTCCGTTCCCCGACTAGTCCTGGCTACGTTCTCATTTCCTAAGAGAAACATTGAAATAAAGGGTGAGCTCAACTAGCCCAGTAAGAAATATTATGACTATGATAATGCAGAATAAATTATCATTAGTATTCCACAATGTTAAACTGATAAAATATAATAGACATCAATTTTAACTGCAGCGGAACAAGCAATCCATTAAAAGAGTCAAGTAGAGAATAAAATTTATAATCTTTTATGATTTAAAAAGTTTTTCATCACTTTTATCGCTGGGACTCAGCTTAATAAACAATCCACATCATCCCTGCACTATGGCTAAGGATATTCATTAGTATCACAACCATAAATTATCCATGCACTACGGGCCAAAGATATTTGTGTATTCATCAATGGTCATGATCATACCAATAACTATCCATCAATGCACTACAGGCCAATGAGGACTTTTACCACATCATTTATAACATTACGGTCATGATTACACCGAATAATCCCTGGTCATAATCATACCAAGTCCAACTATGCATTACAGGCCACAGATGACTTTCAAAAAAATATATATAAACATGAGGATAATGACAATGATATAAGAATTAAATAAAAACAAGTTCAAGAATTAATTTATTAAGGAACTAATAACGTCCAAATTGTCAACATGATACTTCTTTGTAGAGAAAAATTCAAGAATGCTCAGAAGAATATTTCCATAAAAAGATACTGGATGAAGCGCAAATATCAAGGATATTCCACTAATTTCATGAAGTATTGAAGTCAAAACTTTAACCAACTGAATATAATAAAGAATGGAATAACAAAAGAAATCACCAGGCTTGCGATAGACCGCACAGGGAGGTTATTCCAATAGAATAATAAATAACGGAACCAGGTCCGACGTAAAATGCACAGACAGTATATTCCAACAGAATAATAAAGACGGAACTAGGTCCGACGTAAAACGCACAGACAGGATATTCCAACAGAATAATAAAGACGAAACCAGGTCCGGCGTAAAATGCACATATATGATATTCCAACAGAATAATAAAGAATGGAATAACAGAAGTTCTCTTCATGATTATGAAAAAAATACCCCTTACCGTAAAAAAAGAGTATTCCGACTGGTAGAGCGAGGATATTCCTGAAGAAAACTTGCACTACGCTCAAAGCTTCTTAAAACTCTAAAGAAATACACTCAAGATTATAGAAGAATTCTCTGAACTTCTGGTGTGGTTTTCAATTCTAACTAAACATCATATTTATAGGAAAATAGAAAGGATTCTATGCTGCACTATGCAATAAAATATAATATAGTCTATTTTTCATTAAAAACAAAACTTATAATAATATATTATATATATAAATCCACCCACCATTCTGCCATCTTTTTCTTCTTCAATACCCGTGACAAACAAACTGAGCAACAATAACACAACGTGATGAATTTTGTTTTGAATTACATATTATATATATATATATATATATATGTGTGTGTGTGTGTGTGTGTGTGTGTGTAATCCATAACTTTCTTACACCACCCATGACAATTATGTCACACCCCACCTCCTGACAACTTTTCAAACATAGATATTTATACATAATATATATAAAACTTATATATATATATATATATATATATAATAAAATCGAGATAACTTTCTACTGACAGTTTTGAAAAATAGGTAAGTGAGGGTTCATATAATAAGCAAAATTTACAACAAATACTTCATAAAAATCCTCTCAAATTTTTTAACAACATTTATTATCATTATTATAATTCACAATATTAATCGACCAGATCATTCCCAGGAAAGAGGGAAATTTCAAATAAGGATTTCTCCATATTGGCGCTCAATTAGGTGACCAAACCTCTCATTGGCAGAACTTTTAGACATCGTTAATATTGTAAATAATAATATTAACAACTCTATCATCTCAATTATTTATTTAATAATATATAAAATATCGACAATAATTGAATCAATTAATGTGATATACTATGCAACAATTACTGAAGCAATAATTGAACAAAACTGAGTGACTTCTCACGTAAGCATCAATAATCAATACAGTGTGCTACTATGCAACCACACGTATTACTGTACTTTTACTACCGAGTATTTCAACAGTATTAAAGGTAAAACTTCCGTCGTTATTTTCATAAAAATATTTTTGTCGTTTTCTCAATTCGACAATAATATCGTCGTGGGGTCCACCAATGATTGCACCGTTGTACGAATATTCCCCGACCAATCGAATATAATATAACAACCTGAATACTTTGCAGAATTTATAAATAATACCCACAACTATAACATTATAATAAATTCATTCCATAATATTCAAAAATGATATTCATAGAAAAATTATCTTTATTCATAAAAGTTGGGGTCTTACAAAAATTTTGCATATACCCTATTTAGTGCTTTCAAGCCATAACATCCTATTTTCCAAATTTTCAACATCACAAAACGCTACCACTCGGGTAAATCAGCCATTACGCCTTGAAAACTAAAATTTTTTGAGTGCTACTACTTGGATTTAGTAGATAACTTATACATATAGCACACCTCTTTGATGGATCGTAAAAAAAGGTGTAGATTAAAAATGGTGGAAATCCAAAGTACATAAAAGTTGGGGTTTATAAACTAGAAAAAATAATTTTCTTCCATTTTGATTTCCACACAAATCAACACCCAATATGGGTAAATCTAAACATAAAACATTCATCAACATGTATATTTATGGTCTTTGAGTTTATAATCATAAATCCAAGCTTTGATTTGGAATATCCAAAATCAATTACATAAATTAGTTTTAGGATTATACTTTTTTTTCAAAATATTTCTTCTTCTTCTTCTTGTTCCATGGAGGACCTTTCTTTCTCATCTTCTTTCATTCATGGGGCTGCCTCCCCTCTTCTCCTTCTCCCTCCATGGTTGTTGTTCTTCTTCTCTTTTTCTCTCTAATTGTCGCCCCCTTTCTATTTCGGCCACATGTGGCCGCTTTATCTTCAAATATCTGTTTTTTAATACTTCAAATTTCCAACATGCTACTCTTCAATTTACTTTAATTTGGGCCACTTTATTTAATCTTTTGGGCTTTCAAACTAATTCTTTGGGCCATGTAATTTAACATAGTCCAATCCTTTCTATCTTATCTCACCCTAAATATTTAATTAGGGTTTTTATTCCATACATTTAGAATTTATATCATTACTCTTGTACATTAAATTTTTTAACCAAATTAATCTTGCTATAATTAATTAAGTTATGAAATTAATAAATTGAGATAGTAAAATACAATTCTTAAATTAGTATAATATATAATATTATTATTCTCCCACATGTTCCTTAACAATTGGGCTCACTTGGGCTTAACACTAATTATTTTGGTTTTCTAAATAAAATATTTGGACTTTCTAACTAAACTGTTTGGGCCATAAGAATTATTATGGTACATTACATTAGATTTTATCTCACCCTAATCATTTAATTAGGGTTTCCATGTACTCAATTTAAATATAAATTCTTACTCAAGTACATTTAATTTCTTAACCAAATTAAACTTACTTTAATAAGGTTATAAAATTAATTGATTGAGATATATAAAATAAATATCTTAGAATTAGTATATATTTTAAATACCATAATTCTCCCATCCTATAAAACTTAAGTTATTCAATTCTTCATTCCTAATATATAATTAGGATTACATTAGTTTCTTTTATTTTTTTATATAATAAACAAATATAGACCAATCACATAATATTCATATTCACTTACTCACATATTCATTCAAAATAATTTAATATATTGGGACATGATCTACAAATCTCTTAGATTATGTCACTAGTATATAATTAAAATACTAGGACCACTAAAAACGATAACCATTTAGTTTATTTAATTCTCATACCTAATTTAAATAACTTATTTAAATTATACAATTTATATTGTATAATTAAATTTAATTTCCTACTTCTCTTCATTAATTGTTTTCAAATAATTTATTTATATATTAAATATATAATTTATTATATTCAATCATGTATTCAAATATGAATTTAATTTACTAACTTGTTGATACCAATATACATATTTTACATATTGAATTTCATCTCATATTTTTACTTTACATCATTTGGTATAATATTAAATATTATACCATTATCCATATAATATAATATCATATATTCAATTATTTTCTATAATTTATATAAATTGTCTTCACAATTTATTTAGCTATAGTAATTATATTAATATATTCACCACATTAAATACATGCATACATTACACTCAATAATGTAATATATTATTTCTTCAATAAAATAGTGGCTATACATGAAGTATATTTAAAGACACCAATTTACCATATTAAAATAATTTAATATTATAAATTATTTTAATTTTACCCATCTAATTTCCTTTAATAATTTACACATACACCTTAACTACATATAATAAATATATAATTCTAATATATTTATTATACACAACATCACATATTGCATGACACATAATCCTTTGTGCACTACAGTATCACATAACATATCATCTAATACGAATTTTCTTTATTTAATTCTTATTTTAATATTATCCAAAATTTTGGGTTATCACATTCACCCATTCTTCTAAGAATTTCGTCCTCAAAATTATAGCATACTAAGCACTGTTCCTTTTATTCACTAAAACTAGGATGTCCTAATAACCTTTATTTAATCACATCAGATTTCATCCTCAATTAATGAGGACATGTTATCTCCTCCCCTGAGGATTTATTTTATTGATCAAAATTAGGTTTTTAACTTAACATTTATAATTTTCTCCTTTGAGAATTTCTCTTCTATCATCACATTTCACAATAACTACTCACTAGGAGTTTACATCCTCTAAACATTCAGGCGTCTTCATAATTGTTCAATAACTGTGAAGCAATATAAATAATGTAAAAAGTTTTATTCAAGAAACCTTTTCATATCTGTCTAAGGGGTCATAAAAATCATGAACTTTGAGGTTTTGAGGTATTTTTACTTGTTACCTCTTTCAAATACGAAAGAAAGATACTCTATCTCTGAAATATTTTCTGTTAGGTATGTTTATAATCATGAAGAAGGTAAATTATCGGTGCAGGTACTTTAGATGATCAGTCTATTGTACCTTAGTAATCGTAACGACTGTATGCATTCTTAGATTGGAATTTGTTATCCAATTAGTATATCCCCATTTTCAGGGTTATTTACCTTGGACTTATCATAAGATTCCGCACCAAAATAATTTGGTTCGGCATAAGCTCTCAAAGAATACTTTGAATTTCATAAACATTTGTCTAGCTGAATCAAATAGCTTAGACTCATACTAATAATTCGAATATCAATCGAAACATATGTCTAGCTAAATTCAGTTGGCAATAATTTATCTTTAAAATTTTGAAAATCATTTTATGACGTCATGATACCGCACTGTATTTACAGTCCATTTGAGGATTCCGTTATTTTGTGAATTTGTCATACTACATCATTTCATAGTGGGCTGGCGATCTTTAAATCACATTCAACACAAAGTAATTTTTCATTGGTAACTCCATCATTTTTTTATCATCTTTGCACCAGGTTACATGATGCATTAAGGATATATAAAATACATTTTGATATTTCAAATCATTTTTGTCTACCCAAATCAATTAGCATAGACTTTTCTTTAAATAGTCCCAAACCATTGAAAATAATTTTTGGCGTCATCATGCCACAACAGGTAATGATGTGTTAGTGGCTCTAAGTGCACACCTACACACTTGTCACCATGTGTTGAGGATAACAAAAATTCATTTTTAAAGGCACATCAATGCGAATTTAGCTTGATGTCAAAAATTTTGAAGTCTAGCATAGCTAGAAGATTTGGAATACCTATGCTTCCACCATCAACTCCACTTTCTATAATGATCCATTGCTTAATAATTCTATCTATTTTTATCATCCTCAATTCTCCATTCATAAATTTTCTATACCGCAGTATTGTTCATCAAACTCTCCACACATTATGAGTATAGGAAGTTTCCACAATAATATAAGTTTAGGAACTTATCCTAGCAATACGTAGTTCAAGAACCAATCAAGAACGGTCCATACGCTTAGGGGTTCAAAAATATACCATACAATTATGTGTCACAAACTTATCATAAGTATGAATTTTAAGAACTCGCACCTAACTTTATATTCTCTACCTATCTGTTATACACATGAGAAAAGAATCACATTCTCAACATGTATATAGAAAATAGCGTGACACAAATATTTTAATGATTATCAGTGTAAGAAGCTAAGTGGTTGTTACACCAAGTATAATTCTCCGCCCATACAAAGAACTATACAACTTAGTTGCTGACATGAGTCCTCAATTGAAATCTCACGTAATCCTAGCTTTCCCTTACTCCATATGAGTTTTGTTTATTTCGTATTGCATCATCCATTACTCTTTTCTGAGTTTAAATAGTACTAATTCATAGTACAACTGATACACAATAATTTTGCTGTAAAATTTTCAATCATTCGATTGATCATTTTTCCTTTTATGGCCTCATCAGATCATGTTGTGATTTCTAATTATAATCGTATTATATTACGATTCTTTTCTATCATATAATCATTTTTGTATGATCTCTTTTCCCTTCATACCTTTAGTCTTATAGACTTTATCTTTTCATTATTTCTTTTCATCTTTATCATTAGAGTTAGGTAACTATGGATCTTTATAACTTGCCAAGATTTTTCTTTGAATCTTATTTATCTTTTTTTTACTTAATAACGAATTTCTAAAATTCATCTTTTAGCACTTTAAACTCTATTTGAGTTTATACCTTATCCTCATCTCTGTGGTTATAGCCTAAGGTACCCCTACCTAAGGTTTATAACCTACAACTCTGATACCAACTGTGATGTCGCCAAATTCAGGTACTTTTTACCTCGGACCTGGTACGTTACTATACATCACTTCTATAACCATTGCGAAATATATAAAAATAAATTGTTTATACAATAAAACTTTATAATATAATATATACCTTCAATATCTTAAAGATTTACAATATAATTTGCATTAGCAAATTTAATAGTTCTAACTGCATAATAGTTTAATCTTGGACTTTGCCTTCGCCTCTGTCTTTATTCGAGCATTCATCTAAATCTGAAAATTTTATCATGATATAACAAGGGTGAGCAACAAATTTCCCCAGAAAGTTTTAAATACAATTAAGATATATCAGGATTGAAAAGAATGAGTAAACTTTCAAATTTTCAACAATATAATAATTGTGAAATAACATGAATCAAGTTTCAATAATTTAATGACTGAATCAATAATATGTGAAGGTCAACAATGACCATGAATAATTTAACTGAACCTTATGGTAATGAAGGTGATCAGTCTTTCATACCTGATGAACATATGCAAAATGCACTAAATGCGAATCAATAATCAGTATAGATGTGAATAATCAACATTAATCATTCACTAACATGCTTTGAACATACAACTCAAGTTTGAGTTAGGGAAACTTGTTTGTACCACAGATTACCGCTAAGCAATCTAATTTAATCTCTCATGAAAGACCTATCAATTATAAGATTGATCTTTCAATTAGCATAACATACCTGTTAGTTCATAATACTATTACTTTATTCATATATTATCTAACACTTAATCACAAAAATCAAATATTAAATAACATCCTAACACATTAGTATTATTATCGTCCTTTGATAATTCTTCAATCACTGTATCATATACATTATGATTTAACACTTAGTCTTTCATATTATAAGTTTTTTCTATAATCTAGTAGGCTAAATTCTAATATTATAATTTGGATTATCTAAACATACCAATCCAACAGTCTGGATTAAAATTATTCTTCAATTTGGTAAACTGTTTTTCAATCCAGCAAATTGGATTCAACTATTCTCAAATCTAGCAACATAGATTCAAGCTGAACTACTATCCAGCAACCTGGATTCAAACTAACTTATAATCCAGTAACCTGGATTCAAATTGACTTATAATCTAGCAATCTGTTTTACAAACCAGTAAATTGGATTCACGAATTTAGCAATATGTTTTCCAATCCAACAAGTTGTTTTCCTTTCCAACATATAAAATTTCCAATTCATTATACTATACATTCAATATGACCTATTGAATGTCCAATCAATTACTTAACTCCTCTTTTAAACTCCATTTAATATTATTAATTATTTAATAATATTAAATTCATTTACGAATATTATTAATCATTAAATAATATTTTAAATCAATGATTTAATAACACTTTAATCTAAATGTTATCAATCACTTAATAACATCTTCATCTAATATTATTAATCTTTTAATACTAATTTAATCATTTGCTAAACTTATAAACAATTTATTTTAATTGTTTACACTTTACTAATTAATACATTTAATCATTTTAAAATTTCATACTCATAAGATTTCATTGCCAATGACCTAATCTCTTACCAAAAATCTACATATACCCTATTTAGGGCTTTCAAGCCATAACATCCTATTTTCCAAATTTTTAGCATCACATAACTAATTTAATTCATTTGTTCATAACTAAACAATTTCCATGAAAAACACCAAATCAGTTCTAAAAATGTTTCTTTTCTGGGATTCGGCAGAATATAATCCCATATTGAACATAAATTTTTCTCAAAATTTTTAAAATTTATTTACAATTTTTTAAATGGCCAAAACAGTCGGTTCTTACGACATTTATCATAAATTGTGCTTTTTTCCAACATTTCTGAAACTTATAGAGTATGTTCCTGTTATATACATGTACTCCTAGTAAAAATTTCACAATATTTGGAGTTAACCACAAGGATTTATACGTGTTTACTTTTAAAATAGTCATTTCTCGTAAAATCCATATCTCTCATTCTATACATCCAAAAATCACCATTTTTTGACACTATAGAAAACTTATCATATTATCATCCCAAAGTTTTGCAGAATTTTTGAAGGTCAAAAAAAGTACGAAACTGCCCCTGGAAAAAACAGCCCAAAAAGTGTTTTTATTTTTCTACAAAAAACGGGACTGTTTCAGGTAAATCAGCCGTTACGATTTGAAAAATCAACATTTTTGAGTACTACAACTTGGATTTACTAGATAACTTATACATCTAGCACCCATCTTTGATGGATCATAAAAAGGAGTGTAGATAAAAAATGGTGAAAATCCAAAGTACATAAAAGTTAGGGTTTATAAAATAGAAAAATTATTTTTCTTCCATTTTGATTTCCACACAAATCAACACCCAATGTAAGACCCCAACTTTTATGAATAAATATTTAATTTTTGGTAAATATTATTCTTGAGTATTAAAGTGTGAATTTGATATAATATTATAGTTGTGGGTAATATTTACAAATTTTGTAAAGTAGGCAAGTTGTCATAAAATATTCGATTGGTCGGGGAATATTCGTTTTATCAGGGAATATTTGTACGACGGCATAATCATTGGTAGACCCCACAACGGAATTACTATCGGAGTTAGAAAACAATAGAAATATATTTTTATAAAAATAACGACGAAAGTTTTACCGTTAACAATTGAAATACCCGGTGATAAAAGTACACTAATACGCATGGTTGCATAGTAGCACATAGTATTGATTATTGATGCTTACGTAAGAAGTCACTCAATTTTATTCAATTATTTCCGCAGTAATTGCTTCATAGTATCTCACATTATTGATTCAATTATTGTCATAATATTTTATATTATTAAATCAATAATTGAGACGACACAGTTATTCATATTATTATTTGTATTATTGACGATGTCTAGAAAGTTCTGTCGAGGAAAGGGGTTTGGTCACCTAATTGCGTGTCAATCAGGAGGTATCCTTATCGGGAAGCCCCCTCTTTCTTGGGAATGATCTGGTTGTCAATACTATGAGTTATAAAATTAATGATGAATATTATTAAAAATGTATTTTGAGAAGCCAAGTGAATTAAGATAAATAGAGAGGATTTTTATGAAGTATTTGTTGTAAATTTAGCTTATTATATGGACCCCCACTTACCAATTTTTCAAAATAGTCGGGATAAAGTTATCTCAATTTTGTTATATATATATATATATATTATAAGTTTCGTTTTTCATGTAAAATAAAATATATTATATTTTATTTGATTACATAGTGTTGTTATAGTACTGCATAGTGTATTGCATAGTACTACATAGTGTGTTCATAGTGTTGCATAATGCATCATAGTAAAATCAACATTTTTCTTTAGATTGCGACCGTGAAATTTTTCGTCCGTAATCCCTTATTGTGCACCCTTGATTTTTCTTAAATAATATCATGTCATTCTCATATAAATATGATGCTTAGTTTAGAAATGAAAATCACACCAGTATCAGAGAATTCTTTTGACAACCCGAGAAATTAGACAATTTATTAAAAATCTTAAATGATGGATTTAAGGTCAAATAATAGACCTAGACAGAAAATAAGTGTATGCGTTTGATATTTTTGGGATGGAATTTTGAGGATTTCAAAATTCTTTGAAGGATTTAGGTGAATTATTCAAGATTAAGTGTATATGTGTTTATGTTCTGTGAATATGGTATTATGTGTGCACAGTATGTGGTTAAGGGTCAAGGGTTGACCAGATAAATTTTATCAGTGTCAAACCCTAATTCTGAAATTTAAAACCCTAACGAATTACTTAAATCCCAAATTGCTTATTAGAAACCCTAATATCAAATCTGGGAACTCTAATTTCAGATTTCGGGTATTTGAAACCCTAATCTGGGAACTTACAGGATAATTATATTGCTTAAGTGTTATTAATTATAATAGTAATCAGGGTAAAGCTTAATTAATTAGCAAACCCTAATTTCAAATTTTTTAAACCCCAATTATTCTGTTAAAAACCATAATGTATAATTATGGATTTAATTGGTAAATTAGCAATCTGAATTAGGAAATATTAATCCTAATTGGTATTAGCCCTTATGTGGTTAGGAAAATATACTGTAATTAGGAAACTCTAATTATAATTAGAAATGTTAATTTTTATTTTTGAAAAACCCTAATTATTCTGTTAGGAACCCTAATGTACAATTATGGATTTAATTGCTAAATTAGCAATCTTAATTAGGAAATATTAATCCTAATTGGTGTTAGCCCTTATGTGATTAGGAAAGTATACTGTAATTAGGAAACTCTAATTATAATTTAGAAATGTTAATTTTCTTTTTTGAAAAACCGTAATTTAGAAATCCTAAAATGAGAATTATGGAAAGCTTAGGTTTTAACCCTAAGGGTTAAATCTTAAGGGTCAAACCCTAAGAGTTTACAACAAATGACAATTCTAAAAATAAAATTGTATGGAAATGACTAGTTTATCCTTATTGCATTATTTAGTAGATTGCGTGTAGATCTAGCTCTAAAATGAGTTGGTACACTACTCTAACTCTAGACCTAGATGTGTGTCCAAATATCAACCACAACTTGCTAGCAAACATCTTGAAACATATCTATTATATAGATTAAGAAAGAGAAAATGTACACTTTAACTCTCATTATCTCCAACCCTTTTCTCTCTTTTCTAAATCTGAAATATAGAGTGTGAGAGAGTGGTAAGATAAGCCAATATTATCTCTTAGCTTAACAAGAACAGATTCAAGGATTAGAAATCAAAAATCCAAGTTTTAAAGGTATAAAAACCCTAGCTTAGAAATCCTTAGATCTGATGTTCGTTGTTGTTGTTTGTTGGTTAGATATATGTTAGAGGGTGTCATTTGATGATCTAGGTTGTCAAAACCTAGATCCATATCATTTTGATGCTCAAAAATAGCATTTATAGAAATATGGAAAAATTTTAAAGTTTGGTCTGACAGTCATATGTCAGGGCCTTTAGATCAGTGTGTGTTAAGTGTTTTGTGTGTTTTATGTCATGAATCTATATTATGCCATATGGTCTTTGTTCTGCAACTTGAATAAGGGTCATAGCAAGTCTAGATCGTAAGTTACAAGCGGTCAAAAGGCGTTGACCGACCACAAATTTTAAATCTGGGTAACCCAGATTTCCCCGCAGTCTTCTGACAACATTTTGTTAGCCTTTGATCTTGCAGTATGTTAGTGTTTTGGTCACGTTGTTGCTTTATGGTTGTAGTCTGTCATGAGATCTACACTTCCAAGCCTTTACCTTACCCAGATCTGTATCAAGATCATAGAAAATCATGGTTAAACGTAGTTGACCAAACTGCCTGATGAAGTTTTTTTTGGAAAACCCAGATCTTCATCAGCCGAGTTTTTTGTCAGAGATTGACCAACCTTTATTTCTTAAACATGTTGTTAGACCGACCTGTTGATATATTATTATAGCCTGACATCTGCTCTACAAGACTGATCCATTAGATCACTCTAATCGAGCCTCGAAATCATAGATTCAAAGGGATGAAGTGAGACCCTACAGCTGTTATTCATTTCTGGAAAACCCAGAAATGATGAACAGGTCTGACAACATTTTCTGTAGCTTAGATCTTGCTTTTATTTGATGCTTTGACTATGTTGTTGGTTTGATCGTATAGCCTGCCATGAAAACTACATGCTGACAACTTTAGTTCACCCAGATCATTAACATAATTGTAGATAATATTGGTCAAACAAGGTTGACCGATCTTCCCGGATGAAGATTCTGGAAAACCCAGAATCTTCAAGAACAAAATTTCTGATAGTAGTTTGACCAGCTAGATCTCTCTGTTTTGATGTTGTTAAGTTGATCTGTTGATTGGTTGTTGTACCTTGACACACGAACTACACGATTGAACTAATAAATCATAAAAACCAAGCCGGGAAAGCAATGATTTAGGGACTCAAATATAGCACCTCGATTGTTCTTCAATTTCTGGAAAACCCATAAATTGAAGAACATGTCTGACAAGGTTTTCTATCGATTAGATCTTACAGATCTGATATATTTTTAATATGGAATTAGTTTCTAGTTGTAGTATTACATTCATACTACATCATCGATGCCTTAGATTGCCCAGAAATCGTATGATCAAAGAATTATTGATGGTCAAACTAGCAACCTTGGTGTCTGACATGGTGTTCTGGGTTTGTTGAAGAACGGCCCAAGAACACATTAGCGACGGATTTGTCACCTAAGACCCCTTTAGCGACAATTAATTAATGGAGATTATTATTTTAATTAAATAAATAGAAATAAATGGTTTTTAATTATTAAAAATATATAATAAATTCTAAAAAATAATTTTAAAACCTGAAAATTGTTTTTAATTATTTTGAGTATATTTTAGAAATATTTAATATTTTTGAAATATAAAAGGTATTTATTTATTTAATTATAATATTAAATAAATTATTTAAAAATGGTTTTAATTCATGAAAAATTATAAAAAATTATATTATGATATTAGAAAATATTTTGAGTTATTTTTGATGAATTTTAATATTTTGTGATGAATTTCAATAATAATTTATTATTAATGTTAATTAATTAATTTAATTAATATATTAAATAAATTATGAAAAAATAGAAGTAATTATTTAAAAATCATGTAAAAATGATTTAAGTGTTGTAAAAATACTTTAAGTTATAAAATATAACTTTTCATATTTTGACATGAAAATATTAATATTTTATTATTAATATCAATTATCAAATAATGAATTTAGCTATTTAAAAATCATATTTATTTAAAATACTTTGATATATTATAATTATATTATATTATTATAATATGATTTTCATTAATATTTAACGATAAATAAATATTAATGATTAAGGAATTATGTGGTATTTAATTCATTTAAATACAATATTAATGATTGAAAAATCGTGATAAATGGTATTAATTATTTGAAAATTATTATGAATCTATGAAAATTGTTTTGACTGATAATAAAATTATCTAAGATATTGTTAAGTGTTTAAGCAGAGTTTAATTGAAATTAAACTCGTTATTTGTCCGACTAGACCGTCGGGATAATAGAATTATGTCAGTTTCATCTCGGACTTAAATAGTTTGACCTAATACCAAGTCTTATGTGTATTGTAGACTGATAGGATTATGTACTATGTGTTTAGGTTATTCTATGTGTGTATATATATATAATAATAATATTATATTGTGATGATGTTATTCTAATATTGGATATCTATATTATTAATATTAGGTCTTCGGATAAAGCGTTATAAATTGTGTAGTGGTAATCAATGGTTCAGGCAAGTTTTACTTAACTCTACTAAGAGTTGTTTCTTTCAGATATGGTTATGGTTAATCATTGCTGATTGCCATGGATAATTGTACTTTGTACATATTGCATGTATAAGTCAGGTATGAAATGCTGATCGCCTTCATTACCAGTTGGTCCAGATATAGTTGTTCATGTTCAATACTTGTTCAGTCAAAAATTTGTTCGTGCTAGTTCTCAATTATATTGATGAATTATAGCCAGCTTATTATTCAGACTCTTTCAATCATGATATATCCTTAAATTGTATTTAAACTTGTTGGGCAACTTTCATGTTCACCCTTGCTATATCATGATAAACATTGCAGATAAGGCGAATGCGTTCGGATACAGGAAAAAGGTTAATGCCATGTTCAGCTTGGAATAAAATGTGCGGCTAGTTTGTAATAGTATAGTTGGATAATAATGTTATGTGTTAGATAAGTTATGAATTGTGTATAAGTTAAGGTTACTCGACCTTGGGTAAATAGTGTGTAATTTATTATATAAACAATTTATGTTTATATCTTCCGCAAATAGTTGTAGAATGATTGAACCGAATCCGCAGTGATTTCGAACCCGGATTTGGGGCTCTCACAGTTAGTATTAAAGCTGTTGGTTATGAAGCTTAGGTAGGAATACCTAAGACCAATAACCGCTGTGATTAGGATAATATCTAACTCACATAGAGTTAGTTGATCGATAAGATTCAAAGACGAATCTCGGCAAGTTGTTAAGACACAGAGTTCCCTAACTCTGATAATAAAGTTAAACAGTAGTGGTGAATAGATCGAGTCTAAAAGACTAAAAGTACAAGGATATGAGATCGTAAAACAAAACGATCATAGAATTAAATCGTAACATATACGATGAAATCACCTAGTGATCTGATAAGGTTATAGTATGGAGAAGGATCAAGCGAATGATTGAATAGTTTACAGCAAGATGTTGTGTGTAAGTTATACTATGAATTAGTACAGATTCAGGAAAGGATTATGAACACGAATTGAATCGAAACTCGTATTAAGAAGGGAGTTAAGATTAGGAAGGGATTATGAAATATTTGTGTCGCGCTATTTGCTATATGCATGTTAAGAGGGTGATTCCTTTCTCATGTGTATAATAGGTAGATAGGTCATAGGTAGAGGATATAAGGTTAAGTACGAGTTCTTAAAACTCATACTTGTGTGACATTCTTGACTCATAGTTATATGAAATATTTATGAACCACTCAGCGAATGGACGCCAAAGGTCTGGCTAGGACAAGTTCTTAAACTCATATGATTGTGGCAATTTATGAACTCATAAGTGTGGTTTGATGAACTGGGTATAGTTATGTGTGAATGGAGGATTAAGGATAATAGGAACAAATATATTGTTAAGAAAATGATTGTTAGTGGAGACATAAGTTTTTTCCAAAACTCTTAGCTATGCTAGACTTTGAAATTTTGATATCAAGCTAAATACGCACTATGTGCTTTAAAAAAATGTAGACTCGTAATCATTTTTGAAATGGTTTAAAGTATAGTCTATGTTACTTATTTCGGCTAGACGCAAATGATTTGAAATATCAAAAGTTATTTTATTTATCACTCATGTACCATGTAACCTGGTGCAGAGATGATAAAAAGGTGACGGAGTTGTAAATACAGGAATACTTAGTGTGAATTTGATCTAAAATCGTTATTCCACTATTGTATGATGTGTTATGACGAAGTCATACAATGACGGACATCCTCAAATGGACTGTTAATACAGTACGACATCATGACGTCATTCTCGAAAATGTTTTCAAAATTTTATTTTGCCAACGGTGTTTGGCTACACTTAAATAATTCTATTGAACTGAATTATTGATATAAGTCTACGCTATTCGATTCAGCTAGAATAATGTTTATGAAAACTCTAAGTGTTCATTGAAAGAAATTTCCCGAACCAAATTATTTTGGTACGGAATCAAATAAGACTGAGGTAAAATTTTGGTGCTTATGGCATTGACGAGAAACAGATAATACCAGTATCACTGGGCAAGTACTGGGCATACCGGGCTAATCACCTTCTGTGTCTTCAGGGTAAGACAGTTTACGGATGAATTTCCATAAAACCTTTGCGAAAATGAAAATTCATACCATGTGAATGGTACGGTTTACGTGACTGGTGTATTGGGTAGCATGTAATGATGTGTACGAATGGTGTATGGTGTATGGTGCATGGTATAAGGAGTAAGGTGTAAGGTAAATTTTGGGGACGAAATTTTTAGAAGAAGGGGTGAATGTGACAACCCTAGAAATTAGACAATTTATTAAAATCTTAAATGATGGATTTAAGGTCAAATAATAGACCTAGACAGGAAATAAGTGTATGCGTTTGATATTTTTGGGATGGAATTTTGAGGATTTCAAAATTCTGTGAAGGATTTACGTGAATTATTCAAGATTAAGTGTATATGTGTTTATGTTCTGTGAATATGGTATTATGTGTGCACAGTATGTGGTTAAGGCTCAATGATTGACCATATAAATTTAATCAGTGTCAAACCCTAATTCTGAAATTTAAAAACCTAACGAATTACTTGAAACCCAAATTGCTTATTAGAAACCCTAATATCAAATCTAGGAACTCTAATTTTAGATTTTGGGTATTTGAAACCCTTATCTGGGAACTTAAAATATAACTTTTCATATTTTGACATGAAAATATTAATATTTTATTATTAATATCAATTATCAAATAATGAATTTAGCTATTTAAAAATCATATTTATATGATTTTAAGGTATTAAAAATACTTTGCTATATTATAATTATATTATAATATTATGATATGATTTTCATTAATATTTAACGATAAATAAATATTAATGATTAAGGAATTATGTGGTATTTAATTCATTTAAATACAATATTAATGATTGAAAAATCGTGATAAATGGTATTAATTATTTGAAAATTATTATGAGTCTATGAAAAATGTTTTGACTGCTAATAAAATTATCTAAGATATTGTTAAGTGTTTAAGCAGAGTTTAATTGAAATTAAACTCGTTATTTGTCCGACTAGACCGTCGGGATAATAGAATTATGTCAGTTTCATCTCAGACTTAAATAGTTTGACCTAATACCAAGTCTTATGTGTATTGTAGACTGATAGGATTATGTACTATGTGTTTAGGTTATTCTATGTGTGTGTATATATAATAATAATATTATATTGTGATGATGTTATTCTAACATTGGAGATCTATATTATTAATATTAGGTCTTCGGATAAAGCGTTATAAATTGTGTAACGATAATCAACGGTTCAAGCAAGTTTTACTTAGCTCTACTAAGAGTTGTTTCATTCAGATATGGTTGTGGTTAATCATTGCTGATTGCCATGGATAATTGTACTCTGTACATATTGCATGTATAAGTCAGGTATAAAAGGCTGATCACCTTCATTACCAGTTGGTCCAGATATATTTATTCATGTTCAATACTTGTTCAGTAAAAAATTGTTCGTGCTAGTTCTCAATTATATTGATAAATTATAGCCAGCTTATTATTCAGACTCTTTAAATCATAATATATCCTTAAATTGTATTTAAACTTGCTGGGCAAATTTCATGCTCACCCTTGCTATATCATGATAAACATTTCCGATAAGGCGAATGCGTTCGGATACAGGAAAAAGGTTAATGCCAAGTTCAACTTGGGATAAAATGTGCGGCTAGTTTATAATAGTATAGTTGGATAATAATGTTATGTGTTAGATAAGTTATGAATTGTGTATTAGTTAAGGTTACTTGACCTTGGGGAAATAGTGTGTAATGTATTGTATAAACAATTTATAATTATATCTTCCGCAAATAGTTGTAGACTGATTGAACCGAATCCGCGGTTATTTCAGACCCGGATTTGGGGCTCTCACAATTCTTCTTCTATAATATTGAGTGTAATTCTTTAGAGTTTAAGGAAGCTTTGAGCGTAGAAAATAGTATAAGTTTTCTTCAAGAATTCCCCGCCCTACCAGTAAGAAATACTCTCCTTTTAAGGTAAGGGATATTATTTTTGTTCAATATTCGTAAGAAATAATATTTTCTTCCATACTTTGTAGTATATAAGTAATATTATTTTGTTTTAGATTCCAAATTCTAAACTCATTTTGATACGTATTGCTTTTTTACTCCGTGAAATTAGTAGAATATCCTTAAAATTTTCGTTTTATCTAGTATCTTTTCACAGAAATATTATTCTAAATATTCTTGATAATTTTTAATCTTTTCATACTGGGGTACTATTTATAGGGTACTATTCATGAAGTACTATTCATGGGGTACTATTTACTCAGGTACTATTCACCCGGGGTACTATTCATGACAAAAATTGATTTCTTTTCTGTCCAAATCTTTTTTAATACAATATTATTCATGAATTTTTCTCCACAAAGTAGTATCATGTTGACAATTTGAACATTATTGAATTCTAGACAAAATAAAATATAAATAATTAAAATTTATCCTTGCTCCCATTTAATTGAATTCTTATATCATTGTCATCATCTTCATGCTTATATTGTGATGAAAGTCGTCTTTGGCCCATAGTGCATAGATGGACTATTGATTGGTATGATTATGATCATATATCGGTATAATTATGACCTGTAATGTTACAAATGATGCGATAAAAGTACTCATTGGCCCATAGTACATTGATGGATAGTTGTCGGCATGATCGTGACCACTGGTGATAATAACAAATAACCTTGGCCCGTAGTGCATGAATGATTCGTGAATGTGATACTAATGAATATCATTGGCCCGTAGTGCATGGATAATTCAGTGATGTGGATTATTTATTAAGTTGTGTTACAGCGATAAAATATTGATGATAAACTTTTAAATCATAGAAGATAGTTAATATCATGCTACACTTGACTCTTCTAATGGATTTCTTGTTCCGCTGCAGTTAAACTTGTTGATTATTGTATTCTATCAGTTTAACACTGTTGAAGGCTAATGATAATTTATTCTGCATTATCTTACTCATAATATTTCTTACTGGGTTATTTGAGCTCACCCTTTGCTTTCATTATTCTCTTCAAGAAATGAGAACATAGCCGGGACTAGTCGGGGAATGGAGTGACAATCCGAGATGGTGGCTGTAGTAGTCCTAACTATTCCATAAAATAGTGTGATAATAATTGTAATGAGGAATCTATTTGAGTTTGGATATTGTCTATAAGACAATATTCATGTTAAAACTCTCAGCTACGTTTTCTCGTATTGTATTAATGAAGTTTGTATTTGAAATTTGTACCATGTATTTGGCGACTCAGAATGGGTTGTGTATACCTTTTTTGGGAGTGTCACAGTTGGTATCAAAGCTTAGGTGTAACATCCCCTTCCCGAAAAGGAAAGGGAGGTCACGTTCAAGGCACAACAAATCTCAAAATAAATAAACAGAGCACTAACAAATTTAAAATATTAATAGTGGTGATCTATTAATAAAGTACTAAATACAACTTAAAATTTAAATAAACCTAGATGGTCAAACGAAACACTTTCATCACACTAGCCCTGAATAACCATTGCAAACCTGCCAGAAGAAAAAACACAGCATGAGCCAAATGCCCTGTACGGATGTAAAGATACAAAAGATATACAACTGAAATACGAAATCAACAGAGACAAAATATTACCTCTGACAAAAAAAAATAAAATCTCTAAAGATTTGAATAGAATATATCTGAACCAATAGAATTAATGAAACAAACAGAAGAGTAAAGAAAATAATGAACTGAAATAACTAACCTAATTAATTGAATTGAACAAAAGCAAATAAAACTAATACAATAAAATAATTGGTTGAATAAAATGGCTGGGGTTATTTCATACCGATTGAGCTCATAAATGTACATTGCCACACAGGCAAGTCAAAATAATACCACACAAGAAAATCAAATGATGCCACATAGGTAATCAAAATAATGCTACACAGGAACTCATACATTGGATCGCAAATCCAAATGTATGCAAATCGGATATATGTGTTTGACACAAAATCACTAATCCGCAGAATAGAAAACTAGGGTCCACCCATACGCCTCCCACAATAAAATCACCAAATGGCCCACTTACTCCGAAGCCCAAAATGCACACGTCGTGAACTAATCACACCGTCACGAAAAGTGTCATGCTTCTCGTGCCAAGGCGACATACATGTGGTACCCCCACAGGTGGTTATAGCTCTTGTATACCCTACAGTATATTCTAACAAAAATATCATGTCACAACATATGCGGTATAATAATAATAAAAATAGATACCGTGTCACAACACATGAAACATAATACCAATAAAAGGGTTCTAAATGTACATGTTGAACCAAATCAAATTATAGTAACAATGTCAGAAAAAAAGAAGGTAGCAACATGTACCGCTCTACAATTATCAAAAATAAATACTAAACATGATAACCTAATTCCAAGAGTACAAATTCGAGTCATATGTATCAACTCCAAAATGAAACTATTATATGAACTTCACAAGAAATAATTATATAAAATAATAACGAAATTCGAAATAAGGAACAAAGCGAACAAATCAAATTTAACAAGAGTATCGCTAAAAGAGTACGAAATGCGTACCTGAAAATAATATCAAAATAATTCACCTAACCCAAATATCACACCGCTAGATCTCTTCAATTTGATTTATATAATCACCAAATTAATACAATACTTTAAATTGTATCACTAACTTACACAGTTTATATTTTTATAAATTCAACCACTTTAATATTGGTACAAATACAACCTATAATAAAATAAATATATTTTCATATACAATATAACTTAGTGTTATATTAATTATAAAATACAATTTTATTAGTTTTATGAACCTTACATGCTACTGACTTGATAATCAAAAAAATGTGATCTTTATTTATCAGCCATCATTCACGCAATGATAGTGAGTGTGTGTGTGTGTCTATATATATATATATATATATATATATATATATATATATATATATATATATATATATTACCAAAAATATTTATATAACATGCAGACTCTAATTAAATGTGATAGTCTTTGTAATTTGTATAGGATTAGATGTGACAAAATTTAACCTAAAGCTATATGCAGTAATACTACTTTATAAACATGTATCCATATATATCATTATAGTTTATACAAATTAATGCTTCCTGAAAAAGAACTTAAACATGAGCATTATTATCTTATAATAAACAAAATCTATATTATATGTGATATGATTGAATTAATATTTATTAATTACCATATCAATCCACTTCTCTAAAGCTTACCGATGCTCCATAGAATGAATCAATACATAATTTCTTAACATCATTATATTAAAATAATAATTTTTTTAATAGGGTACATACCTAATTAGAATAATCCTGGATTTCTCAACCCCCTCTTATTCTCTCACGAAGGAACTAAGCAATTCGCATATGCCGCCTCCCTTTAAACTCCACCTCAAATTAGGTTTTACTTCTTTATTATTATATGTTATTACTTTTCCTAATTTTAATAGGATTGTAAAAGTACACAATTATAAATTAGACCCAGTTAATTTAAAGCCCAACTTATCAAGTTAATTTATCCATCACTTATTAATACATTATTAGCCCACATAAATTAATTGACTACTTTGACTACTTTGACCCAACATAAGAAAAGCCCAATTAAATATTATTTGATATGTAATTTATATATTTATTTACTTTTCTGGGTATTACATTTCAAATAATATTTAATTGGGCTTTTCTTATGTTGGGTCAAAGTAGTCATTTAATTTATGTTGGCTGATAATGTATTAATAACTGATGGATAAATTAAATTGATAAGTTGGGCTTTAAATTAATTGGGTCTAATTTATAATTGTGTACTTTTACAATCCTATTAAAATTAGGAGAAGTAATAACATATAATAATAAAGAAGTAAAACTTAAATCGAGGTGGAGTTTAAAGGGAGGCGACATATGCAAATTGCTTAGTTCCTTCGTGAGAGAATAAGAGGGGGTTGAGAAATCCTGGATAATTCTAATCAGGTATGTACCTTGTTAAAAAAAAGTTATTATTATTTTAATATAATGATGTTAAGAAATTATGTATTGATTCGTTCTATGGAGCATCGGTAAGTTTTAGAGAAGTGGATTGATATGGCATTTAATAAATATTAATTCAATCGTATCACATATAATATAAAGTTTGTTTATTATAAGATAATAATGTTCATGTTCAGGTTCTTTTTCAGGAAGCATTAATTTGTATAAACTATAATGATATATATGGATACATGTTTATAAAGTAGTATTACTGCATATAACTTTAGGTTAAATTTTGTCACATCTAATCCTATACAAATTACAAAGACTATCACATGACTCGAATTTGTATTCTTTGAATTAGGTTATCATGTTTAGTATTTATTTATGATAATTATAGAGAGGTATATGTTGCTACCTTCTTTTTGGAGACATTGTGACTATAATTTGATTTGGTTCAACATGTACATATAGAACCCTTTTATTGGTATTATGTCGCATGTGTTGTGACACGGTATTTATTTTTATTCTTATTATGTTGAATGTGTTGTGACATGATATTTTTGTTAGAATATACCGTAGGGTATACCTAAGCTATACCCACCTGTTGGGTTACCACATGCATGTCGTCTTAGCACGAGAGGCATGACACTTTCTGTGGCGCTGTGATTAGTTCACGGCGTCTCCATTTTGGGCTCCGGAGTAAGTGGGCCATTTGGTGTTTTGTTGTGGGAGGCGTAAGTGTCGAACCTAATTTTTTGTTCTGCGGATTGGTGATGTTGTGTCAAACACACATATCCGATTTGCATACATTTGGATTCGCGGTCCAATGTGTGAGTGCCTGTGTGGCATTATTTTGATTGCATGTGTGGCATCATTTGATTTACCTGTGTGGCATTATTTTGACTTGACTGTGTGGCAAGGTATATTTTTGAGCTCAATCGGTATGAAATAACCCCAGCTGTGACGCCCCCAAAATAGGTATACATCACCCATTCCGAGTCGCCAGATATCACACTATAAAATTCCTTTACAAACTTCATTTATACAATTGTTGAATTGTCATGCAGAATACGACCACAGTTAAACTGTGAGTTTTAATACAAATGTATGTAACTCTCATGGTGCCTCGACCAGAACCTTACAATGGTACTTTACTTCAAAGTATAGTCAATAACTGTTTTAGAAATAAAAATCTTTGGAAAATACTCAAGGAAACCTTCGTACATGGGAGGCCATGTGTCTAGGTTCTGATAGATATCATATGTCCCCAGAATTATCCTTAGTTGACCTAATAGTCCCCAAAGAAAAACAAGAAGATTACTATCATCTTCTTTCCAATGGTGAATCTTCTCTTTACATATAATTATCTCTGTTTTCTCCAATTGAGAATTATATTTCAAACAAACTCCAAGATCATATAGGTAGTGCTCATAGATATACTCAGCAAGTGGATGTACACAACCCTATCTTATGATAACACGAGATTGTATGTCATTAGACAGGGTCGTGCACATCTACTTGATGAGTATATCTACGAGCACTACCTATATGATCTTGGAGTTTATTTGAAATGTAATTCTCAATTGGAGAAAACGGAGATAATTATATGTCAAGAGAAGACTCACCATTGGAAAAAAGTTGATAGTAATCTTCTTATTTTTCTTTGGGGACTATTAGGTCAACCAAGGATAATTCATGTGGACATATGATATCTATCATAACCTAGACGCATGGCCTCCCATGTACGAAGGTTTTCTTGAGTATTTTCTAAATATTTTAATTTCTAAAACAGTTATTGACTGTACTTTAATATAAAGTACCATTGTAAGGTTGTGGTCGAGACACCATGAGAGTTACATACATTTGTATTAAAACTGACAGTTTAACTATGGTCGTATTCTGCACGATAGTTCAACAGCTGTATAAATGAAGTTTGTAAAGGATTTTTATAGTGTGATATCTGGCGACTCAGAATGGGTGATGTATACCTATTTTGGGGGCGTCATAAATGCTATCAGAGCTTAAAGATATGGTCGCTGGCGGAGATAAGAGTCTAAACTAGGAGGAAAGAGACGAGTATTATACTTCGCTAGTGTGTGACTTACCTAAGCTGAAATTGTTTACTTGATAAGTTGACAAATTGTGATATGTCAATTAACCTTTGTTTTGAAGATATATTCTAGAATGATATCTGAAATACAAGAGACGAACAATGGAAAAATCATGATACAGAGGAAATAACTACAAAGGTACAATCCGAAAAGGAAGCAAGGTATTCTAATCTCTTCAAACTACCAGGTACGTAAATTTCGAGGGTGAAATTTCATAAGGAGGGGAGATTATGAGATCCCAAATTTTATAAAATGAAAGTATTCAATTTTCTTATAATTATTATTTTATTTAGTAAATGATTAAATTGAGAAAGGTTTAAAGTTAAGGGTGATATTTGAAAATTTTACTAAATAAGCAAGTTGTTATTCGTTGAGTCGGGGAATATTCAATTGGTCGGGGAATATTCATTTTCATAGAGAATATTCGTTCGATGACATAATCATTGGTGGACCCCCCAACGAAAGTATTGTTATATTTAGAAAATGACAGATTTATCTTTTATTAAAAATAACGGCGAAGGTGTTACCATTAAAATTGTTGAACTACCCGGTAGTAAAAGTACAGTAATACGCGTGGTTGCGTAGTAGCATACGATATTGATTATTGATGCTTACATAAGAAGTCACTCAGTTATACTCAATTATTGCTACAATAATTGCTGCATCATATCTCTCATATTATTGATTCAATTATTGTCACAATATCATCTGTATAATATGTTATATTATTAAATCAATAATTGAGATGGACAAAGTTAGTCATATTATTATTTGTAATACTGACAATGTCTAGAAGTTATGTCAAGGAGAGGTTTGGTCACCTAATTACGCGCCAATAAGGAGAAATCCTTATCGGAAAGCCCCCTCTTTCCTGGGAACGGCCTGGTTGTTAAATATTGTGAGTTATAATATTAATGATGAATGTTATTAAAAATTGAATTTGAGTTCGGAGTTGAACTTGGAGACGCGGAAGTGATATTTGAGTCTGAAACGATGAAATTAGTCAAAATAGACTATAATCACAAAATTTATCAAGGTTAACTTTTTGGTCAAAAAGTCAATAGTTGACTTTTTTGAAAAAAGTAAAACTTTGAAATTTCAAAAATGAAATTGTTGATAAAAATATTTTCATTGTGTTGGGATTGTTAGTGTTAGTGGAAATCGATAGTTATTTCAATAATAATTGATGTCTGGAGGTTATATTGACCAATTGGGTAATTAATCGGATAAATGAGCAATTAATTACTATTAATTCACATGCTTATAACTATGTGATTACATGTGTGTACTATTGATTCACATGATTTACTATTAGGGGAGTTGGTACAAGTTTGATAATACTTGCATGACTAAGTTAAAAATAAAGGTATAGTTGAAGGTACTATACTATAATTAATTTTTTTACATGTTTAGAACTATTGAGTCACATGATTTACTATTGATTCACATGATTTACTATTAGGGGATGTGGTGCAAGTTTGATAATACTTGCATGACTAGATTAAAAATGAAGGAAAAGATGAGGGTATTATATTGTAATATTTTGAGCCCCAAAATGTGTAATTTTGGAAACTATATTTTCCTAAAAATAGAAGCTCATTCCTTCATTATTTTTCACCAATTCACTAAGTCTCACAAGAGTAATTATTATAAAGAAATTATAGAGTGAGAAGCTATAGAGAGAAAGAAGAAGCGAAGTCTGCTACTTCACTATTCAAGTATCCAGACTTCTGCTGAAGTAAGGGATGTTATTATTATAGTAATGGGTATTATTCTTTTGTATTCATGAAGAGAGTTATTTTCTTTCAATACTCGTAAGGGTTGTTATTCCATTTTTTATTATTATATTAGAATAATCTGTCTATACGAAGTACCACATACGTAGTGAAATTCTTCTGTTATTCTATTCTTTATTATTCTGTTGGAATATCCTATCTGTGCGGTCTATCGCATGCCTGGTGAATTCTGTTGTTATTCCATTCTTTATTATTCTGTTAAAATATCCTGTCTGTGCAGATTACGCATGACCTGGTTCCATTCTTTATTATTCTATTGGAATATCTTGTCTGTAAGGATTACGCATGACCTGGTTCCATTCTTTATTATTCGTTGGGAATAACCTGTTTGTGAGGTCTATCGCATGCATGGTGAATTCTTCAATTATTCTATTCTTTATTATTCTATTGGAATAACCTGTCTATATAGATTACCGCATGCATGGTGAATGATCTTTTGTATTCATTCCTTATTAAATTGTGGAAATGATCTGTCTACGTGGATTACCGCATGGTGGATGAAAATCTATTTGAAATTTTGTATAATCTATTATACTCGTATGAGATATTATTTCTTTTGTACTCGTCATGGAATATCATTTTCTTTGGTATTTTTTTACGAGTTACTATTCATAGGTTACTATTAACCCGATTACTATTCACTCTAGTATTATTCACTCGAGTATTTCGGGCACTTTTTGTGTCAGAGTACTATTCACGAGTTACTATTCACCCAAATTACTATTCACTTAAATATTATTCACTCGGGTATTCGGGACACTTTTCGTGTCAGAGTACTATTCACGGAGTACTATTCCCAAAGAACTATTCACAGGGTACTATTCATCCAAAAAATATATTTCTTTTCTGTCCAAATTATTTTTGGTACATGAATATTATTCTTGAATTTTACTCCACAAAGCAGTATCATGTTGACAATTTGGATATTTTTAAATTCTGGATAAATTTAGAGTCTTTAATATTTATCCTTGATTTTGTTTGATTAATGTGTATATCATTGTCGCCATCATTATGCTTATATTGTGATGAAAGTGATTTTTGGCTTACGTGCATAGATAGACTGTTGATTATTGGTTTTACAGTTGTATATCTTTGGCTTACGTGCAAAGATGGACTGATGATTATTAGTTTTATAGTTTTATATCTTTGGCTGACGTGCAAAGATGGACAGGTGTATGACATGATCATAACCATTGGTGCTAATAACGAATATCCTTGGCCCTTAATGCATGGATAATTCGATGATGTGATTGGCAGGATCATGACCATTAGTTAACAGTTGAATGTCTTTGGCCGTAGTGCACTGACAGACAATTGATTGGTATGATCATGACCATTGGTTTTATAGCTGAATATCTTTGGCCTGTAGTGCAAAGGTAGATAACTGATTGGTATGATCAGTGTTATTACATTTGAATATCTTTAGCCTTTGGGGAAAAGATAATGAGTAAACGTTCTATTAAGCCTTTGTGGCAAGGAGAAACTATTGATTTACATGATTATAAATATGAATTGTGAATTTAACTATAATCTTTGGTGGTTCAGGTGAAGACAGGTGATGAAAGTTCTCTTTGTATTTGGTATAATAAAGAACTGTTAATGGGTATTACAGGGATAAAGTTGATGAAAAACTTTTTAAATCATAGAAGATAGTAGATATCATGCTCTACTTGACTCTTCTAATGGATTGCTTATTCCGCTGTAGTTGTTGATCTAAACCATGTTGTCTATTATATTCTATCAGTTGTTATACTGTTGAAGGCTAAGGATAATTTATTCTGCATTATCTTAGTCATAATATTTCTTACTGGACTAGTTGAGCTTACCCTTTCTTTCATTGTTCTCTTCAGGAAATGAGAATATAGCTGAGACAAGTCCGGGAATGGAGTGATGGTCCATGATAAATGGCTTTAGTAGTCCTCACTATTCTACAAAATAATGTGATAATAATTGTAATGAGGACTCCATTGAGTGTGGATATTGTCTAGAAGGCAATATTCGTGTTTAAACTATCAGCTATGTTTTGTCGTATATTACCCGATAGTTGTATACTTAAGTTTGTATTTGATTTATATACTATGTATCTGGCGACTAAAGATGATGTATACCTATTTTGAGGGCGTCACACTAGCCATTTGATTCAGCCTATTATTTTATTGTATTAGTTTTTTTGGCTTTTGTTCAGTTCAATTAATTGGGTTTGTTATTTTAGTTCATTATTTTATTTACTCTTCTGTTTGTTTCGTTAATTCTGTTGGTTCAGATATATTTTATTCAAATCTTTAGAGATTTTATTTTTTTTGTCAGAGGCAATATTTTGTCTCTGTTAATTTCGTATTTCAATTGTATATCTTTTAAATCTTTACATCTGTACTAGGCGTTTGGCTCGTGCTGTGTTTTTTCATCCGGCAGGTTTGTAGGGGTGATTCAGGGCTAGTGTGATGAGAGTGTTGCCTTTGACCATCTAGGTTGATTCGAATTTTAAGTTTTGATTATTTTGACTCTGTTTGGAGAATTGTATTTAGTAATTTATTAATGGATCACCACTATAAATATTTTAAGGTTGTTAGTGCTCTATTTATTTATTTTGAGGCTTGTTATGCTTTGGATGTGACCTCCCTTTTCTTTTCGGGAAGGGGGTGTTACCGAGATGGTATTAGAGCTTAGGTTCTTTTTTGTAGAAAACCTATTTAGGTTTGACCTGTGAGTTATGGGTAAATCATTGGGTAGACGCAGGAGCTTGATTCGATTTTGTTCTTTGTTTGGTTGGTCTCTTGATAAGTAGGTTTTATACCTACATATTGCATATCATTTCACGAGAACTATGCTCATCTCAAGTAAATTTTAGTATGTTTTTAGTTGCGTTTTGTTTTATTTTGCATCACTTGTAATTAGAACTCCTCTGGTGTGAAAATGCAGGAAATCACATAGCTCAGCAGTGGCAGGTATTATGAGAATAGCGAAAGCGTGGCACGTGAAATAAGTGGAGATATGGAACTGAACAATGATGGAAGAACAAGCAACAAGTAGTAGAGCAACAAGGAACAACAGCAGAAAACAAGCATGCAGGATACCGAAGCCGTGCGGCTGAACAAGCTGGAAATCGCGCGCCCGTGCCATCAGCCTGCAGAAGCTAGAAACGCATACATGCACGCCTGCGCCTGTTTTGTATAGGAACCTCGCGCGGCCGCGCGAGTCATCTGAAGCTGTTATCTGACTTTATTTTAAATTTAAAATTTGAAGTGTTTGAGTTCATCTAAACTACTCTGGTTGGTACCAGACGCGATTATTATTATTTTTATCAGTTTTTAGACTAGAAAACTAGGGTTCTAAGCTTTGATAGGATTTCCAAAGAGGATTTGAGCATAGACTTAATTTTTTCTACATCTTCTTTAGAATTCAATCATTGAACAATATTTTATTTCATTTTGTTGGAAATTATTGGATATTTGATCAACAATTGGAACATAAACTGCAATTGGGTTTGATCAATTATATCTTCTCTTTCAATTGCCTTAATTATTTTCCATGTTTTGCTATAATCCCATAATGGCTTTCGGTTCAGAAATGAACTAATTTCCATTATGGGATTCTAACAGATTTTGATATGTAGTCTAAAATTGATGGCTTGATTGCTTGTGCATCATCGGAATTTCTATTATGTTTGATTGGATTGCATGAATGTTTGATCACCATTCATTTTATATACTTATATTAAATTGAAAAATGACATGTGAGTATGGTTGTAATCATGATAGCATGTGTGTATGAGGCTGAAATGTTTAGCTTTATATTTTGTGAATCAGATAGAAATATATTGTTTCACCGTGTGTAGTAACATAAGAGCTTGTGTTTCAATTTAATATTGCTGCAATTTCACATAGAAATATAGTGATTTTGGTTTTATTTATGATTACATGATTTCTATTGCATGTGGAGGTTATGTAAGCATGTCATAATGCATTGAAAAATGATTATGTCTATGTTCATGCTCTTGACTAATTTTCCACGATACATGTATAATCTTGCATGAGGGTAATATTTAGATGAAATATGAAATGAAGTTAGAATCCCATTATTTCAAAATTTGATCTGCGATTCTATTATTATTATTTTATTCATTATTTGAGTAGATTAATTTAAAATTGTAAGCATTCGTTTAAGCATATAGAAATAGTGATATAATTTATGCATAATAATTTAATTTTGAAACCTTTCTCCGTGGATCGATACTTTTCTTACTTTGTACTACTTGTTAACCCATGTATGCTTGTATGAGTTAAAGTCCTTTTATTAAAACTAAAAATGAGGCAACAAGTTGTTGGCGTCGTTGCCGGGGAAAGACGTTTAATTGTATTATTATCATCTGTTTTAAGCTATATTGTATGACTTAAACAAATCTAATCTTATACCATTTCTATTTTTATTTTTGTTTTCATTTCAGGTACTTGTATATATTTTATGCACACGCGATCATCCAATTCCAAGTAGATACCTGTACAGGACAAAATTAACGGTAGAGGTTGGAAATCGAGAGTGCGTAGAAATATACAAGCAGAGTTAGAGGGGACAACATCTAATATGGCAGCCAAAGGACAAAGAGAAGAGAAAAGAGAGGAACATAGGGCTTTGAGAGACTATTTGATACCGAACATTAATGGACTGTAATCAAGTATAGTCAGACCTGCGAAAGCAGCCAACACCTTTAAGATAAATCCGGGAACTATTAAAATGGTGCAGAATTTGGTATAGTTTGGGGGTGCTGCTACAGATGATCCTAATGAAAACCTGTTGAGCTTCATCGAAATATGTGATACTTTACAATACAACGGGGTGACAGAGGATGCAAGACTAAGGCTATTTCCATTCTCATTGCTGGATAAAGTACGGAGTTGGCTTCACTCTTTACCTTCGGGATCCATAACCACATGGGATGTAGCAGGCCCGAATCCAGGCCCCAAATCGCCGCGGATCCGGTATACTATTTCTATAACAATTTGCGAAAGATATAAACATAATTTGTTTATAAATTAAATTTTACACACTTATCCCCAAGGTCGAGTAACCTTAACTTTTACACAATTCATAAACTATCTAAAATACAACACATTTATCAAAATACGCTATTACAAACTAGCCGCACTTTATATCCCAATCTGAACTTGGCATTATCTTTTTTCTGTATCCGAACACGTTCGCCTTATCTGCAATGTTTTATCATGATATAGCAAGGGTGAGCATGAAAGTTGCCCAACAAGTTTAAGTTCAACAATATAACGATATATCATGATTGAAGAGTATGAATAATAAGCTGGCTATAATTCATCAATATAATTGAGAACTAGCACGAACAAACTTTTGACTGAACAAGTATTAAACATGAACAAACATTTCTGAACCAACTGGTAATGAATGTGATCAGCCGTTCATACCTGACTTATACATGCAAGATATACAGAGTACAATTTTCGTGGTAATCAGCAATGATTAACCATAAGCTTGAATAAAATACTCTTAGTAGAGTTTAGTAAAAAGAAACTTACCTGAACCGTTGATTACCGCAAAGCAATATATAACGCTTTACCCGAAGACCTAATATTAGTAATATAGATCTCCAATATTAGAATAATATCATCACAGTATAATACTGTTATATATATACATAGGATAACCTAAACACATAGCACATAACCCTATCAGTCTATAACACATATAAAACTTAGTATCAGGTCAAACTATTTCAGTCTGACTTGAAACCGACACAATTCTATCATCCCGACGGTCTAGTCGGACAATACTCGAGTTTAAGTTCAATTAAACTCTGCTTAAACGCTTAACAATTATCACAGATAATTATCTTTTCAGTCAAAATAATTTTTAAAGACTTATAATAATTTTCAAGTAATTATTATCATTTATCAACATTTTTTTATCATTAAAACCATATTTAATTGAATTAAATATCACATAATTCCTTAATCATTAATATTTATTTAATATAAAATATTAATGAAAATCATAACATAATATTATAATATAATTATAATATACCAAAGTATTTTTAATACCTTAAAATCATAATTATATGATTTTTAAACACTTAAATCCATTATCCGATAATTGATATTAATATTAAAATATTAATATTTTCATGACTAAATATCAAAACTTATATTTTATAACTTAAAATATTCTTATAACACTTAAATCATTTTTATATTATTTTTAAAACATTAATTCTATTTTTCCATAATTAATTTAATATATCTATTAAATAAACTAATTATCATTAATATTGAATAATTAATGAATTTCATCACAAAATATTAAAAGCCATAAAAAATAACTTCAAATATTTTCTAACACCATAATATAATTTTTCATGATTTATCATGAATTAAAACCATTTTTAAATAATTTATTTAATATCATAATTAAATAAATAAATACCATTTATATTCCAAAAATATTAAATATTTATGAAATATACTTAAAATAATTAAAAACTATTTTTCAAGCTTTAAAATAATTTTTCATAATTTATTATGTATTTTTTTAATAATTAAAAACCATTTATTTCTATTTTTAATTAATTTCCGAAATATTCAGAATTTAAAATAAATTAAACCGTCGCTGTAAACCTTTAGCGACACTTGTCTGTCGCCTTAGGTGTTCTTCACTCAAGAACACTGACAGTTTAGCTTAGCAAGGGTCATGGTTTGACCGCGTGTAATCTTCACTTCAAAATGTTTCTGGGTAATTTCTAACCATAATCTTGTAGTCATTACACAACACTACAACTATCAATCAAGATCTAGGCCATACTACAAACACAGAAAGAGATCTAAGTCTCCAAAAATGCTGTCAGGTGGGTTCTGGGTTTTCCAGAAACCCAGACTGTTCAAGCAGTCACTTTCATGCTCAATTTATTCTATGTTCTAGTTATCATATGGTTCTATTTTTGGTCCAAACATGCAGTAGTCATGACAAGGAAAACATAGGAATCAACAGATCGTTTAAATAACCAAAAACATGCTATATTAATCCCGGTCAAAAGCTGTCAGAAATCTAGTTCATCAATTTTCTGGAATTTCCAGAAAACAGAAAACCATGTCGGGTGCTCTATTTGACCTTCTATTACATTAAATCTGATGATTATTAACACGATCTAAAGCCATAAAAATAAAGTACATATGTCAGGATATACATTGGTTACAAAAACACCATAAAAATAATCAAATCTGTCAGATCCGGCCTTGTAAAACGTTGTCAGGCGCTGTTCATAGCCTTTCTGGGTTACCCAGATTTGGCCCGGTCATGCCCGATCAACGGGATTTGACAGGTTATATCTCACGATCTAGACACCCAATGGCCATACTACCACTTTCACATGAAAGACCATATAACAAATTACATACTAAGACTTTAAAACAATAAAAATCAATAACAGAAAAAGAATTAAAGCACCTGACATTATGATTAAGATTTCCTAATCATAAATTCAATCTTGCTAATTAGGATAAGCATTTCCTAATTAAAATTGCTAATTTAGCACTTAGGGTCAAATTTGTACATTATGTTTCAAAACCACATTTTAGGGTTTTAAATAGAAAAATAATATTTAAATTTTAGAAATTAGATTTCCTAATTAGATTAGGGTTTCTAATAACTTTGACAATTAGGATTTATAATTCCTAATTAATATTGCTAATTTGGCAATTAAATCCACCACTGAACAATTAGAGTTCAAAATGATCATTAGGATTTTCAATCCCACAAATTAGGGTTTGCTAATAATTAAGCTTTGCCCTAATTAGTAGAATAATTAATACTACATAAGCATTATAATTATCCTTTCTATTCTCAGATTAGGGCTTCAATTTATCAAAATCTGAAACTAGGGTTTTCAGATCTGGTATTAGGGTTTTCTAATAATCAAATCGGGTTTCAAATTCGGAATTAGGGTTTTGTAATCAATTTGTTAAGATTAACCATAATTAATCCTATAATTATTTACACTTATGTCATTAAGTTCCCGATTTAGGGTTTCATCACCGAATTAGGGTTTTAGATTCCCGGAACTGACATTAGGGTTTCCAGATCCAGTTTCTTGGATTTCTTATCAGACGTTAGGGTTTTCTAACTGAACGTTGACGTTCTTAATATATACTTAGGGTTTGACATTGATAAAATTTATTTGGTCAACCCTTGACCCTTAACCACATTCTAAACACATACATAACCATTTTCACAGAACTTAATCACATACATCCTTAATCCTGAATAATTCACCTAAATCTTTCACAGAATTTTGGAATCCTCAAAATTTCACCCTAATAATATCAAACGCATACTATCATTTTCTGTCTAGGTCTAATATTTGACCATAAATCAATCCTTTAAGATTTTAATAAATTGTCCAAATTCTCGGGTTGTCACATTCACCCCTCCTTATAAGAATTTCGTCCCCGAAATTCACCTTACACCTTACACTGTGCACCTTACACCGTGCACACATGTCACATGCTACCCAATACACCTCTCACAAGAGTAAAAGTTTTCAAATTGTACTGAGGGGTCATATAGACCATGAACACATTTAGTTTTAACGGGAGTGATCATACCGCAAAACAATACATTACTTGGTATGTTTACAATCACAAAGAAGGTAAACTACCGTTGTTAGTACTTTAGGTTATCAGCTCATCGTACTCTTACGTCATGCATAACTTATTAATCATTTTTAGCGAATATTTACGCTACTAGATTGGATTATTTATCCAAACATTATCGTTCCCCTCAGTCTTATCGTAGGATTCCGTACCAAAGCAATTTGGTTCGGGAAATTCTTTCAATGAACACTTGGAGTTTTTATAACATTAGTCTAGATGAATCAAATAGCATAGACTCATATCAATAATTCAATTCAATCGAATTATTTAGGTGTAGCCAAACCCCGTTGGCAAATTAAATTTTTTTGAAAACATTTTTGAGAATGACGTCATGATGCCGCACTGTATTTACAGTCCGTTGAGGATGCCGTCATTGTATGACTTTGTCATAACACATCATACAATAGTGGAACATCGACTTCAGGTCAAATTCACACTACGTATTCCTGTATTTACAACTCCATCACATTTTTATCATCTCTGCACCAGGTTACATGGTACATGAGTGATAAATAAAGACAATTTTTTGATATTTCAAATCATTTGCGTCTAGCCGAAATAAGTAGCATAGACTATACTTTAAACCGTTTCAAAAATGATTACGAGTGTACATATTATTATTTTTTAAAGGGCACATAGTGCGTATTTAGCTTGATGTTAAAAATTTGAAGTTTAGCATAGCTAGGAGTTTAGGAAAACCTAAGTCTCCACTAATGATCATTTGCTTAAAAATTCTAACAATTCCTATTATCCTTAATACTTCATTCACACACAACTATACCCAGTTCATAAAACAACACTTATGAGTTCATAACCTGGCCACAATTATATGAGTTAGGGAATTCTGTGTCTTTACACTCGCCGAGATTCATCTTTGAATCTTACCGACCAACTAACTCTATGTGAGTTAGATCTTATCCTAATTACTGCGGTTATTGGTCTCAGGTATTCCTACCTAAGCTTCATAACCAACAGCTTTGATACCAACTGTAGCAGCCCCGAATCCAAACCCCAAATCGCCGCGGATCCGGTATATACTATTTCTATAACTATTTACGGAAGATATAAACATAATTTATTTATACATTAAACTTTACAAACTTATCCCCAAGGTCGAGTAATCTTAACTTTTACACAATTCATAAACTATCTAAAATACAACACATTTATCAAAATACGCTATTACAAACTAGTCGCACTTTATATCCCAATCTAAACTTGGCATTATCTTTATCATGTATCCGAACACGTTCGTCTTATCTGAAATGTTTTATCATGATATAGCAAGGGTGAGCATGAAAGTTGCCCAACAAGTTTAAGTTTAACAATATAACTATATATCACGATTGAAGAGTATGAATAATAAGCTGGCTATAATTCATCAATATAATTGAAAACTAGCACGAACAAACTTTTGACTGAACAAGTATTAAACATGAACAAACATTTCTGAACCAACTGGTAATGAAGGTGATCAGCCGTTCATACCTGACTTATACATGCAAGATGTACAGAGTACAATTTTCGTGGCAATCAGCAATGATTAACCATAAGCTTGAATAAAATACTCTTAGTAGAGTTTAGTAAAAAGAAACTTGCCTAAACCGTTGCTTACCGCAACGCAATTTATAACGCTTTACCCGAAGACCTAATATTAGTAATATAGATCTCCAATATTAGAATAATATCATCACAGTATAATACTGTTATATATATATATATACATAGAATAACCTAAACACATAGCACATAACCCTATCAGTCTATAACACACATAAAACTTAGTATCAGGTCATACTATTTCAGTCTTACTTGAAACCGACACAATTCTATCATCCCAACGGTCTAGTCGGACAATACTCGAGTTTAAGTTCAATTAAACTCTACTTAAACGCTTAACAATTATCACAGATAATTATCTTATCAGTCAAAATAATTTTTAAACACTTATAATAATTTTCAAGTTATTATTATCATTTATCAACATTTTTTATCATTAAAACCATATTTAATTGAATTAAATATCACATAATTCCTTAATCATTAATATTTATTTAATATAAAATATTAATGAAAATCATAACATAATATTATAATTTAATTATAATATACCAAAGTATTTTTAATACCTTAAAATCATAATTATATAATTTTTAAACACTTAAATCCATTATCCGATAATTGATATTAATGTTAAAATAATAATATTTTCATGACTAAATATCAAAAGTTATATTTTATAACTTAAAATATTCTTATAACACTTAAATCATTTTTATATGATTTTTAAAACATTAATTCTATATTTTCATAATTTATTTAATATATCTATTAAATAAACTAATTATCATTAATATTGATTAATTAATGAATTTCATCAAAAAATTTTAAAAGTCATAAAAAATAACTTCAAATATTTTCTAACACCATAATATAATTTTTCATGATTTATCATGAATTAAAACCATTTTTAAATAATTTATTTAATATCATAATTAAATAAATAAATACCATTTATATTCCAAAAATATTAAATATTTATGAAATATACCTAAAATAATTAAAAACTATTTTTCAAGCTTTAAAATATTTTTTTCATAATTTATTATGTATTTTTTAATAATTAAAAACCATTTATTTCTATTTTTAATTAATTTCCAGAATATTCAGAATTTAAAATAAATTAAACCGTCGTTGTAGACCTTTAGCGACACTTTTCGGTCGCCTTAGGTGTTCTTCACTCACGAACACTGACAGTTTAGCTTAGCAAGGGTCATGGTTTGACTGCGTGTAATCTTCACTTCAAAATGTTTCTGAGTAATTTCTAACCTTAATCTTGTAGTCATTACACAACACTACAACTATCAATCAATATCTAGGCCATACTACAAACACACAAAGAGATCTAAGTCTCCAAAAATGTTGTCAGGTGGGTTCTGGGTTTTCCAGAAACCCAGACTGTTCAAGCAGTCACTGTCATGCTCAATTTATTCTATGTTCTAGTTATCATATGGTTCTATTTTTGGTCCAAACATGCAGTAGTCATGACAATGAACACATAGGAATCAACAGATCGTTTAAATAACCAAAAACTTGCTATATTAATCCCGGTCAAAAGCTGTCAGAAATCTAGTTCATCAATTTTCTGGAATTTCCAGAAAACAGAAAACAATGTCGGGTGCTCTACTTTGACCTTCTATTATATTAAATCTGATGATTATTAACACGATCTAAAGCAATAAAAATAAAGTACATATGTCAGGATATACATTGGTTACAAAAACACCATAAAAAACAATCAAGTCTCTCATATCCGGCCCTGTGAAACGTTGTCATACGCTGTTCATAGCCTTTCTGGGTCACCCATATTTGGCCCGGTCATGCCCGGTCAACGGGATTTGACAGGTTATATCTCACGATCTAGACACCCAATGGCCATACTACCACTTTCACGTGAAAGACCATAGAACAAACTACAGACTAAGACTTTAAAACAACAAAAATCAATAACAGAAAAAGAATTAAAGCACTTGACATTATGTTGTCAGACTACACTTCAAAGTTTTTCCAGAATTTTTAAAACTTCATTTTCGTGTATCTTGATGTTATGTATCTAAGATACAACCATCCAGATCACTCAATAACATCATAATACACCATATTAAACATCTAAAAACTAAGTTTTACAAGAATCAAAATGATTTCTAAATTTAGGATTTTATACCTTCTTTGAGCTTTGATCATGATTCTGATCCTTGATGTTTTTTCTTGGCTTGATAAAGATCATGCTAGGGACTAAATTACTTTAGTATTTCGTTGGTTAATGAGAGAAAAGAGGTTGGTTGAAGTTTGGTGAACAAAAGAGGCTTTTTTTCTTGACTTTCTCTCTCATTAATCTATATATAATGCTTTGATTCATGAATGGCTGAGGTTGGCAGTCAAATGGAGAATAATTGCTGATATTTTAATGTTACAATAGTCAATAGAGTGGGTTACCAACTCTTGATTTGGCAAATTTTGCAAGTTATGTCCAAATAATGCAATAAGGTTATTTTGGTCATTTTAATTTTAATGACATATTTGTCAATTGTCTAAACCCTTAGGGTTTAGGGTTTGATTAGGGTTTAGGGTTTGGAGCATTTAGGATTTAGGTTTTAACCCTTAACTTCCAAATTACATTTCTAAAATTCCCAAGTTAGGTTTTCAAAAAAATAGAATTATAATTAGGATTCTATAATTATAATTAAGATTTCCTAATCATAAATTCAATCTTGCTAATTAGGATTAGCATTTCCTAATTAAAATTGCTAATTTAGCACTTAGGGTCAAATTTGTACATTAAGTTTCAAAACCACATTTTAGGGTTTTAAATAGAAAAATAATATTTAAATTTTTGAAATTAGATTTCCTAATTAGATTAGGGTTTCTAATAACTTTGACAATTTGGATTTATAATTCCTAATTAATATTGCTAATTTGGCAATTAAATCCACCACTGAACAATTAGAGTTCAAAATGATCATTAGGATTTTCAATCCCATAAATTAGGATTTGCTAATAATTAAGCTTTGCCCTAATTAGTAGAATAATTAATACCACATAAGCATTATAATTATCCTTTCTATTCCCAGATTAGGGCTTCAATTTATCAAAATCTGAAACTAGGGTTTTCAGATCTGGTATTAGGGTTTTCTAATAATCAAATCGGGTTTCAAATTCGGAATTTTGGTTTTGTAATCAATTTGTTAAAATTAACCCTAATTAATCTTATAATTATTTACACTTATGCCATTAAGTTCCCGATTTAGGGTTTCATCACCGAATTAGGATTTTAGATTCCCGGAACTGACATTAGGGTTTCCAGAACCAGTTTCTTGGATTTATTATCAGACGTTAGGGTTTTCTAACTGAACGTTGACGTTCTTAATATATACTTAGGGTTTGACATTAATAAAATTTATCTGGTCAACCCTTGACCCTTAACCACATTCTGAACACATACATAACCATTTTCACAGAACTTAATCACATAAATCCTTAATCCTGAATAATTCACCTAAATCCTTCACAGAATTTTGAAATCCTCAAAATTTCACCCTAATAATATCAAACGCATACACTCATTTTCTGTCTAGGTATAATATTTGACCTTAAATCAATCATTTAAGATTTTAATAAATTGTCCAAATTCTCGGGTTGTCACATTCACCCCTCCTTATAAGAATTTCGTCCCCGAAATTCACCTTACACCTTACACCGTGCACCTTACACCATTCACACATGTCAAATGCTACCCAATACACCTCTCAGAAGAGTAAAAGTTTTCAAATTGTACTGAGGGGTCATATAGACCATGAACACATTTAGTTTTAACAGGGAGTGATCATACCGCAAAACAATACATTACTTGGTATGTTTACAATCACAAAGTAGGTAAACTACCGTTGTTAGTACTTTAGGTTATCAGCTCATCGTACTCTTACGTCATGCATAACTTATTAATCATTTTTAGCGAATATTTACGCTACTAGATTGGATTATTTATCAAAACATTATCGTTCCCCTCAGTCTTATCGTAGGATTCCGTACCAAAGCAATTTGGTTCGGGAAATTCTTTCAATGAACACTTGGAGTTTTTATAACATTAGTCTAGCTAAATCAAATAGCATAGACTCATATCAATAATTCAATTCAATCAAATTATTTAGGTGTAGCCAAACCCCGTTGGCAAATTAAAATTTTTTGAAAACACTTTTGAGAATGACGTCATGATGCCGCACTGTATTTACAGTCCGTTGAGGATGCCGTCATTGTATGACTTTGTCATAACACATCATAAAATAGTGGAATAACGACTTCAGGTCAAATTCACACTACGTATTCCTGTATTTACAACTCCATCACATTTTTATCATCTCTGCACCAGGTTACATGGTACATGAGTGATAAATAAACACAATTTTTTGATATTTCAAATCATTTGCGTCTAGCCGAAATAAGTAGCATAGACTATACATTAAACCGTTTCAAAAATGATTACGAGTATACAAATTATTTTTTTTAAAGGGCACATAGTGCGTATTTAGCTTGATGTCAAAAATTTGAAGTTTAGCATAGCTAGGAGTTTAGGAAAACCTAAGTCTCCACTAATGATCACTTGCTTAAACATTCTATCTATTCATATTATCCTTCACACTTCATTCACACACAACTATACCCAGTTCATAAAACCACACTTATGAGTTCATAACCTGGCCACAATTATATGAGTTTAAGAACTTTCTCTAGTCTGAACTTTGGCGTCCGTTCGCTGAGGGGCTCATAAATATTTCATATAACTATGAGTCAAGAATGTCACATAAGTATAAGTTATAAGAATTCGTACTTAATCCTATATTCTCTACCTATGACCTATTTATCTGTATATAATAACTAGCGTGACAAAACATTATAATGATTACCCATGCCACCAACTAAGTAGTTTTTACACCAAGTACAACTCCCCTGCAAATACAAGAAATCATACAACTCAGTTGCTAACACGAGTTCTCATTGAAATCCCCACCTAATCTTAACCCCCTTTTTCCATACGAATTTCAATTCGTATTCATAATCCATAACTCTTTCATGAGTTTTCATAGTACAATTTCATAGTCCAACTTACACACAGCATCTTGCTGTAAACTTTTCAATCATAAGATTGATTCTTTCTGGCTGTCACAACCTTATCAGATCAGGGGGTGATATTATCGTATATATTACGATTCAATTCTATGACTTGATAGTTTTGTTTTACGATCTCCTATTCCTGCACTTTCAGTCTTTTAGACTCGATCTATTTACTGTTACTGTTCAACTTTATTATTAGAGTTAGGGAACTCTGTGTCTTTACACTCGCCGAGATTCATCTTTGAATCTTACCGACCAACTAACTCTATGTGAGTTAGATCTTATCCTAATCACTGCGGTTATTGGTCTCATGTATTCCGACCTAAACTTCATAACCAACAATTTTGATACCAACTGTAGCAGCCCCGAATTCAGGCCCCAAATCGTCGCGGATCCGGTATACTATTTCTATAACTATTTACAGAAGATATAAACATAATTTGTTTATACATTAAACTTTACACACTTATACCCAAGGTCGAGTAACATTAACTTTTACACAATTCATAAACTATCTAAAATACAACACATTTATCAAAATACTCTATTACAAACTAGCCGCACTTTATATCCCAATCTGAACTTGGCATTATCTTTATCCTGTATCCGAACACGTTCGCCTTATCTGCAATGTTTTATCATGATATAGCAAGGGTGAGCATGAATGTTGCCCAGCAAGTTTAAGTTCAACAATATAACTATATATCATGATTGAAGAGTATGAATAATAAGTTGGCTATAATTCATCAATATAATTGAGAACTAGCACGAACAAACTTTTGACTGAACAAGTATTAAACATGAACAAACATTTCTGAACCAACTGGTAATGAAGGTGATCAGCCGTTCATACCTGACTTATACATGCAAGATGTACAGAGTACAATTTTCGTGGCAATCAGCAATGATTAACCATAAGCTTGAATAAAATACTCTTAGTAGAGTTTAGTAAAAAGAAACTTGCATGAACCGTTGATTACCGCAACGCAATTTATAACGCTTTACCCGAAGACCTAATATTAGTAATATAGATATCCAATATTAGAATAATATCATCACAGTATAATACTGTTATATATATATACATAGAATAACCTAAACACATAGCACATAACCCTATCAGTCTATAACACACATAAAACATAGTATCAGGTCAAACTATTTCAGTCTTACTTGAAACCGACACAATTCTATCATCCCGACGGTCTAGTCGGACAATACTCGAGTTTAAGTTCAATTAAACTCTGCTTAAACGCTTAACAATTATCACAGATAATTATCTTATCAGTTAAAATAATTTTTAAGCACTTATAATAATTTTCAAGTAATTATTATCATTTATCAATATTTTTTGATCATTAAAACCATATTTAATTGAATTAAATATCACATAATTCCTTAATCATTAATATTCATTTAATATAAAATATTAATGAAAATCATAACATAATATTATAATATAATTATAATATACCAAAGTATTTTTAATACCTTAAAATCATAATTATATGATTTTTAAACACTTAAATCCATTATTCGATAATCGATATTAATATTAAATTATTAATATTTTCATGACTATATATTAAAAGTTATATTTTATAGCTTAAAATATTCTTATAACACTTAAATCATTTTTATATGATTTTTAAAACATTAATTCTATTTTTCCATAATTTATTTAATATATCTATTAAATAAACTAATTATCATTAATATTGATTAATTAATGAATTTCATCACAAAATATTAAAAGTCATAAAAAATAACTTCAAATATTTTCTAACACCATAATACAATTTTTCATGATTTTTCATGAATTAAAACCATTTTTAAATAATTTATTTAATATCATAATTAAATAAATAAATACCATTTATATTCCAAAAATATTAAATATTTATGAAATATACTTAAAATAATTAAAACCTATTTTTCAAGCTTTAAAATATTTTTTCATAATTTATTATGTATTTTTTAATAATTAAAAACCATTTTTTTCTATTTTTAATTAATTTCTGGAATATTCAGAATTTAAAATAAATTAAACCATCGCTATAGACCTTTAGCGACACTTTTCTGTCGCCTTAGGTGTTCTTCACTCAAGAACACTGACAGTTTAGCTTAACAAGGGTCATGGTTTGACCGCGTGTAATCTTCACTTCAAAATGTTTCTAGGTAATTTCTAACCTTAATCTTGTAGTCATTACACAACACTACAACTATCAATCAAGATCTAGGCCATACTACAAACACACAAAGAGATCTAAGTCTCCAAAAATGCTGTCAGGTGGGTTCTGGGTTTTCCAGAAACCCAGACTGTTCAAGTAGTCACTGTCATGCTCAATTTATTCTATGTTCTAGTTATCATATGGTTCTATTTTTGGTCCAAACATGCAGTAGTCATGAAAAGGAACACTATATGAATCAACAGATCGTTTAAATAACCAAAAACTTGCTATATTAATCTCGGTTAAAAGCTGTCAGAAATCTAGTTCATCAATTTTCTGGAATTTCCAGAAAACAGAAAACCATGTCGGGTGCTCTACTTTGACCTTCTATTACATTAAATCTGATGATTATTAATACGATCTAAAGCCATAAAAATAAAGTACATATGTCAGGATATACATCGGTTACAAAAACACCATAAAAAAAACAATCAAATCTGTCAGATTCGGCCTTGTAAAACGTTGTCAGGCGCTGTTCATAGCCTTTCTGGGTTACCCAGATTTGGCCCGGTCATGCCCGGTCAACGGGATTTGAAAGGTTATATCTCACGATCTAGACACCCAATGGCCATACTACCACTTTCACATGAAAGACCATATAACAAACTACAGACTAATACTTTAAAACAATAAAAATCAATAACATAGAAAGAATTAAAGCACTTAACATTATGTTGTCATACAACACTTCAAAATTTTTCCAGAAATTTTAAAACTTCATTTTCGTGTATCTTGATGTTATGTATCTAAGATACAACCACCCAGATCACTCAATAACATCATAATACACCATATTAAACATCTAAAAACTAAGTTTTACAAGAATCAAAATGATTTCTAAATTTAGGATTTTATACCTTCTTTAAGCTTTGATCATGATTCTGATCCTTGATGTTTGTACTTGGCTTGATAAAGATCATGCTAGGGACTAAATTACTTTAGTATTTCGTTGGTTAATGAGAGAGAAGAGGTTGGTTGAAGTTTGGTGAACAAATGAGGCTTTTTTTCTTGATTTTCTCTCTCATTAATCTATATATAATGCTTTGATTCATGAATGGCTGAGGTTGGCTGTCAAATAGGAGAATAATTGCTGATATTTTAATGTTACAATAGTCAATAGAGTGGGTTACCAACTCTTGATTTGGCAAATTTTGCAAGTTATGTCTAAATAATGCAATAAGGTTATTTTGGTCATTTTAATTTTAATTTTAATGACATATTTATCAATTGTCTAAACCCTTAGGGTTTGGGGTTTGGTTAGGGTTTAGGATTTGGAGCATTTAGGGTTTAGGTTTTAACCCTCAACTTCTAAATTACATTTCTAAAATTCCCAATTTAGGTTTTCAAAAAAATAGAATTATAATTAGGATTCTATAATTATAATTAAGATTTCCTAATCATAAATTCAATCTTGCTAATTAGGATTAGCATTTCCTAATTAAAATTGCTAATTTAGCACTTAGGGTCAAATTTGTACATTAAGGCCAGGAAGTTCTTCAGGGAATACGTCAGGAAATTTATTAACAATAGAAATATCATTCAAAACTGATGTATTTTTATTTAAATCTGTGACATGAGCTAAGAAAGCTTGACATCCGTTTTTCAATAAACAAATAGCTTTATGGCTTGAGATGACTTTCGCAATGATTGCCACCTTTCGCAATGATTGCCTTCTCCAACAATGTTGTAAAGGAATCAATCTAGAAGACTGATACCTTATTATACAACCACAGCTTCAACCCTTGCTCAAAACGTCTCGCCTTTCTTTCCTCATCCATAACTTGGTGCTCTGCAAATCGCACTAGTTCATTGAACTTAGCTGCGTATTGCGCCACCGTCATATCACCTTATTTTAACTGTAGGAACTTCACTTCCATCTTACTCTTTATACTCTTTGGGAAATAGTTCTCAAAAAACAATGTAGTAAACCTCTCCTACGTTATCATTCCTTCTCCCGCTCTCTGCTGATTAGTTTCCCACCAATAGTTCGCTTCTCCCCTCATCATGTATGTGGCAAATATTATCTTCTGGTCTTCACCCACAGGAGCTATAGTGAAGGCCTTCTCGATCTCCTTGATCCAGGTTTGCACAACTATCGGGTCAGTGGTTCCCGTAAACTCTGGGGCACTCTTAAAATATTTGAAGGTTGTTACTGGGACAGCTTTGGGAACGAGTGGTACGGGTTCGTTTCTTCCCCTCAGAGCTTCTCCCAATAAATCTACCAGTCTCTGTATCGAATCTACAGGACCTCTCTCATCATTAACTAACTCTTCTGGGACAGTTATTCTACGTCTGGGCGGCAATTTCTGCATCACAAAATTTTTCATTTTATTATCTAGTTATCATATTTAGACATTTCTCGATTGAAAAGAACTAAAGGTTTACACACATTTCTGAAATAAGATCATTTATATTCATATGCCAAATGGTTACATCACATGTTCTTTTCTAGAATACTGCTATAAATGATATCACATATCCCCTATTATCACAAAAGATGGGGACATACTAACTTATTACCCCTCTAACACTTTTCAAAAGTTTGGGGGTTTACCACTATATCACATCTTACACAAAAGACTGATATTACAACAACATATTAATAACACATAAATAAAAATACTACACTACTGAGCTTTTCCCACTAGACTCAATCTAACATCCCACGCTCTACGGCGCTCTGATATTCCTTTTGTGTGATGTGCACCACCAAGGCTTATGGTATACCGTGTCTGTCCTTGCTCAGCTGGGTAGTGATTTATCCCATCGATCAATCTCTCTATAGCCGTGCATAGAGCATAGCCCATCTTGTTCATCTTCCTCCTCTTGCATCGCACCTCATCTTCAAGATCATATGCCATATCATTGGCTTCCTCCCACTTCTCGAAGTGAATCCTATCCATGACCTCCATCTCTAACGGAGTTCGGAGAGCCTCCTTCTTCGTTCTCTCACTCAAAACCTTCTGCTTTAATCCCTCTAGCTTTTCTGCCATCTCAACGTTCCTTGCCACCGATCGGTAAAACAAAGCTCCCATCTGGATCCCTGCCTCCTTACGGTGAGCAATTTCAACCTCCATTTCCTGCCTCACCAATTTTCTCTGATGGTCCTCGTCCCTCAACTTCTGGAACGCAGAATCCCTCTCCTTAGTCTCAGCCTCTAGCTCCTCCACTCTACATCCCAACTCCAAAATCTGCTCCTCATACTCTCCCAATATCTGATCCTCAAAAGTAGCCTCGTCAGAGTCCTCCATAGGCTCAGGCTCCTCCTCCATAGGCTCCTCCTCAGAGTCAGACTCCTCGTGTAATGGCTACATCTCCTCTTCTTCATCATCATCATCAATAGGGGCCACTACTGAAATAGGCTCCGCTATCAATGGTGCCTCATAGACTACGTGGATATCACGCGATTCCTCCTCTACTACTTAGCTAGGTCCTCCCATGTCAGTCATCCTACAATCACGGACATAAAACAAGACAAACAACAACTTCGTCTGAATGTTAAATAAACATAAGTTCATTGTATAGAATGAAGTTACATTTTATAACACACTAAATCCCTCAAGGAAAACTCTACATGAGTTTTATGTCCTTCCTAGAAGTTCTCCCAAGTTATAATCTAAGGACACTCGCTCCTAAGTTTTATAACTATAGCTTTGATACCAACCTGTGACGCCCCAAAATTCGGACCTCCACTTGGTAACTCAAATTTGGTTCATCACGTGCTCAAGGTATTCCCATAATAACTAAAATCATACATTCACAATGGAAAATCTAATTTAGAATAATATACAATGATTTATTATAATTATTCCCCCAAGTCTCGCAACCTACAGTACTTAATAGATTACATAATAGTATCGAATAAAGACCTATTACATAATCCTACTTAAGTTTAAACATAGTCTAAAAATAGTCTTAGTACAACATATTAATCTTAAACATAAAAGGAACAAGCTAGTTGGTAGCCTTGCCCTTGCCCTTGTCTGTTCCAGAAATACCTCCCTGTTCCTCCTTAACTGAAAGGTTTTAAATAAGCAAGGATGAGCACAAATTGCCCAGCAAATAATATACAACATGGGTAAAGAGTTTCTTAACACGAGTTTGAAATATCGAAGTTGTGACGCCCCCAAAATAGGTATACATCACCCATCATGGGTCGCCAGATACAAGGTACTAAATACAAATACAAACTAATTATACAACAGTTGTATAAAATACGACAAAATATAAACTGAGAGTTTTAATAAGAATATTATCATCTAGACAATATCCACACTCAATGGAGTCCTCATAACATTTATTGTCACACTACTTAACAAAATAGTGAGGACTACTAATGCTATCATCTAGACCGTCACTCCGTTCCCCGACTCGTCCCAGCTATATTCTCATTTCCTGGAGAGAACAGTGAAAGAAAGGGTGAGCTCAACTAGCCTAATAAGAAATATTATGACTAAGATAATGCAGAATAAATTATCATTGGTCTTTAACAATGTTAAACTGATAAAATACAATAGACATCAAGTTTAACTGCAGCAGAACAAGCAATCCATTAGAAGAGTCAAGTAGAGCATAAAATCTACTATCTTCTATGATTTAAAAAGATTTTCATAAACTTTATCGCTGAGACTCAGCTTAATAAATAAACCACATCATCCATGTACCACGGCCAAGGATATTCATGTAATCATCAATGGTCATGATTATACCGAATAATCCCTGGTCATAATCATACCAACAACTGTCCACCAATGAACTACAGGCCAATGAGGACTTTTACCATATCATTCGTTACATTACGGTCATAATTATACCGAATAATCCCTAGTCACAATCATACCAAGTCCATCTCTGCACGTAAGCCAAAGATGATTTTCATCATAATATAAGCATTAGGATGATAACAATAATATCAGCATTAATCAAACGAAAACAAGGATAAATACTAAAGATTTTAAATTTATCCATATATTATACATCACTTAAATAACTCATAATCTAATATTGTTAATATTATAACAATATTTTAATCATTTCTTAAACTTATAAATAATTTAATTTAATTGTTTACACTTTACCAAATAATGCATTTAATCATTCAAAAATGTCATACTCATAAGATTTTATAACCAATGATTAAATCACTCATCAAAAATCTGCATATACCTTATATAGGATTTTCAAGCCTTAAAATCCTATTTACCAATTCTTCAACTTCACATAATATATTAAACTCATATGTTTGAAACTAAACCATTTTCATGAAAAATTACCAAATCAACTTATTATTTTTCTATCCTTTGTCCAAACATATATACATATATTTCATACACAACAAATATTTTTTTTATAATTTTTCAACTCTCTTAAGTATTTTTCAAAAATCAATTTCTAATTAATTCCTTAAGAAATTAGCTACCTCAAGTTTAACTCCAGAAATTCCCAAATCTTGGCAGGATCTTACACATGTTAACTTGAGCTTCCAGTTTAAATTTCATGGTCATCGGAGTTATAGAACTCCGGTTATAGCGTTTCTCGCCGGAAAAATCTAAATATTGAAAAGGTAATAACTTGCTCATTTTAAGTCGGAATGAGCTCATTTTTGGACAGCAGGTACTTTATACCATATATTTCTATGTCCCAAAAGTCCGAAATTTTTCTCACAAATTAAATAAACGAAAATGCCCATTTAAATTTATGGGCAGTAGCTTTTTTGGTACTTTGCAGTTTTTGACTCATTTGCTAAAATCAATCCACACGAAAATATACAACACTTTTTTCAGTGATTCCACTTGGATAAGTTAGAAAACTCATAGATCTAACTCTAGAACTTTACCACACTCAAAAATTCAAAATATAATAGGAGATATGGTCAATTGAATTTCATGTTCCATTTTCACCAAAATCTGATTTTCAACCCTTTGTGATTTCTAAGAAAACTTTCATGATTTCACAAAATAACCAAAATAACTCATCATAACACTTACTAATACTACATATACCCATGATTTTCATCAGACCAATGCTTTTATTATGACTTTCATCATAACCAACAGTCCAATGCTTATATCATGACTTTCATCATAATCCACGTAAACAGATCATTTCCACAATTTAATAAGGAATGAATACAAAGGATCATTCACCATGCATGTGGTAATCCACATAGACAGGTTATTCCAACAGAATAATAAAGAATAGAATAACTGAAGAATTCACCATGCATGCGGTATTTCGCATAGACAGGTTATTCCCAAAAGAATAATAAAGAATGGAATAACTGAAGAATTCACCATGCATGCGGAACTTCGCATAGACAGGTTATTCCTAACAGAATAATAAATAATTGAACCAGGTCATGCATAAACGTACATACAGGATATTCCGACAGAAAAATAAATAATAGAACCAGGTCATGTGTAAACGCACACACAGGATATTCCGACAGAATAATAAATAATGGAACCAGGTCAGGCGAAATTCGAACCGACAGGATATTCCAACAGAATAATAAAGAATGGAATAACAACAGAATTTCACCATGTATGCGGTACTTCGCATAGACAGGTTATTCTAACATAATAATAAATATTGGAATAACAGAAGAATTTCACCATGTATGAGGTACTTCGCATATACAGGTTATTCCAACAGAATAATAAGGAATGGAATAACTAAAGTTCTCTTCATGAATTCAAAAGAAATAATACCCCTTACGAGTACAACAAATAATATCTCTTACCTTAGAAGTAACTGGATATAGGAGTAGTGAAGTAACAGAATACTTTTCTTCTTTCTCTCTATAGTTTCTCTCTCTAGAGTTTCAGTGAATTCGTAAGAAATAATGAAGGAATGGGCTTCTATTTATAGGAGAATGAACTGAATACTAACTAATTCATGAACGGTCCAGATTGATTTACTTTTAAACCGTCGTCCATATTGATTTACTATGCAGTATTAATAAAATATTCTAATAAAACAAAAATTTTTAAATAAAATATAATATATTCTATTTTTAATTTAATAAAACGAATAAATTTATAAAAGTATTATTTTTTATATAAAAAGATTTTACTATGCAAACACTATGCATAATAGAATATAATATATTCTATTTATTTTCTAATAAAACAAATAACTTTATAAAAGTATTCTATTTTATATTAAAAGATTTTACTATGCAAAACACTATGCATAATAGAATATAATATATTCTTTTTATAGTCTAATAAAATAAATAACTTTATAAAAGTATTCTATTTTATATAAAAAGCTTTTCTGTTTTATTACATTAATAATACTAATAAAACAAAATTTATAATATATATATATATATATATAAACTTCCGTGACTTCATAAAAAAACACCTCAATATATTTAACAACATTTATCATCATTATTATAATTCACAATATTAATCAACCAGGTCGTTCCCGAGAAAGATGAGGCTTTCCAATAAAGATTTCTCCATATTGGCGCGCAATTAGATGACCAAACCTCTCCTTGACAGAACTTTTAGACATCGTTAATATTACAAATAATAATATTAATAACTTTTTTTATCTCAATTATTGATTTAATAATATATAAAATATCGACAATAATTGAATCAAATAACGTGAGATACTATGCAACAATTACTGTAGCAATATTTGAACAAAACTGAGTGACTTCTCACGTGATCAATAATTAATACCGTATGCTACTATGCAACCACGCGTATTACTGTACTTTTACTACCGTGTATTTCAACAGTTTTAATTGTAAAACTTCCGTCGTTATTTTCATAAAAATATTTTTGTCGTTTTCTCAATTCGACAATAATTTCGTTGTGGGGTCCACCAATGATTGTGTCGTCGTACGGATATTCACCGACAAAAAAAATATTCTCCGACTAAACGAATATTATACAACAACATGCATACTTTTCAAAATTTATAAATATTATCCACAACTATAACATTATCTCAAATCCACATCATAATTTTGAAAAAAAAATCGAGAAATTTAAATCTTTATTCATAAAATTTGGGGTCTCACAATCTCCCCTCCTTATGAAATTTGGCCCTCAAAATTTACGTATGTACCTGGTATGCCGAAGAGGTGAGGATACCTTGACTTCATTTCAGATTCTAAATCTTGAGGTATAACCTTTGAGTGTTGAATACGATCCTTCTTATCCAAGATTTTAACACGTATCTCCTATTACATTAAATCTTCTGCTTTCTCGTCTAGTTATAATTCAATAATGTGGTTCGGGTCGTACACATATTTATGTAACATTGATACGTGAAAAACGTTATGAACACGCGACATATTTGGCGGTAAAACGAGTCTATAGGACACAGTTCCTACTTGATCGAGGATTTCAAATGGACCAATTAAATCGAGGGTTGATATTTCCTCTCTTCATCGATTCTTGCTTCTAGAATAACGCCCTCTTGAACCTTCTTCTGCACATTCATCATCTCTGAGTATGTAGCTTGAGCGGCTTTAACTTATCGATTAAAGTCGATTCTACTCGTATATTCGCTATCTTCACGTGGGTCTCTAGAGTCTTTAACTCTATCTTCATCATTTGTAAGTTATACGAAATGAGTCTTTGTGTTAACAACATCGCACTCGTAAACGCATACGATCTTCTACTCAATACGTCAGCTACCACGTTCGCTTTCCCACGATGGTATTGAATGGTACGATCGTAATCTTCAACAGCTCGAGCCAACATCTTTGGGGCATTATACATTCATTTTAGGTGAAAAAAATATTTGAGGGTTTAAGAAATGGGTTTTGAACTTGGGTCAGTACAAAATTCGATTTCATGCTCTAGGGTAGGCCAAGAAGTCTTCAGAAATAAGTAAAGAAATTTATTAATGATAGAAATATCATTCAAAACTGACGTATTTTTGTTTAGATCTGTGACATGAGTTAAGAAAGCTTGACATCCGTTTTTCAATAAACGAATAGCTTTATGGGTTGAGATGACAGTGATGGATTTTAATGGTTTGGTTTCTTGAATTTGCACAATAGGTTGGTTAGGAATATGAAAGCTAACAACCTTACGAAAACAATAAATTTTTACATGATGAGTAGTTAACCAATCAATCCCTAGAATCACATCAAATGCAAGTATTTTCAAAGAAATAAGATCAACAGGTAACGTGTGGTTACCGATTTGAATCAAATAAGACTTATAAATCGTGGATGTAATGAAGATTTCTCCCAACGGAGTTTCAACAGATAAATCAAAGTCTAATTTCTCCGGAGTCAAATTTAAACATTGAGTGCAAGTAGGAGAAATAAAGGAATGGGTAGAACCGGTATCAAATAAAGTATAAACTTCATTAGAGTTTATGATTAGCTTACCCGTAATAACTTTGTTTGGGTTCCTCGATAAACGCTCTCACTTAAACTACCGAATTTTGACTTGTTATAGAGTACATTCCACCCTTAATTGCTTCGTCACATTCCTGATCCATGATTTGAATCATTATTCTCCAATCCATATCAAATTGGGGTTGACCACTTTGCACAGGGTAATTCCGAATTCGATGTTGGATTCTCCCAATTGATGTCCAAAAAGCAAAATCCATTTCATCTATTTTGGCCTTATTGGATCGGACGTCTTTTTCTACAATATATACGCGTCGTGCAGCATTTACCCATGCATCATCTATTCTCCTTCGTTTAGTTGTTTCTTCTTTCATCAAAACTTTGATCATAGAATTCTCAGATTCCAGCTCTAATATCTTATACTCTGCCAAAAAGTGCTTATGTTCAAGCATCGCACATCGGGTAACACAATTTTAAATTGTTACATCTCTTTGCTCCACGACCGTCTGCCGTTCTTCAGCCTGCTATTCTAACTCATGAACACGATTTTGTAATTCTAAATTTATATCATAAAATTCTTCTAATAAATTCTCATCAGGTTCCTCTTCTTCCTCTTCTTTCTCACTCTCAGCTGCTACCTCTGCAACTAGCTCGGGTGCAACTATTAGTTCTTCACTCACCACATAGATATCTCTAATTTATTCTCTGTCTGACATCACATTAATCTGGTTAGTGATTAAAGGTGTCTCAACGGTCTCATTCACTCCATTATTAACATTTTCAGCTGTCATTTTCAAACACTGCCACAAAACAAGGGTTAAATAACATGTCACATATTATCAATATACTCTGACCGACCAATTAAATACCAAATAAACTTAGGTAGGTCATACTAGCAAAGGAATTCCCCGTCTCTCCCCTCCTAGTTCTTATCTCACATCACAGTCATGGATCATATCCCTAAGCTTTGATACCAACTGTGACTCCCCCAAAATAGGTATACATCACCCATCTTGGGTCGCCAGATACAAGGTACTGAATACAAATACAAACTAATTATACAACAGTTGTGTAAAATATGACAAAACATAAACTGAGAGTTTTAATAAGAATATTGTCATCTAAATAATATCCACACTAAATGGAGTCCTCATTACATTTATTGTCACACTACTTAACAAAATAGTGAGGACTACTAATGCTATCATTTGGACCGTCACTCCGTTCCTCGACTCATCCCAGCTATATTCTCATTTCCTGGAGAGAACAGTGAAAGAAAGGGTGAGCTCAACTAGCCCAATAAGAAATATTATGACTAAGATAATACAGAATAAATTATCATTAGTCTTTAACAATGTTAAACTGATAAAATACAATAGACATCAAGTTTAACTGCAGCGGAACAAGCAATCCATTAGAAGAGTCAAGTGGAGCATAAAATCTACTATCTTCTATGATTTAAAAAGATTTTCATAAACTTTATCGCTGAGACTCAGCTTAATAAATAAACCACATCATCCTTGCACCACGGCCAAGGATATTCATGTAATCATCAATGGTCATGATTATACCAAATAATCCCTTATTCATACCAACAACTGTCCACCAATGAACTACAGGCCAATGAGGACTTTTACCACATCATTCGTTACATTACGGTCATAATTATACCGAATAATCCCTGGTCATAATCATACCAAGTCCATCTCTGCACGTAAGCCAAAGATGACTTTCATCACAATATAAGCATAAGGATGATGACAATAATATAAACATTAATCAAACAAAAACAAGGATAAATATTAAAGACTTTAAATTTATCCAAATATTATCCATCACTTAAATAACTCATAATCTAATATTGTTAATATATTATAATAATATTTTAATCACTTCTTAAACTTATAAACAATTTAATTTAATTGTTTACACTTTACCAAATAATGAATTTAATCATTCAAAAATGCCATACTCATAAGATTTAATCACCAATAATCAAATCACTCATCAAAAAATCTGCATATACCTTATATAAGATTTTCAAACCTTAAAATCCTATTTACTAATTCTTCAACTTCACTTAACATATTTAACTCATATGTTTGAAACTAAACCATTTTCATGAAAAATTACCAAATTAACTTATTATTTTTCTATCCTTTGTCAAAACATATATACATACACAACAAGTATTTTTTTACAATTTTTCAACTCTCTTAAGTATTTTTCAAAAATTAATTTCTAATTAATTCCTTAAGAAATTAGCTACCTCAAGTTTAACTCCAGAAATTCCCAAATCTTGGCAGAATCTTACACATGTTAACATGAGCTTCCAGTTTAAATTTCATGGTTATCGGAGTTATAGAACTCCGGTTATAACGCTTTTCGTCGAAAAAACATAAATATTGAAATGGTCATAAATTGTTCATTTTAGGTTGGAATGAGCTCATTTTTGGACAGGAGGTACTTTATACCATATATTTCCATGCCCCAAAAGGCCAAATTTTTTCTCACAAATTAAATGGTCGAAAATTCCCTTTTAAATTTATGGGCAGTAGCTTTTTTTGGTACTTTGCAGTTTTTGACTCCTTTGCTAAAATCAATCCACTCGAAAATCTACAACACCTTTTTCAGTGATTTCACTTGGATAAGTTAGAAAACTCATAGATCTAACTCTAGAACTTTACCACACTCAAAAATTCAAAATATAATAGGAGATACGGTCAATTGAATTTCATGTTCCATTTTCACCAAAATCTGATTTTCAACCCTTTGTGATTTCTAAGAAACTTTCATGTTTTCACATAATAACCAAAATAACTCATCATAACACTTACTAATACTATATATACCCATGATTTTCATCAGACCAATGCTTTTATTATGACTTTCATCATAACCAACAGTCCAATGATTATATTATGACTTTCATCATAATCCACGTAAACAGATCATTTCCATAATTTAATAAGGAATGAATACAAATGATCATTCACCATGCATGTGGTAATCCACATAGACAGGTTATTCCAACAGAATAATAAAGAATGGAATAACTGAAGAATTCACCATACATGCGGTATTTCGCATAGTCAGGTTATTCCCAAAAGAATAATAAAGAAGGGAATAACTGAAGAATTCACCATGCATGCGGAACTGAGCATAGACAAGTTATTACCAACAGAATAATAAATAATGGAACCAGGTCATGCGTAAATGCACAGACAGGATATTCTGACAGAAAAATAAATAATAGAACCAGGTCATACGTAAACGCACACACGGGATATTCCGACAGAATAATAAATAATGGAACTAGGTCAGGCGAAATTCGAACCGACAGGATATTCCAACAGAATAATAAAGAATGGAATAATAACAGAATTTCACCATGTATGCGGTACTTCGCATAGACAAGTTATTCTAACATAATAATAAATAATGGAATAACAGAAGAATTTTACCATGTATGAGGTACTTCGCATATACAGGTTATTCCAACAGAATAATAAGGAATGGAATAACTAAAGTTCTCTTCATGAATTCCAAAGAAATAATACCCCTTACGAGTACAACAAATAATATCCCTTACTTTAGAAGTAACTGGATATAGGAGTAGTGAAGTAACAAAATACTTTTCTTCTTTCTCACTATAGTTTCTCTCTCTAGAGTTTCAGTGAATTTGTAAGAAATAATGAAGGAATGAGCTTCTATTTATAGGAGAATGAACTGAATAGTAACTAATTCATGAACGGTCTAGATTAATTTACTTTTAAATGGACGGTCCATATTAATTTACTATTCAGTATTAATAAAATATTCTAATAAAACAAAAATTTTTAAATAAAATATAATATATTCTATTTATAATCTAATAAAACGAATAACTTTATAAAAGTATTATGTTTTATATAAAAAGATTTTACTATGCAAATACTATGCAGACACTATACAAACACTATGCATAATAGAATATAATATATTATATTTATAGTCTAATAAAATAAATAACTTTTTAAAAGTAATCTGTTTTATATAAAAAAAAATTTACTATATAAAACACTATGCATAATAGAAGATAATATATTCTATTTATAGTCTAATAAAACAAATAACTTTATAAAAGTATTTTGTTTTATATAAAAAGTTTTTCTATTTTATTACATTAATAATACTAATAAAACAAAATTTATATATATAATATATATATATATATATAATATATATATATATATATAAACATCTGTGACTTCATAAAAAGACACCTCAATATATTTAACAACATTTATCATCATTATTATAATTCACAATATTAATCGACCAAGTCATTCCCAGGAAAGAGGGGGCTTTCCAATAAGGATTTCTCCCTATTGGCGCGCAATTAGGTGACCAAACCTCTCCTTGGCAGAACTTCTAGACATCGTTAATATTACAAATAATAATATTAATAAATTTGTTATCTTAATTATTGATTTAATAATATATAAAATATCGACAATAATTGAATCAAATAACGTGAGATACTATGCAACAATTATTGTAGCAATATTTGAACAAAACTGAGTGACTTCTCACGTATGCATCAATAATCAATACTGTATGTTACTATGCAACCACGTGTATTACTGTACTTTTACTACCGAGTAGTTCAACAGTTTTAACGGTAAAACATCCGCCTTTATTTTCATAAAAATATTTTTTTTATTTTCTCAATCCAACAATAATTCCGTTGTGGGGTCCACCAATGATTGTGCCATCGTACGTATATTTCCCAACAAAAAGAATATTCCCCTACCAAACGAATATTATACAACAACTTGCATACTTTTCAAAATTTATAAATATTACCCATAACTATAACATTATCTCAAATCCACACCATAATTTTGAAAAAAATATTTCGAGAAATTTAAATCTTTATTCATAAAATTTGGGGTCTCACAGAAGTATCATCTCTAAGATAGTTCAGAGTTTCAAAATAATATCATAAATAGTGAATATCAACAATTCTTAGAATAAGAACGATAATTCAATATAAATCAACAGATATATATATATATATATATATATATATATATATATATATATATATATATATATGAATTCAACGACTATCAATGTATCCAACTGGATAAACAACTTATACTGAGCAGTCACTAAGGACTATAGAACCTCCACTAGAGTTACCAATATTAAACTGATAACCTAACAGAATCAAGTATTATAGATGATCATTCTACAATACTTTACGTTATGCATAACACTACCATAATATTCAATCATGTGTTGGGGTTTTCAACGACATACACTCCTCTTACCAAAAGGGTTGTCCAACTCAGTTTTCAAGATTTTCGCACCAATCAATTGGTTTAGACAGTTTTTATAAACATGCATATAGTCTAGCCGAATCAAATGGCATCGACTCTTTCACAATATTCAAGAATAATACCAAGTTTAACATGAATAATAACTTTCACAAGGGTTTAAACATACTAGTTCATTTGAATGAGAAAGTAGTATAACTTGTATTCAAAGAGATAAGCTTACGGTATTCGTCGAATAAAGTAATGCAAGAGTTAGAATACTTTGCACAATGTAATGTAGGGTTCGGATACTTGCCTTAAGCGTAGTTTATCCACGTTAAAAAATCAACACTTTCGAATCCTAGTATAGCGTATTATAAGAACAAGATGCTCATTAGTTATCACGTTCCTTAATCAAGTTTGACACGATTCAAGTATGCACATATGTAATACAAAATCAACTTATATGCTTATCATTAACCAAGTGTCTAACAATTTATAACACGCAAGGTTAAGATCTTTCTACCCATGGACTTTCCTATTACAAGGCAACCACCAATATATCATCTAAGCTTCACTTATAGACATGTATCAATAGGTTTTAAATCTCTTCTAGCAGTATAGAAACCATACAAGCTAACTGCCAAAGATCAAATCTCACCATCTCAGATTCCAGACTGGCTCAGCTGCGCCATGGCTAAGCCTAGGACCGGCGCAGCTGCGCTGTCCTCTAGTTATTCCAAGACTCAGCTGTTGCCTTGTGGTTTCTGTCCGGCTTGACCAAAACAATCACACATAATATATTTGTCATGTTAAAGGTCTTTTCATGCTCCTTAAGTCAATCTAAGTTCCTTCTTTCATAATAGAATTCTAAATTGATCATTTCAACCATTTAAGGCCATTCGAGGTCATGAACCCACAAAGTTTATCATGCTTGCTCTCTAAACATACAAGATAGTTATAAAACTCATTTTAGATGCTTATGAGTATTCATAATACGTACATGAAACTGACACCGCTTTAGTTGAAAATATGTTTCGTTCATGCTTTATTTGAAATATGACACACAAGCATGGTATATATATATATGTTTATACTACATGAGTGAGTCTAAGTGACATCAAAAATGATCAAAAGTGTCAAATTCTAACCTTCAAGGTAGCATGTTAACATTCACTTCAAAAGTCGTATTTTCATTTATAAGGTTTACAAATTAGTCCAACATGTTCATGCTTGCTTACTAATCACATAAACACAATATAAAGGTTTATCCATGCATTTCTAAGTCATACTAACATGCTTGCAAAGTCAGTATACATACATGACATACATACACGTCAAGTTCATTTTTTTAAGTTCTAATTTCATTCCAACTACATACTCTCATTATTCATAAATACTAATCTATTAGCACATGCTCACATCAAGTCAATATACTGGTATATGCCCCTTACACATACTTGTAAGCTAGTACATGTCATAATACTATAACAGATTGTAAAACAGCAGCTTCAACTGGGAACAGAGACTGGCACAGCTGCGCTGCACCTTAGTGTAAATCTGGCGTAGCTGCGTCGTGCCTGGTTTGAGCCAAGAAGAGTCTACTTCGATAATTGTTTAGCACAAACACAGAATTTACCCACGAAATTGATTCTAAACACTTTTGTAACAGTTTAAACATGCTCATAAGGCCATATAACAACTATATGAACATTACCCACCCTCATTAACATCCAATTCTACAAAATCAAAAATTTGAATTTCAAGAACTCTGTTTACAGAAACTGAAAAAGGAAAGCTAGGAATGGAAGTATACCTCTGAATTGTGAAAGAAACTTGCTCCTAATGAACTCTCAAGCTCCTAGAACACTTGTATGCTCTCAACTCTCACTTAGCAAATACCAGACAATTTCCAAGCAACACCACTTTTACCAAACTCTCAAGCTCCTACCCAACTCTCACTTACCAAACTCTCAAGCTCCTAGAACACTTGTATGCTCTCAACAATAATAAGAGCGTATTGGTTAGTTATATGAAATTTCATGATCATATACAATTAACCTTCCTAATTCCAGGTTTAACTTGCTTAGTGAATTTTCTCGTTCTGCATTATGCCACACAAGGCATTTCACAATTCCCATTGTTAATTCACATTCCTTAATACGCATTGATCTAATACGAATCAATTGAATTAATCAACTCACAAAATAATAACACTTATTTTCACATAAATATTATTTCCATTAATATATTTTAATAACACGTGGAAATTCTCGGGTATTACATGTTGTCATTTATAGAAGTATGCTACAGAGGATCATGTAATTGTAACGATTTGGCATATGAATATAAATGATCTTGTTCCAGGAATGTGTGTTATAAAATGTTATTCTTAATTGAGAAATGTTTAAACAATATAATAAGATAATAGTAAAAATGAAAATTTTGTGATGCAGAAAAATGCCGCCCAGACGTAGAATAGCTGCACCGGAAGAGTCAGTTAATAATTAGAGAGGACCAGTAGACCTAATGCAAAGGCTAGTAGATTTGTTAGGCAAAGCTCTTAGGGGAAGAAATGAACTTGAATCACCCAATCCCCAAACAGCTCTAGTTACAAACTTTAAGGACTTTAAGAGTGTAGGACCTCCGAAATTCGTAGGAACTACCGATCCTATTTCAGCTCAGACATGGATCAAAGAGACGGAGAAGGCTTTCACCATCGCTCGGGTGGGTGAAGACCAGAAGACGGCATTTTCAACCTACGTGATGAGAGGTGAAGCGAACTACTGGTGGGAGGCGAATCAACAGAGAGCAGGAGAAGGGATAGTAACTTCGGAGAGATTCAAGACTCTGTTCATCGAGAATTATTTCCCGAAGAGCATGAAAAATAGGATGGAGGTGAAGTTTTTGGAGCTTAAGCAGGGAGATATGACGATGACGCAATACGTGACTAAGTTCAATGAACTGGCTCATTTTGCAGAACACCAACTAGTAAGTGAAGAGAGAAAAGCTAGACGTTTCGAACAAGGAGTGAAGCCTTGGTTGTTTAACAAGGTATTGGTTCTTCAGATTGATTCTTTTGCAACATTGTTGGAAAAGGCTATTATTGCCGAGGGAGGTAGTGAATCTTTGAGTTTGTATAACAAAGAGAAGAATAGTAAGAATACAGACGGAGATAGTCATGGAGGAAGCAGTAGCGGAGGGAGTAACTTAGGAAAGAGAAAATGGGAGAACAACAACAACAAGAATTTCAACAATCAAGTAGGGAAGTTTCAAGGAGAGTTTAAGAAGAAGGCAGAAGGGTGTCCAAAGTGTGGAAGGTATCACCAGGGTAAATGTTGGAAGGGGCACAGTGTTTGTTACAACTGTGGCCAAGAGGAGCATATTGTGTCAAACTGCCCGAAGTCGAAGAAGATCAAAGGATGTTTCGTTTATGGTTCGTTGAACCACCTGATCAAAGATTGCCCAAAGAAAGGAAGTAGTGGAGGAAGCATCCAGCAAGGGGGAAGTGGAAAACTAATGATTGGCGGACCGACACCATCCAACCATCCAACTGCCAGAATGTTTAATATAACTATCCAGGACGCAGTGGCTGCAAAGGATGTGGTGTCAGGTATCATCCCGATCAATGATATAAATGCGTATGTATTATTTGATTCGGGTGCCACCTGTTCTTTTGTGTCTGAGGAATTTGCTAGTCAACAAAATTTACCTCGAGAACGATTAGGAAATCCCTTGAACATAGAAGTTGTTAATAAGGAAGTAATCCCTGTAGTGTATATTTATCGAAATTGTCACGCAAATATTAGAGATCATGAACTAAGCATAGACTTAATTTCGATAAGATTGGGAAAGTTTGACGTAATATTGGAAATGGATTGGTTTTATAACCATGCTACGATAATTGACTATCAGAATAAAAGTGTGAACCTTCAGACTCCAAATAAGTCTGAGGTGGTGTTTTATGGTAGCTCATCGCTTAAGCAATCTTGTTACCTTACGATGATGCAGGCCAAGAAATTGATAAGAAAAGGATGTGTAGGTTACTTAGCATACATTGTTGATACCCGAAAAAAGGGACTAGAAATCAAGGATATACCCGTAGTAAAGGAATTTCAAGATGTATTTCCGAACGATCTGCCTAGTCTTCTACTAGACAGAGAGATCGAATTCGTAATAGACCTAGCACCGGGAACTACACCGATTTTGAAAGCTCCATATCGTATGGTGTGACGCCCCCAAAATAGGTATACATCACCTATTCTAAGTCTCCGAAAACATGGTACAAAATTTAAATACAACTTAATTATACAACAGTCGTGTAAAATACGACAAAACATATGTTGTGAATTTTAATACAAATATTGTCATCTAGATAATATCCACACTCAATTGAGTCCTCATTACATTTATTATCACACTATTTAACAGAATAGTGAGGACTACTAATGCTATTATCTGGACCGTCACTCCGTTCCCTGACTAGTCCCTGCTACATTCCCATTTCCTGAAGAGAACAATGAAAGTAAAATAGGTGAGCTCAACTAGCCCAGTAAGAAATATTATGACTAAGATAATGCAAAATAAATTATCGTTAGCCTTCAACAGTGTTAAACTAATACAATATAACAAACATCAAGTTTAACTGCAGCGGAACAAGTAATCCATTAAAAGAGTCAAGTAGAGAATAAAATATACTATCTTTTATGATTTAAAAAGTTTTTCATCACTTTTATCGCTGGGACTCAGCTTAATAAATAATTCACATCATCCCTGCACTGCGGCCAAGGATATTCATTAGTATCATGACCACAAATTATCCATGCACTACGGGGCCAATGATATTCGTGTATTCATCAATGGTTATGATCATGCCAACAACTGTCCATCAATGCACTACGGGCCAATGAGGACTTTTACCACATCATTTATAACATTACGGTCATGATTATACCGATTAATCCCTAGTCATAATCATACCAAGTCCATCTATGCACTACAGGTCACAGATGACTTTCAACATAATATAAACATGAGGATGATGACAATGATATAAAATTCAATAAAACAAGTTCAAGAATTAATTTATCCATGAACTAATAACGTCCAAATTGTCAACATGATACTTCTTTGTAGGATAAAATTCAAGAATGCTCAGAAGAATATTTTCATGTAAAGATACTGGATGAAGCACAAATATCAAGGATATTCCACTAATTTCATGGAGTATAGAAGTCAAAACTTTAACCAACTGAGTATAATAAAGAATAGAATAACAAAAGAAATCACCAGGCATGCGATAGACCGCACAGACAGGTTATTCCAACAGAATAATAAATAACGCAACCAGGTCATGCGTAAATGCACATATAGGATATTCCAATAGATTAATAAATAACAGAACCAGGTCAGGCAAAATTCGCACCGACAGGATGTTCCAACAGAATAATAAAGAATGAAATAACAGAAGAATTTCACCATGTATGCGGTACTTCGCATAGACAGGTTATTCCAACAAAATGATAAAGAATGGAATAACAAAAGAATTTCACCAAGTATAGGGTAGACCGCATATACAGGTTATTCCAACAGAATAAAAAAAATGGAATAACAGAAGTTCTCTTCATGAATACGAAAGAAATAATACCCCTTACCTTAGAAGAAACTGGATATATGAGTAGTGAAGTAGCAGAATACTTTTCTTCTTTCTCTCTATAGTTTCTCTCTCTAGAGTTTCAGTGAATTCGTAAGAAATAATGAAGGAATGAGTTTCTATTTATAGGAGAATGGAAGGATACTGTTTAATCACGGGTGTGCCGGATGATAATTTCATGGATGAACTTTAGCAGACACGGATGTTATACGCAACAATCGAATTTGTAAATATCAAGTAAAAAACAAAATATAGTATATATATATACATATATATATATATATAAGCACATAGTGCTTTGAAAATAATACTCCTCCGTAATAACTTTTGCTTCCTCAAAAGTCAATATATCATATATATATTACCAATAATATTACTCCTCCCGTGTCCATTAAATTCCCCCCCCCCCTCCCCCCATTATCGTGACAATTTATATATATATATATATATATATATATATATATATATATATATATATATATATATAATACTTATATATATATATATATATATAACAAAAACTGAGATAACTTTTCACCGATAATTTTAGAAAAATGGGTAAATGGGGGGTCCAAAAATACAACAAATACTTCATAAAAATTACCTCAATATTTTTAACAATATTTATCATCATTATTATAATTCACAATATTAATCGACCAGGTCATTCCCAGGAAAGAGGGGGCTTTCCAATAAGAATTTTTCCCTATTGGCGCGCAATTAGGTGACCAAACCTCTCATTGGGAGAACTTATAGACATCGTTAATATTACAAATAATAATTTTGTCATCTCAATTATTGATTTGATAATATATAAAATATCGACAATAATTGAATCAATTAACGTGAGATATTATGCAACAATTACTGAAGCAATAATTGAACAAAACTGAGTGACTTCTCACGTAAGCATCAATAATCAATATCGTGTGCTACTATGTAACTACGCGTATTACTATACTTTTAACACCGGGTGTTTCAACAGTTAACGGTAAAACTTCCGCCGTTAATTTCATAAAAATATTTTTGTCATTTTCTCAATCCAACAATAATTCTGTTGTGGGGTCCACCAATGATTGTGTCGTGGTACGAATATTCCCTATTAAAACGAATTTTCCCCGACCAATCGAATATTATATAACAACTTGCGTACTTTGCAAAATTTATAACTAACCCACAACTATAACATTATATCAAATTCATTCCATAATATTCAAAAATGATAATTATAGAAAATTCATCTTTATTCATAAAAGTTTGGGTCTTACAATCTCCCCTTATTATGAAATTTCGCCCTCGAAATTAGGGTACGTACCTGGTATATCGAAGAGGTAAGGATACCTTGATTTCATTTCAGATTCTAACTCCCAGGTCATTTCCTCAACATTGTGGTTCCTCCATAATACTTTGACTTAAGGTATAACCTTGGAGCGTAGAATATGTTCCTTCTTATCCAAGATTTAAACATGAACCTCTTTATACGTTAAATCTTCCGCTATTTCGTCCGGTTCTAACTCAATAATGTGGTTTGGGTCTTTCACATATTTATGTAACATGGATATATGAAAAACGTTATGAACATGAGACATACTTTGCGGTAAAGCGAGTCTATAGGCTACAGTCCCTACTCGATCGAGGATTAAAAATGGGCCAATAAATTGAGTATTGAGCTTTCCTCTCTTTCCAAATCTCGTAACTCCTTTCCATGGAGCAACACGTAACAACAGATGATCTCCAATATCGAATTCCACGTCCTTTCGATGAAGATCAGCATAACTCTTTTGTCAATCTTGTGAGGTTTTTATACCTTGCCGGATCGTTTGTATCTTTTTTGTAGTCATACGTACCAACTTTGATCCCAACAACGTTGCTTCACCCACTTCATCCCAGCATACTGGAGAACGACACTTTCTTCCATACAACGCTTCAAATAGAGCTATGTCAATACTTGCTTGATAACTGTTATTATAAGAAAACTCCACCAATAGTAAGAACTTGTCCCAACTTCCCTTGAAGTCAAGGACACAAAGTCTTAATAAATCTTCAAGAGTTTGAATAGTCCTCTATGATTGTCCATCTATCTGAGGATGATATGCCGAACAAAATCATAAATTTTTGCCCATAGCTTTTTACAAACTAACCCAAAATCGTGAAGTGAATCTTGGGTCTCGATCAGAAACTATGGATACTGGCATACCATGCAATCTTACAACCTCGTTTATGTACATACGAGCAAGACATTCAAGTGTATAAGTTTCCCGTATTGGTAAGAAATGAGTAGACTTGGTCAATCTATCAACAATGACCCAAATTGCATTTATGGCTTTAGAAACCTTGGGAAGACCAGTAACGAAATCCATGGTAATGTGCTACCACTTCCATTCTAGAATTTCAAGTGGTTGCAATGGACCTTTTGGTACTTGATGCTCCGCCTTGACTCGTTGACAAGTTAGACACCTTGAGATAAACAGCGCTATCTCTCTCTTCATATTACTCCACCAAAATGTATGGCGAAGATCACGATACATTTTGGTACTCTCAAGATGGATTGCAAACGATGTGTTGTGCGCCTCCATCATAATTTTATACTATAAATCAGGGTCGTTAGGAACACAAAGTCTGGAGTTGACTAGAAGTATTCCTTCTTCATCAATTCTTGCTTCCGACATAGCACCTTCTTGTACTTTCTTCCTCATATGCATCAGCTCCAGGTCTATAGCTTGAGCAGATTTAACTTTATCGATTAAAGTCGGTTCTACTCATATATTTGCTATCATCACGTGGGTCTCTGGAGTCTTTATCTCTATCTCCATCCTTTGCAAGTCATACAAAATGGGCCTCTGCGTTGACAATATTGCACTCGTACCCGCATATGATCTTCTACTCAATGCGTCAGCTACCACGTTTGCTTTTCCAAGATGGTATTGGATGGTATGATCATAATCTTTAAACAGTTCAAGCCAACGTCGCTGTCGCATGTTGATTTCATTTTGAGTGAAGAAATATTTGAGGCTTTTATGATCTGTAAAGATCTCCACTTTCTCTCCATACAAGTAATGCCTCCAAATTTTAAGTGCGAAGACAACAGCTGCCAACTCTAGATCATGAGTAGGATAATTCCTCTCATATTCTTTGAGTTATCGAGAGACATATACTATGACTTTCCTATGTTGCATGAGAACACATCCTAACCCTTTACCTGAAGCATCACTGTAGATAACAAATCCATCCGAGTCAGATGGTATTGTCAGAACAGGTGCTGAAATGAGTCTCCTCTTGAGTTCTTGAAAACTCTTCTCGCATTCCTCACTCCAACTGAATTTTGTATCTTTTTGAGTCAGCTAAGTTAATGGAGTAGCGATTCGAGAAAACCCTTCTACGAATCTCCGATAATAACTAGCTAAGCCGAGAAAGCTACGTACTTCGGTCACTGATTTAGGTTATTCCCAGCTTTGAATAGCTTCAATCTTTGCCTGGTCAACAGATATTCCATGACTTGATACCACGTGCCCAAGGAATGCTACTTCCTTAAGCCAGAACTCGCATTTATTCAACTTGGCATAAAGCTTGTTTTCACGAAGCTTTTGGAGTATCAACCTCAAGTGTTGCTCATGATCTTCACGGCTTTTGGAATATATGAGGATGTCATCAATAAAGACGACCACAAAGTGATCCAAATATTCCTTGAATACTCGGTTCATCATATCTATGAAGGCAGCAGGAGCATTAGTCAATCCAAAAGACATGACTAAGAATTCATAATGCCCGTACCAAGTTCTAAAAGCCGTCTTTGGAATGTCATCGGTTCTAATCTTCAATTGGTGATATCCGGAACGAAGATCAATCTTTGAAAAGAATTTGGCACCTTGCAACTGGTCAAATAGGTCATCAACACGTGGCAATGGGTACCTATTTTTGATGGTGACATGATTTAACTCCCGATAATCAATACAAAGTCGCATACTCCCATCTTTCTTCTTCACGAATAGAACAGGAGCACCCCAAGAAGACGTACTAGGACGAATGAAAACGATGTCTAATAATTCTTGCAGTTGGGTCTTTAACTCTTGAAGTTAAATAGGAGCCATTCGATATGGGGCTTTGAAAATGGGTTTTGTACCGGGTTCAAGGTCGATACAAAATTCGATTTCACGTTCTGGGGGTAGGCCAGGAAGTTCTTCAGGGAATACGTCAGGAAATTCATTAACAATAGAAATATCATTCAAAACTGACGTATTTTTGTTTAGGTCCGTAACATGAGCTAAGAAAGCTTGACATCCATTTTTTAATAAACGAATAGCTTTATGGCTTGAGATGACAATGATTGATTTTAATGGTTTGGTTGCTTGAATTCGCATAATAGGTTGTTTAGGAATATGAAAGCTAACAACCTTACGAAAATAATCAATTGTTGTATGATGAGTAGTTAACCAATCAATCCATAGAATTATGTCAAATGCAAGTATTTTTAATGAAATAAGATCGACAGGTAATGTGAGGGTACCGATTTGAACCAAACAAGAATTATAAACAGTGGATGTAATGAAGGTTTCTCCCAACGGAGTTTCAACAGATAAGTTAAAGTCCAATTTCTCCGGAGTCAAATTTAAACGTTGAGCGCAAGTAGGAGAAATAAAAGAATGGATTGAACCGATATCAAATAAGGTATATACTTCGCTAGAGTTTATGATAAGCTTACCCGTGATAACCTTGTTCGGGTTCCTTGCTTTCTTGGAGGTCACGACAAACGCTCTCTCTTGCACTACCGGTTTTGACTTTTCAAGGACGTCCTTTGGTGCCTCCATCCTAGCTGAACTTATCTTCGGTGAATGACAAAATCGGGTTAGGTGACCTTCTCTTCCACAATTGTAACATGCTTTGGATGGCATCACGCAATTTGGACTGATGTGTCCATCCCCTCCACATTTGAAGCAGTGGTCGTTCTCCTTCCTTAACGACGGGTGATGCTGACGTCTTTCCATTATTGTTGAATCTCCTTTTCTTGAAATGTCCACTCTTATTGTTTTGACCATGATTACAACCGAAGTGGTTACCATTTCTGGCATGCTGATTCCCTCCACGCTTGTTGTCACCACTTCGATGACTGCTATCACTGGTATTATCATTTTGTCGGCTACTCTCTTTTGGTTGGGTTAACTCATTATCGCGCTCCAATAACTGAGCCATATTAACAACATCTGAATACAAACACAGTTTATCAGAGATAAGATATTGACGTATCTCGGGTTTCAAACCTCTTAGAAATATTTGTGTCATTCTCTCCTCATTATCAACCAAATGGGACGCAAACCGGGACAACTCGGCAACTTGGCTTCGTACTGCGACACGGTCATGTTGTTTTGGTCCAACTTGATGAACTCTACCTCTTCCATGTGACGAATACTTTCGGGAAAGTACTTGTCGTTGAATAATTCTTAGAACTTCTCCCAAGTCATCTTCAGTGCGGCAGGTTGAGTACGCTTTACAGATTCCCACCAGTAATCTGCCTCTGCTCGCAACATGAAGGTGGCAAAGGGAACCTTTTGCTCTTCGGAGCATTCCAAGACATCAAATATCTTGCATATTTACTTTATCCACGTCTCCGTCTTAAGTGATTTTGGCTCTCCAAAAAACTCCGGTGGTCCCAGCTCCTTGAACTATTTGGCAGTGACCGTCCGAGAGTTGTCAGTGTTTTCACCTGTATTTTGGACAGGAGCCGCTCTCGCCTGATGTTGCATGAATTTCATAAAGCCTCTGAACTATCCCTTACGACTGTTGAACGAAAATAATATTCCTACGAATATTGAACGGAGATGATATTCCTTATGAATATTGAACAAAAATAATATTCATAGGAATACGAAAAATAATATCTCTTCAGAATATGAAATAAATAATATCACTTACGACTGTTGAACGAAAATAATATTCGTACGAATATTGAACAAAGATGATATTCCTTACGAATATTGAACTAAAATAATATTCATACGAATATGAAATATAATATCTCTTCAGAATATGGAATAAATAATACCCCTTACGACTGTTGAACGAAAATAATAATCCTACGAATATTGAACAAAGATGATATTTCTTACGAATATTGAATGAAAATAATATTCATACGAATATGAAAAATAATATCTCTCAGAATATGAAATAAATAATACCCCTTACCTCGGAAGAAGACTGGATACTGGAATAGTGAAGTAGCAGACTGCTCTTCTTCTATCTCTCTATAGCTTCTCTCTATATATCTTCTCTCTCTATAATTGCTCTTGTGAGACTTAGTGAATTGATGAGAATGAAGGAAGAATGAGCTTCTATTTATATGAAAATATAGTTTTGATAATTGCACGTTTTGGGGCTCGAAATATTACAGTATAATAGCAATTAATTGCTCATTTATCCGATTAATTATCCAATTGGTCAGTATAACTTCCAGATAAAGGTATTATACTGTAATATTTTGAGCCCCAGAACGTGTAATTATCAAAACTATATTGTCCTATAAATAGAAGCTCATTCTTCCTTCAGTCTCACCAATTCACTAAGTCTCACAAGAGCAATTTATAGAGAGAGAGGCTATATAGAGAGAAGCTATTGAGAGATAGAAGAAGAGCAGTCTGCTACTTCACTACTCCAGTATCCAGTCTTCTTCTGAGATAAGGGGTATTATTTATTTCATATTCTGAAGAGATATTATTTTTCGTATTTGTATGAATATTATTTTCGTTCAATATTCGTAAGGAATATTATCTTCGTTCAATATTCGTAGGAATATTATTTTCGTTTAACAGTCGTAAGAGGTATTATTTATTTTATATTCTGAAGAGATATTATTTTTCGTATTCGTATGAATATTATTTTCGTTCAATATTCATAAAGAATATTATCTTCGTTCAATATTCGTAGAAATATTATCTTCGTTAAATATTCGTTGGAATATTAGTTCCGTTCAAGGGATGTTATTTTTGTTCAATATTCGCTTGAAATAATATTTTCTTCCATACTCTATAGTATGTAAGTAATATTATTTCGTTTCAGAATTTGAATTCTATACTCATTTTGTTGAAGTTTTGGCTTCTATACTCCATGAAATTAGTAGTATATCCTTGATATTTGTGATTCATCGAGTATCTTTTCATGAAAATATTATTCTAAGCTTTCTTTGTAAGACCCCAAATAATTAATAAATGAAATTTAATTTCCTTTAATTATTATTTTGAATAGTAAGGGTTGATTTGATTAATGTGGATAGTTATGGGTAAAATACGGAAATATTTCAAAATAAGCAAGTGGTTATAAAATATTCATTGTTGTCGGGGAATATTCGTTTGGTCGTGGAATATTCGTACTGTCGGGGAATATTCGTACGACGGCGCAGCCATGTGTGGGCCCCATAACGGAAAGCGATTGGAGGAAGAAAACGACAAATATAAGCTGTTTAAAAATAACGGCGTAGTTGTTACCGTTTACACTGTTGGAATACCCGGTGGTTAAAATACAGTAATACGCGTTGTTGCACAGTAGCACACGGTATTGCACAGTATTTTGAATTATTGATCCTTACGTAAGAAGGCACTACTCAATAATTGCTACAGGAGTTACTGTTCATTACTTTATTGATTCAATAATTGCTGCGTTGATATTTATATTATTATTGTTTTAATAATTGTCATTGCACAGTATTTTCCATTATCAGATCAATAATTCATATTATTTGAATAATATTATCAGATAACATTATTGGCAATGTCTAGAAAGTTCTGTCAAGGAGAGGTTTGGTCATCTAATTGCGCGCCAGTAAGGAGAAATCCTTATTGGAAAGCCCCCTCTATCCTGGGAACGGCCTGGTTGTCAGTACTGTGATTCGGTAATATTATTTTTAATAATTAATTATTGATTATTATGATAAAGAAAATATTTATTTTATGTGGATATAGATGGAGAAAATTTTTAATGTGACAATTGTTGAAAATTAATATTTTATCTTTTTCTGATAAAATAATTCATTTAAATATATTATTTTAATAATATATTAACGATGATATTTTTACAATGAATGTGGGATATATGAGTATATGAGGAGGTAGAGTATTTTTTGTGGCATTAAATGGTTAACACATGTTTTGTGTGTCGGTGGACATAATTTTTGACCGAAAATTGAGTATAGACTGTAAAATCACCCGTTTGTGGATTTCGGTCAATTTCTGTTTGGAATTTGGAAAACTTTTCTTCTGCAAAGTTGTAGAGAATGGAATTTCCCATGGAAAGGCGCGAGATTCGAATTTTCTGACAAATGAGCTATTTATTGTGAATTATTGAAGTTTCGGGGTTCCGAAATAATTGATTTTTGGAAGTTTTAATTATTATTTTCAACAAAAACGTTTTTCAAAGGTTGGTGGGCATCTTTAACATGTGTTTGATGGCTAAAATCAGATTCCTTGGTGGTTAGCTTGAATGTTTTGTAAATATTAATATTATATTAATTTAGTCTCCTTTGGCGTTCTAACATTTTCCTATAAATAGAGGACTAAGTTAGAATTGAAAATCACACCAGAAACAAAGTTTTCTCTCTTTCTCTCTCTATATTATCGAGCGTATTCTTGTGAGTATACTTTGAGTGTTGCTATACGGTGCGAGTTTCTGTCAGCACTATACCGAAATTCAGTCAGAAGTACGGCTATTTTGAGGTAAGGGATGTTATTTTCTTCTTAAATGATATTATTTTCTTCAATATCATTATGTCGAATTATTGGTGAACTTTTTAATCAAATTTGGAACTCTTTGTGCCGGAGTTACTATTCACGTATACGGTACTATTCACGTATACGGCACTATTCACGAATACTGACACTATTCACAGGAAAAAAAATTATTTTTTTTCTTTTCGTCCAAAATATCTATTGTGGATACTAGCTTTGATTGTATCCATGTTTTGATCATTCTTGAATTTTACACCACTATGATTATTTTGAGGTATTTTGGACATGGATAAAACAAAGTACGAATCCTTAATCCTTAATCCTTAATCCTTGTCATTTTGATTCACTGGATTCGCTTCTCTAAAAATATTTTTTTTATCATCTTCTGTCTTAAAGGATGTTATTATTGAATATCTTTGGCCTGTAGTGCAAAGATGAATGATTTCTGATGAATATCTTTGGCCCGTAGTGCAAAGATGAACAGGTGTTTAGATAAACATGACCAACAGATGAATATCCTTGGCTTGTAGTGCAAGGATGAATATATGACTCAAGATGTGCATTGATTGATGTTACAGGGATAAAAATACTGTTGATGGACTGTTAAATTCATAGACATTAGTAGATTTCATCCTCTACGTAACTCTTCTATGAATTAATATTTTCCGCTGCGAATATTGATTTAAAACTTGTTGTCTATTGTATTCTATTAGATTTTTTCCCCGTTGAAGGCTAACGATAATTTGTTGTATATTATCTTAGTCATAATATTCTTTACTGAGTTAGTTGAGCTCACCCTTTTTTCTTTTTGTTCCATTTTTCTTCTCAGGAGACGAGAATATAGCGAGTACGAGTCGGGGTATGAATTGATGGTCCTTGAGAGAGTTGTTTAGTAGTCCTCACCATTTTTGTAAAATAATATATCAATAATTATATTGAGGACATAGTTGGGTATGTATATTGTCTAGATGACAATGTTTGTATTCAAACTCACAGTTTATGGGTTGTAAAAGTTGTAGTTGTTTCTGTACCATGTATTTGGCGACTCAAAATGGGTTGGATGGAATGGACCTATTTTGGGGGCGTCACAGTTGGTATCAGAGCTTAGGGATATGATCTCTGGCGGAGATCGGGGAATAGAACTAGGAGGGGAGAGACGAGTAAATCCTTTGCTAGTGTGTTCTACCTAAGCTTATTTGTTAGTTGGTCAGTATATAGGGATATTATGTGATATATTGATTTCCTTAATTAACCCTTGTTTTATGACAGTATTTGAGAATGTCGACTGAGAATATTAACAATGGAAATGAGACCGTGGAGACGCCTATACTCACCAACGAGGAGAACGTGCAACAGGCTGGCAATGTTCCTCCTGTGAACAACACCACTGATCAGACAATGAACGATGCAATGTTTAGAATCTTTTTGCAGTTCATGCAAAATCAGACGAGGGAGACTCGTGTTCAAAATACAGGAGGAAATGATAACAATTCACTGGTTGTCACAGCCAAGCAGTTCAAAGAGCTGGGACCACCAGAATTTAAGGGAAAGCCAGACCCGATCATGGCGGAGACATGGGTCAAGCAAATTACCAAGATATTCGATGTCTTGGGATGCACGGAGGAACAGAAGGTTCCATTCGCAACCTTTATGTTCCGTGGCGAGGCAGACTACTGGTGGGAGTTTGTGAAGCGTACCCATCCAGCCGCACTCAGCATGTCTTGGGAGACGTTTCAGAAACTATTTAATGACAAATACTTTCCTGAAAGTGTTCGTCATATGAAGGAAGTGGAGTTCATCAGATTAGAATAAAATAACATGACGGTGTCTCAGTACGAGGCAAAGTTTGCAGAGTTATCCAGGTTTGCACCTCATTTGGTGGAGAATGAGGAACGTATGACGCGGATGTTTCTGAGAGGTTTGAAACCCGGCATACGACAATATCTCATCTCTCATAAATTTTCTCTCTATTCAGATGTTGTTAACAGGGCTCAATTGTTGGAGCGAGATAACGAGTACGGTCAACCGAGGTACCACAATCAGGATCATACCGGAGATAGCAGTCAACAAAATAACGATAACCAGTGGAGAAAGAAAAAGACGGACAAAAATGGTAACCACTTTGGTGGTAATCATGGCCATGAAAATAGAAGAAGCGAGTCAGGAGGAGATTTTAAAAAGAGGAGATTTAACAACGACCATGTGAAGACGACAATGCCGGCAGCAACTGGTTCTAAGGGAGGAGAAAGACCACCGGTTATATGCTATAAGTGCGGGAAAGAGGGACATATCAGTCCAAACTGCCCACAACAGTTCAAGGTATGCTATAATTGTGGAAAGGAAGGACATATCGCTCGAGATTGTACGGTAGCGAAACCTAGTTCAGCGGGGACGGTGACTCAAAAGACTGTCCCAGAAAAGCCAAAGTCAATGGTTCCTGGAAGAGCGTTTGTTGTGACTGGTCAACATGCGAGGAACCCAAATGAGGTGATCACGGGTAAGCTATTTATAAATTCTTGCGAAGTTTATACCTTACTTGATACCGGTGCTACCCATTCATTTATCTCTCCTGCTTGCGCTCAACGTTTAAACTTGACTCCGGAGAAATTAGACTTTGACCTATCTGTGGAAACTCCGTTAGGAGAAACTTTTATCACATCCACTGTTTATAAATCTTGTTTGATTCAAGTTGGCACCATCACCTTACCTGTTGACCTGATCTCTTTAAAGATACTTGCTTTTGATGTTATTTTAGGGATTGATTGGTTAACTACTCATCATGCCAAAATTGATTGTTTTCGTAAGGTTGTTAGTTTTCATATTCCTAATCAACCTGTTGTTCGAATTCAGGCAACTAAACCATTAAAATCAATCACTGTCATATCTAATCATAAAGCTATTCGTTTATTGAAAAACGGATGTCAAGCTTTCTTAGCCCATGTTATGGATTTGAATAAAGACACGTCAAAATTGAATAATATTCCTGTTGTTATTGACTTTCCTGACGTATTTCCTGAAGAACTTCCCGGTCTACCCCCAGAACATGAAGTTGAATTCTTTATTGATTTTGAACCTGGTACAAAGCCCATTTCTAAAACCCCATATCGAATGGCTCCTATTGAACTTCAGGAGTTAAAAGTCCAACTACAGGAGTTATTGGACATCGGTTTCATTCGTCCTAGTACATCTCCTTGGGGTACTCCTGTTTTATTCGTAAAGAAGAAAGATGGGAGTATGCGACTTTGTATTGACTATCGGGAATTGAACCATGTCACCATCAAGAATAGGTATCCTCTACCTCGTATTGATGACTTGTTTGACCAGTTGCAAGGAGCACAATTCTTTTCAAAAATCGATCTTCGTTCTGGATATCATCAGCTGAAAAATAGAACTGAGGATATTCCAAAGACTGTCTTCAGAACTCGGTATGGGCACTATGAATTCTTAGTCATGTCTTTTGGATTGACTAATGCTCCTGCTGCTTTCATGGATATGATGAACCGAGTATTCAAGGATTATTTGGATCAATTCGTTGTTGTCTTTATTGATGACATCCTCATATATTCCAAAAGCCGTGAAGATCATGAGCACCATTTGAAGCTGGTACTCCAAAGGCTTCGTGAAAACAAGTTATATGCTAAGTTGAAGAAATGCGAGTTTTGGCTTGAGGAAGTAGCATTCCTTGGGCACGTGGTGTCAAAAAATGGAGTATCTGTTGACCCAACGAAGATTGAAGCAATACAAAGTTGGGAGCAACCGAAGTCGGTCACTGAAGTACGTAGCTTTTTGGGCTTAGCTGGTTATTATCGGAGATTCGTGGAAGGGTTTTCTCGAATTGCTACTCCATTAACTCAGCTAACTCGGAAGGATACAAAATTCGTATGGAGCGAGGAATGCGAGAAGAGTTTCCAAGAGCTTAAGAGGAGACTTATTTCGGCACCAGTTCTAACAATACCATCTGGTTCGGATGGATTTGTTATCTACAGCGATGCTTCGGGCAAAGGGTTAGGATGTGTTCTCATGCAACGTGGGAAAGTCATAGCCTATGCCTCGCGACAACTTAAAGAGTATGAGAGGAATTATCCTACTCATGATCTAGAGTTGCAAGCAGTCGTTTTCGCACTAAAGATCTGGAGGCACTATCTATACGGGGAGAAAGTGGAGATATATTCAGATCATAAAAGCCTCAAATATTTCTTCACTCAAAAAGAACTCAACATGCGGCAACGACGTTGGCTCGAGTTGTTGAAAGATTACGACCACACTATTCAATACCATCCTGGAAAAGCGAACGTGGTAGCTGACGCATTGAGTAGAAGATCATATGCAGGAATGAGTGCAATGATGTCAAGTATACGCATAGAGCCAACTTTAATAGAAAAAGTTAAGGTTGCTCAAGCCACCGATCCGGAGCTGATGCATATGAAGACGAAAGTACAAGAAGGTGCCATTCCAGAAGCGAGAATTGATGAAGAAGGAATACTTCGAGTCCACTCCAGACTTTGTGTTCCTAACGATTCTGATTTGAAGTACAAGATCATGATGGAGGCACACAATACACCGTTTGCAATTCATCCTGGAAGTACCAAAATGTATCGTGATCTTCGACATACATTTTGGTGGAACAATATGAAGAGAGAGATTGCAAAGTTTATTTCAACGTGTTTAACTTGTCAACGTGTAAAGGCAGAGCATCAAGTGCCAAAGGGTCCATTGCAACCACTTGAGATTCCGAAATAGAAGTGGGAACACATTACTATGGATTTCGTTACGGGTCTTCCTACGGTTTCTCAAGGCATCAATGCTATTTGGGTTATTGTTGATAGATTAACCAAGTCTGCTCATTTCTTGCCGATACGGGAGACTTATTCCCTTGAACGTCTTGCTCAAATGTACGTAAATGAGATTGTAAGATTGCATGGCATGCCAGTATCCATAGTTTCGGATCGTGACCCAAGATTTACTTCAAGATTTTGGGTTAGCTTGCAAAAAGCTATGGGTACGGAGTTACGATTCAGTTCGGCATACCATCCTCAAACGGACGGACAATCAGAGAGGACTATTCAAACTCTTGAAGATTTATTAAGACTCTGTGTCCTAGACTTCAAGGGAAGTTGGGATAAATATTTACCATTGGTGGAATTCTCCTACAACAACAGTTATCAGGCAAGCATTGGTGTGGCCCCATTTGAAGCATTGTATGGACGAAAGTGTCGCTCTCCAGTATGTTGGGACGAGGTGGGTGAAGCAACATTGTTGGGACCCGAGTTAGTACGTATGACTACGGAGAAGATCCAAACGATTCGACAACGTATACAAACGGCACAAGATCGACAAAAGAGTTATGCGGATCTTAATCGAAAGGACGTAGAATTTAGTGTTGGGGATCATGTATTGTTGCGTGTTGCCCCATGGAAGGGAGTTACAAGATTCGGGAAGAGAGGAAAGCTTAATCCACGATTTATTGGTCCGTTTCAAATTCTTGATCGAGTAGGTAATGTAGCCTATAGACTCGCGTTACCTCCAAGTATGTCTCGTGTTCATAATGTTTTTCATATATCTGTGCTTCGTAAATATGTGAAAGACCCGAACCACGTCATTGAGTTAGAACCGGACGAGATAGCCGAAGATTTAACGTATGAGGAGGTACCTGTCAAGATCTTGGATAGGAAGGAGCATGTCCTACGCACGAAGGTAATACCACAAGTTAAAGTTTTGTGGAGGAATCATGCTATAGAGGAAATGACCTGGGAGTTGGAAACGGAAATGAAAGCGAGGTATCCTCACCTTTTCGAAACACCAGGTACGTATGTCAATTTCGAGGATGAAATTTCATAAGGAGGGGAGGTTGTAAGACCCCAAATAATTAATAAATGAAATTTAATTTCCTTTAATTATTATTTTGAATATTAAGGGTTGATTTGATTAATGTGGATAGTTATGGGTAAAATACGGAAATATTTCAAAATAAGCAAGTGGTTATAAAATATTTATTGTTGTCGGGGAATATTCGTTTGGTCGTGGAATATTCGTACTGTCGGGGAATATTCGTACGACGGCGCAGCCATGTGTGGGCCCCATAACGGAAAGCGATTGGAGGAAGAAAACGATAAATATAAGCTGTTTAAAAATAACGGCGTAGTTGTTACCGTTTACACTGTTGGAATACCCGGTGGTTAAAATACAGTAATACGCGTTGTTGCACAGTAGCACACGGTATTGCACAGTATTTTGAATTATTGATCCTTACGTAAGAAGGCACTACTCAATAATTGCTACAGGAGTTACTGTTCATTACTTTATTGATTCAATAATTGCTGCGTTGATATTTATATTATTATTGTTTTAATAATTGTCATTGCACAATATTTTCCATTATCAGATCAATAATTCATATTATTTGAATAATATTATCAGATAACATTATTGGCAATGTCTAGAAAGTTCTGTCAAGGAGAGGTTTGGTCATCTAATTGCGCGCCAGTAAGGAGAAATCCTTATTGGAAAGCCCCCTCTATCCTGGGAACGGCCTGGTTGTCAGTACTGTGATTCGGTAATATTATTTTTAATAATTAATTATTGATTATTATAATAAAGAAAATATTTATTTTATGTGGATATAGATGGAGAAAATTTTTAATGTGACAATTGTTGAAAATTAATATTTTATATTTTCTGATAAAATAATTCATTTAAATATATTATTTTAATAATATATTAACGATGATATTTTTACAATGAATGTGGGATATATGAGTATATGAGGAGGTAGAGTATTTTTTGTGGCATTAAATGTTTAACACATGTTTTGTGTGTCGGTGGACATAATTTTTGACCGAAAATTGAGTATAGACTGTAAAATCACCCGTTTGTGGATTTCGGTCAATTTATGTTTGGAATTTGGAAAATTTTTCTGCTGCAAAGTTGTAGAGAATGGAATTTCCCATGGAAAGGCGCGAGATTCGAATTTTCTGACAAATGAGCTATTTATTGTGAATTATTAAAGTTTCGGGGTTCCGAAATAATTGATTTTTGGAAGTTTTAATTATTATTTTCAACAAAAACGTTTTTCAAAGGTTGGTGGGCATCTTTAACATGTGTTTGATGGCTAAAATCAGATTCCTTGGTGGTTGGCTTGAATGTTTTATAAATATTAATATTATATTAATTTAGTCTCCTTTGGCGTTCTAACATTTTCCTATAAATAGAGGGCTAAGTTAGAATTGAAAATCACACCAGAAACAAAGTTTTCTCTCTTTCTCTCTCTATATTATCGAGCGTATTCTTGTGAGTATACTTTGAGTGTTGCTATACGGTGCGAGTTTCTGTCAGCACTATACCGAAATTCAGTCAGAAGTACGGCTATTTTGAGGTAAGGGATGTTATTTTCTTCTTAAATGATATTATTTTCTTCAATATCATTATGTCGAATTATTGGTGAACTTTTTTATCAAATTTGGAACTCTTTGTGCCGGAGTTACTATTCACGTATACGGTACTATTCACGTATACGGCACTATTCACGAATACGGCACTATTCACAGAAAAAAAAATATTTTTTTTCTTTTCGTCCAAAATATCTATTGTGGATACTAGCTTTGATTGTATCCATGTTTTGATCATTCTTGAACTTTACACCACTATGATTATTTTGAGGTATTTTTGGACATGGATAAAACAAAGTACGAATCCTTAATCCTTAATCCTTGTCATTTTGATTCACTGGATTCGCTTCTCTAAAAATATTTTTTTTATCATCTTCAGTCTTAAAGGATGTTATTATTGAATATCTTTGGCCTGTAGTGCAAAGATGAATGATTTCTGATGAATATCTTTGGCCCGTAGTGCAAAGATGAACAGGTGTTTAGATAAACATGACCAACAGATGAATATCCTTGGCTTGTAGTGCAGGGATGAATATATGACTCAAGATGTGCATTGATTGATGTTACAGGGATAAAAATACTGTTGATGGACTGTTAAATTCATAGACATTAGTAGATTTCATCCTCTACGTAACTCTTCTATGAATTAATATTTTCTGCTGCGAATATTGATTTAAAACTTGTTGTCTATTGTATTCTATTAGATTTTTTCCCCGTTGAAGGATAACGATAATTTGTTGTATATTATCTTAGTCATAATATTCTTTACTGAGCTAGTTGAGCTCACCCTTTTTCCTTTTTGTTCCATTTTTCTTCTCAGAAGACGAGAATATAGCGAGTACGAGTCGGGGTATGAATTGATGGTCCTTGAGAGAGTTGTTTAGTAGTCCTCACCATTTTTGTAAAATAATATATCAATAATTGTATTGAGGACATAGTTGGGTATGTATATTGTCTAGATGACAATGTTTGTATTCAAACTCACATGTTTATGGGTTGTAAAAGTTGTAGTTGTTTCTGTACCATGTATTTGGCGACTCAAAATGGGTTGGATGGAATGGACCTATTTTGGGGGCGTCACATTCTTGATAATTATTGATCTTTTCATGACGGAATACTACTCATGAGTTACTATTTACGGGTTACTATTCACCCGATTACTATTCGCTCAAATATTATTCACTCGGGTATTCGGGGCACTTTTCGTGCCATAGTACTATTCACGAGTTACTATTCACAGGTTACTATTCACCCAATTACTGTTCACCTGAATATTATTCACTCGGGTATTTGGGGTACTTTTCATGTCGGGGCACTATTCACGGGGTACTATTCCCGAAATACTATTCATGGGGTACTATTCCCGAAGTACTATTCACTGGGTACTATTCATGGTGTACTATTTACCTAAAAAATATATTTCTTTTTTCTCCAAATTATTTTTTATACATGAATATTATTCTTGAATTTTATTCTACAAAGCAGTATCATGTTGACAATTTGGATATTTTTAAACTCTAGATAAATTTAAAGTCTTTAATATTTATCCTTGAATTCGTTTGATTTGATTTCGTTTGATTAATGCTTATATCATTGTCATCATCCTCATGCTTATATTGTGATAAAAGTCATCTTTGGCTTACAGCATAGATGGACTGTTGATTGGTATGATTATGACCAGGGATCATTTGGTATAATCATGACCTGTAATGTTACAGATGATGTGGTAAAAGTCTTCATTGGCCCGTAATACATTGATGGATAGCTGTTGGTATGATTATGATCAGGGATTATTCGGTATAATCATGACCATTGGTGATTTCATGAATATCCTTGGCCCGTAGTGCAGGGATGATTCGATGATGTGGTTTATTTATTAAACTGAGTCTCAGCGATAAATTTGATGAAAACCTTTTTAAATCATAGAAGATAGTAGATATCATGCTCTACTTGACTCTTCTAATGGATTGCTTATTCCGCTGCAGTTGTTTATCTAAAACTTGTTGTCTATTATATTCTATCAGTTGTTATACTGTTGAAGGCTAAGGATAATTTATTCTGCATTATCTTAGTCATAATATTTCTTATTGGGCTAGTTGAGCTCACCCTTTTGCTTTCATTATTCTTTTTAGGAAATGAGAACGTAGTTGGGATGAGTCGGGAAATGGAGTGATGGTCCAGGAAAAATGGCTTTAGTAGTCCTCACTATTCTGTAAAATAGTATGATAATAATTGTAATGAGAACTCCATTGAGAGTAGATATTATCTCGAAGGCAATATTCTTGTTTAAACTCTCCGCTTATGTTTGGTCGTATTGTACACGACAGTTGTATAATCAAGTTTGTATTTGAGTTATGTACCATGTATTTGGCGACTCAAGATGGGTGATGTATACCTATTTTGGGGGCGTCACATTTGTTATTAAAGCTTAAGGATATGATCTCTGGCTGAGATGTGAGACAAGAACTAGGAGGTGAGAGACAGGAAATTCCTTCGCTAGTATAACCTACCTAAGTTTATTTGGTATTTAATTGGTCGGTTAGAGTATATGGATAATATGTGATATGTCAATTAACCCTTATTTTGTGACAGTGTTTGAAAATGGCATCTGAAAATGTTGAGATCAGTAATGAAGCACATGAGACTGTTGAGTCAGCAACGATCAATCCCTAGGATAATGTGCAACAGAAAGACAATAATCCTCAGGTAAATAACAACACCGATCAGATGATGAATGATGGGATGTTCAGAGACTTTATGCAATTCATGCAACATCAGGCGAGAGAGACTCCTGTTCAAAGTGTAGGTGGAAACATTGGCAACTCTCGAATGGTCACTGCTAAGTAGTTCAAGGAGCTGGGACCGCCGGAGTTTTTGGTAAAGCCAGAACCACTTAAGGCAGAGACGTGGATAAAGCAGATCACCAATATATTTGATGTCTTGGAATGCTCTGAGGAGCAAAAGGTTCCCTTCGCCACCTTTATGTTGCACGAAGAGGCAGATTATTGGTGGGAATTTGTGAAGCGTACCCAGCCTGATGCACTCAAGATGTCTTGAGAGAAGTTTCAAGAGTTATTCAATGACAAGTACTTTCCCGAAAGTATTCTTCATATGAAGGAGGTGGAATTCATCAAGTTGGAGCAAAACAATATGACCGTGTTGCAATACGAGGCTAAATTTGCAGAGTTATCCCGGTTTGCAGCCCATTTGGTCGATAATGAGGAGCGAATAACGCGAATATTTCTAAGAGGTTTGAAACCCGATATACGTCAATACCTCATTTCTCACAAATTGTGTTTGTATTCGATGTAATGAATAGGGCTCAGTTATTGGAGTGCGATAATGAGCCAGCCCAACCAAAAGATAGCGACCAACAACACGATAATAAACATACCGGTGGCAACGGCCATCGGAACAATGATAACCATCGTGGGGGAAATTATCATGCCAAGAATGGTAACCACTTCGGTGGTAATCATGGCCAAGATAATAGAAGTGGAAAATTCAAGAAGAGAAGATTTAACGATGATGGGAAGACGTTGGTAGCAGCACCAACACCAGCAACAAATTCTAGGGGAGGAGAATGACTGCCAGTTAGATGCTACAGATGCGAAGAGGAGGGACACATAAGTTCAAACTGTTCACAGCCTTCCAAGATATGTTTTAGTTATGGAAATGACGGTCATATAGCTCGATTTTTGTCCTGTAGCAAAATCAAGTCCAGCTGGGACGGTGGCACCAAAAGCGGATACGGATAAAATAAAGTCGGTGGTTTCAGGAAGAGCGTTTTTTGTGACTTCTCAAAAAGCGAGTAACCCGAACGAAGTTAGCACGGGTTAGTTAATTATAAATTCTTGCGAAGTCTATACCTTATTAGATACCTGTTCTTCCCATTCTTTTATCTCTCTTGCTTGCGTTCAACGTTTAAATTTGACCCCATAGAAGCTAGGCTTTAACTTATTGGTTGAAACTTTGTTACCTCCACTGTTTATAAATCTTGTTGATTCAAATCGACACTTTCACGTTACTTGTCGATCTTATCTCTTTGAAAATACTCGCCCTTTGATGTGATTTTAGGAATCGACTGGTTAACTAATCATCATGCCAAAATTGATTATTTTTCTTAAGTTTGTTAGCTTTCATATTCCTAACCAACCTATTATGCGAATTCAAGCAACCAAATCACTAAAGTCAATCACTGTTATATTAAGCCATTGTGATAACCCGGGATTTTGAATAATCCAAAATTTACAGATAATTTTTTTTATTATTAACATTGACTGTTAATATTATACTGAGTATCTGTGATACGAATTTCGAAAATTAGTCAATTTGTGTATTGACTGAGAAAATAGAGTAGAGTTGTGCTTAATAACTTTAAAAACCCGAACCCTAATTTTCGGATAGGGATTCGATAGAAAATACAATTAAAATAATTGTACTATTGATTATGTGTTTGGACTGTATAGGTATGTTGACCATTGTTTGACTGGATAAGGTTTAATATTAATAAACCCTAATAAGGGATTAGAAACCCTAATCCCAGTTGTAGAAAACCCAGTGTACAGTTAAAAACCCTAATTGTACATCGAGAAACCCTAATTTAAGATCTGAGAATTCCAAACCATAAATTAGGAAACCCTAATTCTATTTGGCAAACCTAATGGGTTCATTAAACTTAAATATGATTAGAAAACCCTAATTATATTGTTGTATATTAAATTTCTATTTTAAAAACCATAATTACATTTTAGAAATTTTATTTTCCAAATTATAAACCCTAAATTTGGAATTGTGGGAGTTAGAATTTTTAAAACCTTAGTGCTAAAACCTTAGGGTTAAACCCTAAGGGTTTGGAGGATGTCAAGAAATGCCATTAGATTTAATTTACAAAAGACCAAAATGCCCCTTTGTGTATTTTTATGAGCTAACTTGTGAGAAATTGCAAACCTAAAAGGTTTAAATCCTAAACCCTAAAGAGTGTAAACCCTAATCCAAGCCCTAAACCCTAAGGGTTTGTGTAAATTCTAAGAATGTCATTAAAATAATTAGATAATGACCAAAATGCCCTTTTTGGTTTCTTTAATTAGTTAACTTGCAAAAATAGCTATAACTTTAGTGGGTGAACTACTTTGTTGACTTGGTGGCTCAAAATCTCAGCAAATCATTCCTTCAATGCCACCTCAACAGATTATACAATGCATCTAAGAGATTATATAAGAGATTGGGAGAGAGAAAATCACAAAAAAAAAGTTGCCATTTTGCTCTTAAGCTCTCACCTACTCACCATCTCTCATAAGCTCCGAATTTCTGAATTAAATCAGTCATTTTATCAGCCCCAATATTAATCAATAACAATTGGAGAGCATAGATCAAGAATTTAAAGAGAAAGGTATAAACCTATTTATTTTATTTTGATCTTTGTTGCTTGAGAAATTTTTGTGTTTATGTGTTTAAGATCTTGCTATTGGATGTTTTATGAAGATCTATGATGATCTATCATGAATCCATAACATCAAAATGGATAAAAATGCATGTTTTCAAAATCTGTTCTTGTGTCAAAAAGTCGCCTGACAAGCTAATGTCAGACGCTCTAGATCTTTTTCTGTTCATGATCTGTAAGATGTTATGCGTTAGATCTATAGTTTGCTATGTTTTCTTTAATCTGAAAGTGGTAGAATTACCATCAGATGTCTAGATCATTAGATATAAGCGGTCAAAGACCGTTGACCGTCCATGACCGAGCAGGATCTGGGCAAGCCCAGAAATTCAAATCATCCTCTGACAACGTTTTTGCAAAGTCGAATCTGACGAGTGTTATGCTGTTTGATAATATGTTTGTAACGAAATTGTATCCTGTAATGTTTACTTGAGATCTAGACCTTTACATCTCTTAAATAGCAAACATATGGGACTATATGAACGGTCAAACCAGGTCATCCGGTCATGAATATGATTTCTGGAAATTCCAGAAAAGTTCTTGCACGAATTTTCTAACATACCTTGACCGCTTTGTAGATTGTGATTTGTTTGTTTTTGGACCGATGTATTGGTATGATGTTGTTCCTTGACACATGTACCAGGGTTTTAAACCATAAACTAGCACTAAATCATTACCAGAACACATAGATAATCGAGCATGAAAGTGCCTACTCGATTCTGTTTGGGATTCTGGAAACTCAGATTTGTCCTGGCAGCAACTTTGGAGGCTTTGATCTCCTTGTTGTGATGCTGTATGACCAAAGTATTGATTGGGTATTGTAGTGTTACATTAATACTACAATACCAAAGTTTTAGATAACCCAGAACATGAACAGATTGAAAATTATGAGCGGTCAAACGTGACTGGTAGTAAAATCGGTTGTCAGTATTCTTGAGGCTCAAGAACACCAACAGCAACGCTTTGTGTCGCTATAGTCCTGTAGCGACGGTTTAAATAATTTTATTTTCTGAATATTTTGAAAAATGATTAAAAATAGAAATAAATTCTAAAAATTAGTAAAAATGGTTTTAAAAATTATTTTAAATTATGAAAAATAATTTTTGACCAATTGGAATATTTTTCTTTAATATTTATAATTATTTAAATATTAAATGTATTTAATTTATTTAATTAGTGTATTAAATAAATTAGAGAAAAATGATTTAATATTATGAAAAATCATTTTAAATCAGAATAATGTATTTAAAAATATTTTAAATTATAAAATATAATTTTCAATATTTTTGGAGAATTTTCATTAATAAATTAACATTAATGATGTTTGATTTATTTAATTATTATATTAAATAAATGAATTAAAAATGATTTTATTGATTTAAAAATCATTTAAAAATGAGAAAAATGGTTTAAAAATATTTTAAGTTATAATTTATAACTTTTAATATTTGGATAATAATTTCATTAATATTTAATATTACTGGTGATGATTTAAAAATGATTTTAATTACTTTAAAAATCATTTAAGTAGAATATTAATGATTTAAAAATATTTAAATTATTAATAATAACTTTAATATTTTGACAAGTATGTTATTAATATTTTTATATTATTAAATATTAATAATGATAAGATTATTTGATAATTAAATTATTTAAAAATGATTTAAGTGTTTGAAAAATTATTATAAATTATAATAATTGTTTATAAATTATTAAAAGCTTCCGAAAAATATTATAAACGATAATTGACTTATCTAAGTTAATATTGAAGCTTAGAGATCAAGTGTAATTGACAGATAACTGTGTTAATTGTCGGATAGGGTGACCAGAACACCGAGAAGAGACTGAAGTCCAACCAGACTGAACTAGTTTGACTTGTTAAATGTTTATATAGGTTATAAACACTAATGTGGCTATGTGGTAATGTGCCTAGGAGATGTTTGACTGTGAATTACAGTATTGTGTGTTATAAATGTTTGTCCTAATTGTTAGACCGATATTATTGGTTATAGGTCTTTCAAAAGCAGATAAGTATTTTGTGTAGCTGTAATCAGCGGAAGAGGCAAGTTCCCTAACTCAACCTTGAGTTATTTCATTCAATCATTATTGGTGGATAATTATTGCTAATTATGCCACGTCCAGGGATTTATTGTTGAAATTAAATTATTGAATTAGAAAATATATATTCATAGAATTACTATTGCTGGATATTCATATCTGTAGAAGTTAGAATTAACAGTACAGATAATTCCTGTTTATTGTCAAATTACACTGAGAAATGTCTTAGTTAATTATTCTAGCTAGACGAACATTTGTTTGAATTTGATAGGTTCGAAAAGAGAATTCAATTATTTTTGACAGATCGATGCCAAATATTTTGGCTAGACCGAGAAGTAAATAGAATTTGAAATCCCAGTATTTTGTTGTAAAATCAAACTCTTGATTCTAAGACTGAGAAGAACAACCTTTTATATAAAGGGAACATTTTGTTGGTCGTGAATTCGACCTTTGCGCGCGTTTTAAGTATTATGCATAATATAGGGTATAATAAGATGATCACTTGTTATACTTGCAGAGGGGTATGATTTAATCTTTATTGTTATCTGATACACTTGAGTATATATCAAAGTAAATCTTCGATATCTACCCGAGAAAATAAGTTCAAGATCTTGTGTGATCGCTCAGTATTAAATCTGGAAAACATTCCACTTTGTTATTTCGTAGAATTGATTCTTGATTATTCATTAGAATATCGTAGAAACTTTGAAAAGTGTTGTACTCTTTCATTATTGAATTATTGTGTTGTATAGAATATGAGAAGACTTGTTATTGAATAACGATTTGTTTAGCTATTTCAAAGTTCCCCGAACTTTGGTTTCATTCTATCAAAATAGATAGTCTGTTGTTTTGAATTCTTATACATTTATTGTATGTCTTAACTTGCGGGGTAAATTAGTTGCTCACCCTTGCTAAATAAAACCTTTCAGCTAGGGACGAAGTTGCAGGAGGTGCTGTGAAGGATAAAGGCAAAGGCATAGTTATTAACTAGATATAATTAACGTATTTATTATGTTGTATTGTAAACCCTTTTTGTATATCTAAAGGGTATGTTTGTAAAGTTAAGGTTAGAAAACCTGGGTGATGTATTATTAAACTCTGATAAAAACTTATGAAAGTTACTATCTATATATATTATGGGTAGTTAAATGTTATTTATATTGTGGATCGTGAACACCAAACTCGGGGGTCAGGTAACCCGGATTTGGGGGTGTCACAGCCATAAGTAAAGAGCCCTGAGCCTTTCGCTGGTGACTTCCTTGTGTGGAATGCACTGAAGCCAGACTTTCTGTAGGGGAAGCCGTGAATAACGGTGGCAAGTTGATAGGTATCAATGTGACGTGTTATCCAAGTCTTGGGATGAGAGTCACAGTTTTGAATAATATTTCTATCATTAATAAATTTCCTGACGTATTCTCGAAGAACTTCCTGGCCTACCCTAAAGCGTGAAATCAAATTTTGTATTGATCCCAGTATAAAACCCATTTCTAAATCCCCTTAAATATTTCTTTAACCAAAATGAACGTATAATGCACCAAAGACGTTGGCTCGAGCTGTTGAAGATTACGACCATACCATTCAATATTATCATGGAAAAAGCTAACGCGGTAGCTGATGCATTGAGTAGAAGATCGCATGCATTTATGATTGTAACATTGTTAACATAAAGACCCATTTCGTATAACTTAAAAATGATGAAGATATAGTTAAAGACTCTAGGGACCCACGTGGTGATATCAAATATATGAGTAGAATCGACGTTACCCGATGAAGTTAAAATGACTCAAGCTTCACACCCGGAGCTGATGAATGCGAAGAAGAAGGTTCAAGAGAAAGTTATTCTAGAAGCAAGAGTCGATGAAGAGAGGAAATCTCAACCCTCAATTTTATTGGTCTATTTGAAATCCTTGATCGAGTAGGAACTGTGGCCTATAGACTCGTTTTACCGCCAAGTATGTTGCGTGTTCATTACAGTTTTTTTACGTATCAATATTACGTAAATATATGGACGACCCGAACCACATTATTGAATTAGAACTAGACAAGATAGTAGAAGATTTAATGTATAAGGAGATACGTGTTAAAATCTTGGATAAGAAGGATCATATTCGACACTTCAAAGGTTATACCTCAAGAGTTAGAATCTGACGAGGTATCATCATCTCTTCGGCATACCAGGTACGCACCCTAATTTCGAGGATGAAATTTCATAAGAAGGTGAGGTTGTAAGACCTCAACTTTTATGAATAAAGATTAATTTTTTCGAAATATATTTTTGAATATTATGGTATGGATATGATATAATGTTATAGTTGTGGGTAATATTTATAAATTTTGCAAAGTAAGCAAGTGGTTATATAATATTCGATTGGTCTTGGGGAATATTTATTTTAACAGGGAATATTCGTACGATGGCACAATTATTGGTGGGCCCCACAACTAAAGTATTGTCGTAGTTAGAAAATGACAGAATTATCTTTTTATAAAAATAACGGCGAAAGTTTTACCGTTAAACTATTGAACTACTTGGTAGTAAAAGTACAGTAATACGCGTGGTTGCATAGTAGCACACGGTATTGATTATTGATGAGAAATCACTTAGTTATACTCAATTATTGCTACAATAACTGTTGCATCATATCTCTCATGTTATTGATTCAATTATTGTCACAGTATCATCTGCATAATATGTTATATTATTAAATCAATAATTGAGACGACAAAATTATTCATATTATTATTTGCAATATTGACAATGTCTAGAAGTTCTGTCATGGAGAGGTTTGGTCACCTAATTGCGCGCCAATAAGGAGAAATCCTTATCGGAAAGCCCCCTCTTTCCTAGGAACGACCTGGTTATTAATTATTGTGAGTTATAATATTAATGATGAATAAGTTCGTTTTGATTAAAGATGAAATTGATAGTTCCATCGTGTTGGGATTATTAGTGTTAGTGGAAATCGACATTTATTTCGATAATAATTGATGTCTGGAAGTTATACTGACCAATTGGGTAATTAATCGGATAAATGAGCAATTAATTGCTATTAATTCACATGATTAAAAATATTTTTTCACATGTGTGTACTATTGATTCACATTCATGTACTATTAGGGGAGTTAGTGTAAGATTGATAATACGTGCATGACTAAGTTAAAAATAGAGGTATAGATGGAGGTACTATACTGTAATTCATATTTTCACATGTATAGAACTATTGATTCACATGATTGAACTATTAATTCACATGATGTACTATTAGGGGAGGTGGTGCAAGTTTGATAATACTTACAAGACTAAATTAAAAATAAAGGAAAAGATAAAGGTATTATACTGTAATATTTCGAGCCCCAAAACGTGCAATTATCGAAACTATATTTTTCTATAAATAGAAGCCCATTCTTCCTTCATTCTCACCAATTCACTAAGTTTCACAAGAGCAATTATAGAGAGAGAAGCTATATTGAGAGAAGCTATAGAGAGATAGAAGAATAGCAGTATGCTAATTTACTACTTCAGTATCCAGTCTTCTTCTAAGGTAATGGGTATTATTTATTTCATATTCTGAAGAGATATTATTTTTCGTATTCGTATGAATATTATTTTCATTCAATATTCGTAATGAATATTATCTTCGTTCAATATTCGCTAGGAATATTATTTTTGTTTAACAGTCATAAGGGGTATTATTTATTTCATATTCTAAAGAGATATTATTTTTCGTATTCGTATGAATATTAGTTCTGTTCAAGGGATGTTATTTTTGTTCAATATTCGCTTGAAATAATATTTTCTTCCATACTCTGTAGAATGTAAGTAATATTATTTCATTTCAGAATTTGAATTCTATACTCATTTTGTTGAAGTTTTGGCTTCTATACTCCATGAAATTAGTAGTATATCCTTGATATTTGAGCTTCATCGAGTATCTTTTCATGAAAATATTATTCTGAGCTTTCTTGATAATTATTGATCTTTTTATGACAGAATACTATTCATGAGTTACTATTTACGGGTTACTATTCACCCAATTACTATTCGCTCAAATATTATTCACTCGGGTATTCGGGGCACTTTTCATGCCAGAGTACTATTCACGAGTTACTATTCATCCAATTATTGTTCACCCGAATATTATTCACTCGGGTATTTGGGATACTTTTCATGTTGGGATACTATTACAGGGTACTATTCCTGAAGTACTATTCACACGGTACTATACACGGGGTACTATTACCCAAAAAATATATTTCTTTTCTGTCCAAATTATTTTTCGTACATGAATATTATTCTTGAATTTTACTATTCAAAGTAGTATCATGTTGACAATTTGGATATTTTTAAACTCTGGATAAATTTAAAGTCTTTAATATTTATCCTTGAATTCGTTTGATTTGATTTCGTTTGATTAATGCTTATATCATTGTCATCATCCTCATGCTTATATTGTGATGAAAGTCATCTTTGGCTTACGTGCATAGATGGACTGTTGATTGGTATGATTATGATCCAGGGATCATTCAATATAATCATGACCTGTAATGTTACAGATGATGTGGTAAAAGTCCTCATTGGCCTATAGTGCATTAATGGACAGTTGTTGGTATGATTATGACCAGGGATTATTCGGCATAATCATGACCATTAGTGATTACATGAATATCCTTGACCCGTAGTGCAGGGATGATTCGATGATGTGGTTTATTTATTAAGCTGAGTCTCAGTGATAAATTTGATGAAACCCTTTTTAAATTATAAAAGATAGTAGATATCATGCTCTACTTGACTCTTCTAATGGATTGCTTATTCCGTTGCAGTTGTTGATCTAAAACTTGTTGTCTATTATATTCTATCAGTTGTTATACTGTTGAAGGCTAAGGATAATTTATTCTGCATTATCTTATTCATAATATTTCTTATTGGGCTAGTTGAGCTCACCCTTTTGCTTTCATTGTTCTATTCAGGAAATGAGAACGTAGCTGGGACGAGTCGGGGAATGGAGTGATGGTCCAGGATAAATGGCTTTAGTAGTCCTCACTATTCTGTGAAATAGTGTGATAATAATTGTAATGAGGACTCCATTGAGAGTGGATATTGTCTAAAAGGCAATATTCTTGTTTAAACTCTCCGCTTATGTTTGGTCGTATTGTACACGACAGTTGTATAATTAAGTTTGTATTTGAGTTATGTGCCATATATTTGGCGAGTCAAGATGGGTGATGTATACCTGTTTTGGGGGCGTCATAAAACCTCTCCTTGACAGAACTTCTAGACATTGTCAATATTGCAAATAATAATATAAATAACTTTGTCGTCTCAATTATTTATTTAATAATAATAAATATTATGCAGATGATACTGTGACAATAATTGAATCAATAATATGAGAGATATGCAGCAATTACTGTAGTAATAATTGAGTATAACTGAGTGACTTCTTACGTAAGCATCAATAATCGATACCGTGTGCTACTATGCAATCACGCATATTACTGTACTTTTACTACCGAGTAGTTCAACAGTTTAACGATAAAACTTTCGCCGTTATTTTTATAAAAAGATAATACTGTCGTTTTCTAAATACGACAATACTTCCGTTGTGGGGTTCACCAATAATTGTGCCATCGTACGAATATTCCCTGTTAAAATGACTATTCCCCGACACAACGAATATTTTATATCAACTTGCTTACTTTGCAAAATTTTCAAATATCACCCTTAACTTTAACTTATATCAATTTAACCATTTACTAAATAACATAATAATTATAAGAAAATTGAATACTTTCATTTCATAAAATTCGGGGTCTCACAGGTACTATTCATACAGTACTATTCATGGGCACTATTTATATGGTATTGTTCATACATATGGTACTATTCATACGGTACTATTCACAATAAAATTTAATTTTCTTTTCTGTCCAAATTATTTTTGCTACATGAATATCATTCTTGAATATTACTTCACAAATAGTTATCATATTGGCAATTTAGACATTTTTGAACTCTGGATAAATTGAATTATAAATATCCAATATTTATCTTTTATCTCACTTGATTGAATCTTTATATCATTGTCATCATCCTCATGCTTATATTGTGTTGAAAGTCATCTTTGGCCCGTAGTGCAAAGATGGACTGTTGATTGGTACGATTATGACCAGGAATTGTGTATTGGTATAATCATAACCTTTAATGTTACAGATAAAGTTTGTGGTGAAAGTACTCTTTGGCCCGTAGTGCATAGATGGACAGGTGCTTGGCATGATCATGACCGCTGGTGATACTGACGAATATCCTTGGCCCGTAGTGAATGTATATTTCGTTGATTTAAAATATTTATGGAATAATGTTATTGGGATAAAATATTTATGATAAACTTTTAAATCATAGACGATAGTAGATATCATGCTCTACTTGTCTCTTCTAATGGATTATTGTTTTCGTTGCAGTTGTACTCTAAAACTTGTTATTTCTTGTATTCTATCAGATTTTTTCCTGTTGATGACTAAAGATAATTTGTTCTATATTATCTTAGTCATAATATTCTTTACTGGGCTAGTTGAGCTTACCCTTTTTCTTTTGGTTCCATTATTCTTCTCAGAAGGCAAGAATATAGGGACTAACTGTGATGCCCCCAAAACAGGTATACATCACCCATCTTGGGTCGCCACTTACATGGTACAAAATTCAAATACAACTTAATTATTCAATAGTCGTGTAAAATACGACAAAACATAATCTAAGAGTTTTAATAAGAATATTGTCATCTAGACAATATCCACACTCAATGGAGTCCTCATTACATTTATTGTCACACTATTTAACAGAATAGTGAGGACAACTAATGCTATCATCTGGACCGTCACTCCGTTCCCCGACTAGTCCCAGCTACGTTCTCATTTCCTGAAGAGAACAGTGAAAGAAAGGGTGAGCTCAACTAGCCCAGTAAGAAATATTATGACTACGATAATGCAGAATAAATTATCATTAGTCTTCAACAATGTTAAACTGATAAAATTCAATAGACATCAAGTTTAACTGCAACGGAATAAGCAATCTATTAGAAGAGTCAAGTAGAGCATGATATTTACTATCTTATATGATTTAAAATGTTTTCATCAATTTTTATCGCTGAGACTCAGCTTAATAAATAAACCACATCATCGAGTCATCCCTACACTACGGGCCAAGGATATTCATTAAATTATCAATGATCATGACTATACCGAATAATCCCTGGTCATACTCATACCAAAAATTATCCATCAATGCACTACAGGCTACTGAGGACTTTTACCACATCATTTATAACATTACAGGTCATGATTATACCGAATAATCCCCGGTCATAATCATACCAAGTCCATCTATGTACGTAAGCCAAAAATGACTTTCATCACAATATAAGCATGAGGATGATGACAATGATGTAAGCATTAATCAAACGAAAATAAGGATAAATATTAAAGACTTTAAATTTATCCAAATATTATTAATCACTTAATAAACTCATTATCAAATATTATTAATATTATAACAATATTTTAATCACTTCTTAAACTTATAATCAATTTATTTCAATTGTTTACAATTTACCAAATAATGCATTTAATCATTCAAAAAATATCATACTCATAAGATTTCATTACTAATGATCAAATCTCTCATCAAAAATCTGCATATACCCTATATAGGATTCCCAAGCCATAAAATCCTATTTTCCAATTTTGTTACTTCACATAACATATTTAATTTATTTAGTCATAACTAGTTCATTTTTATGAAAAATACCAAATCAGTCCCAAAATATTTTTTTTCTGGAATTTAGCATAATATAGTCCCATATTGAACATATATTTTTCTCAGAATTTTTAAAATTCATTTACTATTTTTCATATGGCCAAAACTGCCGAATATTTAGACATTTATCATAAATTGTACTTTTGTCCAAAAATTCCAAAATTTACAGGGTATACTCCTGTTATATATATATACTCCCAATAAAAATTTTACCAATTTTGGAGTTAACCACAAAGAGTTATAAGGGTTTACTTTTAAAATAGTCTTTTCCCATAAAATCCATAACTCTTAATCTATACATCCAAAAATTGCCATTTTTGGACACAATCTAGAAAACTCATCAAATTATCATTTCAAATATTTTTAGAATTTTTGAGGGTCGAAAAAATTACAAAACTGCCCCAGCAGAAATCCCTTTTGAATGAAAATACTATTCATGTGAATACAAAGGATCATTCACCATGCATGCGGTAATCCACATAGAAAAGTTGTACCAATAGAATAATAAAGAATGGAATAACAGAAGAATTTATCATACATGCGATAAACCACACAGACAGGTTATTCTTAAAAGAATAATAAAGAATGGAACCAGGTCATGCGTAAACTGCACAAACAGGATATTCTAACAGAATAGTAAAGAATGGAACCAGGTCATGCGTAAACCGCACAGACAGGATATTCCAACAGAATAATAAAGAAAGGAATAACACAGAATTCACCATGCATGCGATAGACCGCATAGACAGGTTATTCCAACAGAATAATAAAGAATGGAACCAGGTCTAGCGTAATCCGCACAGACAGGATATTCCAACAGAATAATAAATAATGGAATAACATAAGAATTTCACCATATATGCGGTACTTCGCATAGACAGGTTATTCCAACATAATAAAGAATTAAATAACAGAAGCTCTCTTCATGAATACGAAAGAAATAACACCCTTACCTTAGAATAAAGATGGATACTGGAATAAAGAGGTAGCAAACTTCTCTTCTTCTTTCTTTCTATAATTTCTCTCTATAATAATTGCTCTATAGCTTTAGTGAATTGGTGAGAAATGAAGGAAGAATGAGCTTCTATTTATAGGAAAATATAGTTTCGATAATTACACGTTTTGGGGCTCAAAATATTACAGTACAATACCTTCAACTTTTTTTCATTTTTAATTCAGTCCTGTAAGTATTATCAAACTTGCACCACCTCCCTTAATAGTAAATCATGTGAATCAATAGTTCTAGACATGTGAAAATATGAATTACAGTATAGTACCTTCATCTATACCTCCATTTTTAACTTAGTCATGCAAGTATTATCAATCTTGCACCAATTCCCCTAATAGTAAATGAATGTGACTCAATAGTACACACATGTGAACAAATAGTTATATAAGCATGTGAATTAGTAGCAATTAATAACTCATTTATCTGATTAATTACCCGATTTATCAATATAACCCCCAGACATCAATTATCATCAGAATAGATGTTGATTTCCACTAACACTAATAATCTTAACACAATGGAACTATCAATTTCATCTTTAATCAAACACGGACTTATTCATCATTAATATTATAACTCACAATATTTAACAACCAGATCGTTCCTAGGAAAGAGGGGGTTTTTCGATAAGGATTTCTCCTTATTGGCGTGCAATTAGATGACCAAACCTCTCCTTGACAGAACTTCTAGACATTGTAAATATTACAATTTAATAATATGAATAACTTTGTCGTCTAAATTATTGATTTAATAATATATCATATTATGCCGATGATACTGTGATAATAATCGAATCAATAATATGAGAGATGTGATGCAACAATTAATGTAGCAATAATTGAGTATAACTGAATGACTTCTCACGTAAGCATCAATAATCAATACCGTGTGCTACTATACAACCACGCGTATTATTGTACTTTTACTACCGAGTAGTTCAACAGTTTTAACGGTAAAACTTCCGCCGTTATTTTCATAAAAATATTTCTGTCATTTTCTAATTTCGATAATAATTCTGTTGTGGGGTCCACCAATGATTATGTCGTTGTACGGATATTCCCAGACAAAAAGAATATTCCTCGACCAATCGAATATTATATAACCACTTGTATACTTTTCAAAATTTCTAAATATTACCCACAACTATAATATTATCTCAAACCCACACCATAATTTTGAAAAAAATATTTCGAGAAAATTAAATCTTTATTCATAAAATTTGGGGTCTTACACTAGTCGGGGAGTGGAGTAAGGATTCAAGATATTTATTATAGTAGTCCTCTCTATTTCATAAAATAGTGTAACAACAATTGTAATGAGGACTTTATTTGGATATTGTCTACACGACAATATTTGTATTAAAACTCTCAGCGTATGTGTTGTCGTATTTTGCATGATAGTTGTATTTGGTTTTTGTACCATTTATTTGGTGACTCAGAATGGGTTGTGTGGACCTATTTTGAGGGCGTCACAGTTGTGGTATTAACTAACGATGAATAAGATAGACGAAGATAATAACTTTGAAGAAAGTTAAAAATGAACAACCCTAAGGTATAGGGAATCATATAAGAGGGTATAAGAAAGCCATATAGTTCTAACCCATGTGCAAGACACAATTTGGTGTCAATCTAAGAATTAGATGTAAGTTGGCGTCAACTCTGGGGTAAAAACACAAGTTAGTGTTAACTCAAGAGTGAATCATAAGTTGGTGAAGTTGGTATCATTAATACAAGTTGGTAGGCACAAGTTGGTGTCAGCCAGATACAAGTTGGTATCAAACAAACATAAGTTGATGTAAAAGCTTATCACAGATAGTCGTTTAAAAACTTAGAGTTTTGAGACGTATGAAATTTCCTATTAGTTAAGTAATATTGAATATTAAAGATGGAAGAAAGATAGACACATGTAGTATCAGAGTAAAGAATGCATGGGAGAAAGAGGGTCAAAAGGTTAAGAACGAAAGATTAAGTCCAAAGATTATAGGAATTTTCAAAGTAATAGAAGATTACATATGAAATAGCAGAAGCTATATAATGAATAATATGTTATACTATGAAAATCATATTAATATAAATTTGTATTAATATATGTTATGTGATAAGTAAGCATTGTTTTTAGCATTAATGGTGATGCTTTAAGATGAAAGATGAGAAAATAACATATATTATTATACAAAATAATGTTGCCGAGAAGAGATCAAAGTGATCAAGAAGAGGCAGAGAACGAGAATAGACATCAAGTTAACAATATGCATCAGTTTATGGATATTCTAATAGGGGTTATAAATAGAAACCCCGCTGGAGTAAGTTTTAAGGGTTTTAATAGCATGGAACCTCCTAGGTTTAAGGGGCCACTGAGCCTATAGCGGCTCAATCATGGAATAAGGAGATTGAGAAGACATTTATTATTGCCAAGATAGAAGAGGAGCAAAAGACGGCTTTTTTTACCTATATGTTAAAAGGTGAAACTAACATCTAGTTGGAAGCCAACCAGATCAGAGTTGGGGATAATGTAGTAGCATGAGAATGATTCAAGGAGTTGTTTCTCAAGAACTATTTCCCTTAGGGTATGCAGAGTATAATGGAAATAAAATTCCTGGAATTAAAGCAAGGGGACATAACGGTACCCTAGTAGCTGGCAATTTTAATGAAATAGAGAGGTTTGCTTCATATCACGTGGACACTGAGGATAGAAAGACACATAGGTTTGAAAAAGGTTTAAAGCCTTCACTTAACAAGAAGTTATTGATGTTTTAGATAGATTCATTCGGTATGATTTTCGACGGTATGATTTTCGAGAAGGCTATACTAGTCGAATGAGGAAATAAGTTATTAAGCCAATTTAGTCAAGAGGGACAAAGTAAGAAAGATAGACAATGAGATAAAACTAAGGGAAGTTATAAGAGAAAGAGGAGTAATAACTCTAAAGATAGTTAAGGAGATCCGAAGAAGAAGGGTCGACCATCCGAAGTTATAATATATACCTAAACCCAACCAATTGCACCTTCGGTCTCGGTTCGGGTAAGTTCCTTTGATATTTGGTCAGCAAAAGGGGGATCGAGGTCAATCCAGAGAAGATAAGGGCTATATTAGACATGAAGTCTCCCAAGAAATTCAAAGACGTACAACGGTTAATGGGTCGGATAACAGCTTTTCGGAGGTTCATGTCCTAGTCAGCAGAATGATGTCATCCCTTCTTTGATACTTTGAAGGGAATGAAAAATGAGAAGACCTTCCAATGGAATTTGGAATGTGAAGACACTTTTAAAGGGATCAAGATGTATCTATCTTCGGAGCCACTATTAATGAAACTAATCCCTTCAGAACCTCTTTATCTTTATGATGAGTGCGTTTTATACCTACGAATCAGACACTTTTTGGGATTGATTCTTTGTTAACTTTGAGTATTTTTAGTACCATTTTACTTGTTTTCATGTTTGTGTTGTAGGAACCTGCTTTGGGTGGTGAAAAAAAAGGAAAATTTAGACATAATGACATTTCTGCAGCTTCTAGACTCTAATGAATCTGCCAGGGTGAATTCACAGTTCATTTGAATTCTTTTGGGAGAATAGGTATGATGAATCCACCGAGGCAAATTCGTTGAAACATTGAGTCTGTCGGGGAAATTTGGTTGGGGAAAAGAACTTGCCATGTTTGAGAAGTTGAGTCTGGCAAGGATTCTGGTGGCTAATTTTGGGAAGGAACGACAGGGATATTAATGACATATGGAGAGACAGAGAAAGAATAAAAAAACCCTAGATTTGAATTAAGCTTTTAGAGATTTGAAACAATTGAACAAGCAAGAAGAATTCAAGGCATGGGCAAAAAAAAGAAGGACTGCAAATGATGAGTAAGTTTTATACACATGAATTGGATACATTCAAGCTTAATTTATTGTTGTTTTCAAGTCTTTTAGGATGTTTTTATGTGTTTGTGTCTATTCATGCATGTTTTATATTGTTTTGTAGGAATTGGGACAAAAATTACTTGGATCGATGTTTGGGGTGGCTAGATTCGCGTTTTCGGCTTGCCATTTACACAGCAGTCACTTCAGAGCCAATTTGACTATAGCTCCGGATATTATTTCACGAAACTTCAAGAATTAAAGTTGTAGATCTACTTTTCCTCTTTCCGGATCATCTTGAATCATCTAAATCGGAGTTCGGACGAAGAAGTTATGGCCATTTTCCCAAAGGACGTCGGAGCAGAAAATGTTGGAAAAACAGCAAGCGCCTAGGCGCTCCAGCCAAGGCCAAATCAAGCGCCTAGGCGCTCCAAGTCAGTAACCTTAAGCGCCTAGGCGGTCCAGACAGGCCAAAATCAAGCGCCTAGGCGCTAGGAAGCAGAGTTTTGCGTTTTGGGCGAATTTTGACACCTTTTTGACTCCAAATTGGATTGGGTTTGTTCCTAAGCTAAAAATTATACTTGTAACCTATAAATACATGATGTAAGGCATAAAATAAGAGGAGATTACATAGTTTAGCTTAGAGATTACATAGCTTAGATTAAAGATACACTCCATTAGATTAGAACATAACCCTAGTTCTAATTAGATTTGGAGATTGAAGCAACTTGGAGACCATTGAAGATTTAAATTAGGAGCAAGGAGGGAGCGTGAAGTCTACTGACAATAGATTATTTCTTCTCATCTTCTTCTATCTTTTATCTTTTAATGATTATTCAATTGTGGATTCTTAGTTTTAATTCAATAATCATGAACTAATTCTTTGTTTGAGATTACAATGGATCTTATTATGTAGTTTATTTTAATATGTTTCGTTATCAATTAGTATTTTCTATTGTGAGGATTGTCTATTATGATTTGGAATTAATTGTTTAATTGATTGGCCATCAATTACCGTGATAATCTATATGAACTCGAGATATGAAGTATAGATTTAGATCTAATCATGATAGCATGTGTTCAGGATTTTGTTAGTAGCTTAAACTTGATGAGTGTTAAGGTAGAGATATGCTTGACGCCACATGTAATCTTATAGAGAACTTGTTCTTCAACTTTCTTCAATTGTAATTCACATAGAGATATAGTGGGTTAGTTGATTAAGGTGTTTAACGGATTTCTATCTTAATTGTGGATTGACGTTAATACGGTATTAGTGCATCGAGAGGTGGTTAATACTACTTTCGTGTTCTTGATTAACAATTTGGGATAGAGAATAATTGATGAGAAGTGTGTTAACCTAAATGAAGCAATAAGTGAAGTTGTGATCTTAATTCTCCATAATCTGATTTTTAATTAGTGGTAATTAGAATTAGTTTAGTTAAATATTTTAATTTATAACATTAAATTCATTTGTTTAAATAAGATTGAGTTGGTTACGGGTTAGTACTTGGTGATTTTTATTAAATAATTCTCTGTGGGAACGATACTCAACTTATCACTTTATTACTTGTTGACCACGTATACTTGCGTGTTGTACGTAATTAGATTTTACCCAACAAGTTTTTGGCGCCGTTGCCGGGGAATTAGTTTAATACAGTTTTACCAATATTAGCTTCAATCAAATTAATCTTAATTTAAACATTTTTATTTTTATTTTTAATTCTCTTCCTATATTTCTCTCTTTTCAGGTACCATGGATGACTTTGCGTATCGATGGCCATACACGAACATGACCCAACCAAAGGAAGCGGAGATTGACAGACTCGCGACACTCTCCGCAATGTCAGCACAAATTGAAGAACTTTCGAGGAAGTTGGACGTTATCGCAGCCCAACAGAGTCGAAGGATGGCAGTTACCTGTGGCTATTGTGCTGGCAATCACCCGAGTAATCAATGCACCATCAATCTTGGGCTGGTACAGTATGGTGGTAACTACCTCAATCAGAATGTTTATGATAATTACCATCAAGTTTGGGGGTATCACCCGGATTCTTCATGGAGCTACAACTATCAGGACCAATACTCTGCTCCAAATCCAACATATCCATCAAATTTCTCAAATCCACCTCCAATGCAACAAGAAGACAATTCAGATTTCAAGGAATTCATGTTAAGGATTATAGCAGAAAAAGAAGAGATGATAATGAGTCAGGAGTTATCAACCCAAAATTTTATTAATCGAATGGAACAACTCCTCACTACCTCAACCAATGGTCCTCAATACATGGCTTCCGAGACTGAAACAGAAAGTTCAAGGTTGGAGGAATTGGTGTCCAAGTTCATAGCATCAAATGAGGAGAGAATGAGTAATCAAACGAGGTCAATTCAAAATCTTGCGGATCAGATAGAGCAAATGACCAAAGACGTAAGCAACCTCCTCCAAACACTTGGTTTTATGGCATGGATGATGAAATTGACGAAGAACCCGAACCAAATCTGCAACTGGATGAGCCACAAGGTATAGGAAGTGTGGAGACAATTGGGGATAATGAAATAGAGGTCCACAAAGATCTAAATGGGTCTCCACCAAAGTTCAACGATCTGGTTAGATTTGCAAAACCGTGCCCGCTTGGTAGTCATGTCGTCGGCGAAGATCTTATTGACATAAGAGTGAGTACAATTTTGAATCCATGGTGGGACGAGAAAGAGAAGATAGACGAAGAGCACATTGTGTGTGACAAGCTTCAATGCCCCAAAGTGATCACATACACAATGAAGAAAACACCTAGCTGTGGGACGTTCTTGATTGAGATCTTACCAAATCAGAGCATGCTAGGTGACTTTGATGCATTGGCCATCGTAAATGGGAACCTACCAAAAGCTATATTATTTCCGATGGATGGAGGGTTCCTCAACTTTCGAAGAGGAATTGGATAGCATTGACCAGAAAAAGTCAGGCTGAAAGACTATAAAACAAGCGCTTATTGGGAGGCAACCCAAGTTTACTTTTTATTTTTAGTTTTTATTAAGTTTTATATTAGTAGTTTTGAATTTGCATTTATTTAGGATTTAATAAAATTGCTTCTATCATGGTTTTACAGGTTATTCAAGTCAAATTCAAGTGTGGTGCCCAATTTGTTCCATGTGCTTAGCCTTTTCTCCAAACTTAGCGGGCAAGGAGGACGATTGCTATATTTTCAGGGAAGTTATCTGCTTTAATTTTTTCTATTTTAGTCATTGAGGACAATGTCTAGTTTAAGTTTGGGGGTGTAATTGTCCAGCTCCAGTTCATGCATGTAGTATTCATCTAGTGCATTCATATAGTATTTAGTTGATAAGTTTTTCATGTAGTTTGCATTCATTAAAAAAAAAAAATTTAGTATTTGCATGTTTCCAGCCGTTAGATAGTTTAAGTCTATTTTGGCCAGTGATGAGATTGGAATTGAGTAGACAAGTATAGTATTGTCTGTTAAGACTTTGATGTGATTTCTTGTCATGATTTGAATCTTTACCTGTTTGAAACTGATATAATAAGGATAGCACAGTAAAAATAACTATGTTGACTGATTGACTTTAAATTGACACATAATGGACTTCTAGAGGATAATGCTAGTCTGAAGGAATGAAAGACATGAATAGGCGGAGATGGCTAAATTTTGATAAAAACTTAAGTTTGGGGGGAAAATTTGGGATATATAAGCTTCGTTAAAAAAAAAAAGAAAAAGAAAGAAAAAAATAAGATAAAAATAATACCTTGGCTAGTTTTGTTTCGGGGCCTTTGTTACTTGAGCAAGTACGCCCGAAGGGGTATCTTAAAACCTAGCGCCCTAAGGTCTTATATGGTCTGGGAGTCGTTGGTCGAAAGCTCGCTAAGGGGTGACACTGTTAGCCTAATGGAATGAGACATTGCACAGTCATGGTTAAAACAAAAAAAGAAAAAAAAATAAAAAAAAAAGAAATATAATAAAACGGGAAAAGAGCAAAAAGCCCCCGTGATGAAAAGTAAAGCATAAGTATCTCGGATTGGACTCTTGAACTTGGTGGATGTTTGACTTTAGTTGGTTCTAGCTTGTTCGTGAATTTTGTGAATTTGCACTGTATGATGCCTTCGAAGATTCTTTTATGTCTTAAATTTGATTTTATATCAGTTAACATTGTTGTGGAGCACACACGCACTATATCAGTGATAACAGTCTAAGATTTGATGATTGATTGAGAAATTACTGATTTGTTTAAATATGATGTATTATCATGTTTACTTGATTTCTCTAAGGCTGGTTGAATAGACTTATTTCTGTCATTACTGTTGGATTCGTAGGCATATAGATTAGTTTCATTACATTGCATTGCATAACATTTTTGTGTTTTTGCTTGAGGACAAGCAAAGGTTTAAGTTTGGGGGTATTTGATGAGTGAGTTTTATACACATGAATTGGATACATTCAAGCTTAATTTATTGTTGTTTTCAAGTCTTTTAGGATGTTTTTATGTGTTTGTGTCTATTCATGCATGTTTTATATTGTTTTGTAGGAATTGGGACAAAAATTACTTGGATCGATGTTTGGGGTGGCTAGATTCGCGTTTTCGGCTTGCCATTTACACAGCAGTCACTTCAGAGCCAATTTTACTATAGCTCCGGATATTATTTCACGAAACTTCAAGAATTAAAGTTGTAGATCTACTTTTCCTCTTTCCGGATCATCTTGAATCATCTAAATCGGAGTTCGGACGAAGAAGTTATGGCCATTTTTCCAAAGGACGTCGGAGCAGAAAATGTTGGAAAAACAGCAAGCGCCTAGGCGCTCCAGCCAAGGCCAAATCAAGCGCCTAGGCGCTCCAAGTCAGTAACCTTAAGCGCCTAGGCGGTCCAGACAGGCCAAAATCAAGCGCCTAGGCGCTAGGAAGCAGAGTTTTGCGTTTTGGGCGAATTTTGACACCTTTTTGACTCCAAATTGGATTGGGTTTGTTCCTAAGCTAAAAATTATACTTGTAACCTATAAATACATGATGTAAGGCATAAAATAAGAGGAGATTACATAGTTTAGCTTAGAGATTACATAGCTTAGATTAGAGATACACTCCATTAGATTAGAACATAACCCTAGTTCTAATTAGATTTGGAGATTGAAGCAACTTGGAGACCATTGAAGATTTAAAGTAGGAGCAAGGAGGGAGCGTGAAGTCTACTGACAATAGATTATTTCTTCTCATCTTCTTCTATCTTTTATCTTTTAATGATTATTCAATTGTGGATTCTTAGTTTTAATTCAATAATCATGAACTAATTCTTTGTTTGAGATTACAATGGATCTTATTGTGTAGTTTATTTTAATATGTTTCGTTATCAATTAGTATTTTCTATTGTGAGGATTGTCTATTATGATTTGGAATTAATTGTTTAATTGATTGGCCATCAATTACCGTGATAATCTATATGAACTCGAGATATGAAGTATAGATTTAGATCTAATCATGATAGCATGTGTTCAGGATTTTGTTAGTAGCTTAAACTTGATGAGTGTTAAGGTAGAGATATGCTTGACGCCACATGTAATCTTATAGAGAACTTGTTCTTCAACTTTCTTCAATTGTAATTCACATAGAGATATAGTGGGTTAGTTGATTAAGGTGTTTAACGGATTTCTATCTTAATTGTGGATTGACGTTAATACGGTATTAGTGCATCGAGAGGTGGTTAATACTACTTTCGTGTTCTTGATTAACAATTTGGGATAGAGAATAATTGATGAGAAGTGTGTTAACCTAAATGAAGCAATAAGTGAAGTTGTGATCTTAATTCTCCATAATCTGATTTTTAATTAGTGGTAATTAGAATTAGTTTAGTTAAATATTTTAATTTATAACATTAAATTCATTTGTTTAAATAAGATTGAGTTGGTTACGGGTTAGTACTTGGTGATTTTTATTAAATAATTCTCTGTGGGAACGATACTCAACTTATCACTTTATTACTTGTTGACCACGTATACTTGCGTGTTGTACGTAATTAGATTTTACCCAACAGCAAACTAATTTTTATTCTCTTTCTCTATCTTCTACTCTTGTATTCTGAATGCGTAATCATTTGTGGATTTTGGATTTTAATTCAATGATGATGAATTAATTTTCTATTTAAGACTACAATGGATTTGATTGTGTAACTGTGATTAACATGCTTCCTTGTTAGCTACTGTTAATTATTATCATGTTGTCTATTATGATTTGCACTTAATTACTTAATTGTTTGGCCAGTTTTTTACTGTGATAATCTATATGAACTCGAGAGATTGATTATAGGTTTAGATCTGATCATAATAGCATGTGATTATGTTTTTTGCATGGCGATGAAATTCAAAACTTATGTTTAGGATAGAGATATACTCACACACTGCATGTAATCTGATAAAGAACTTGGGCTTTAAATCATCTTTAATTGTAATTCACATAGACATATAATTGATTAGTAAATTAGGGTGTTCATCTTAATTCTATCTTTTGTGGATCTAAGTTAATTTGTTTATGGTGCATCGAGAGATGGTCATAGATATTGATGTGTTCTTGATTAACAATCCGGAATAGTTAGCGTGACTTAACAGGAAGTGTGTTGATCTAAGTGAAATAATAAGTGAAATTGTAGTCTTAAGTCTCCAACATCTGATTTAAATCGTGTCGTAGTTAGTTTTAATTTACTTAATTAGTGATTTTCATAGGTTTCACAAACTTCATCATTTGTTTAATAAAATTGAGATAATACAAAACTGGTAATTGTTAGGATAAATCACAGTTTATTTTCTCTGTGGGATGATACTCTACTTATCATATATTACTTGTGGATTACGTATACTTTCATATTTTTGTTGATATAGATTTAGGCAAACAATTTTTTGGCGTCGTTGTCAGGAAAATTAACTGTGTTTATATCTTTCAATATTAGTTTAATTAAATCGGTTTTAGTTAAACACTTTTATTTTTATTTTTGATTTTAGTTTTGTTTAATTCATGTTTCATGTAATTTTGAGTAGTGCATGCCAACACGGTCAAAACAACCAGAACTTGAACCGTACGTGGGGGATATTGAAAAGAGTTTCAACGGTAATTGAAGTTCTGTAAGGAAACAAGGGACAAAATGGCAAACGACGCTCAAAAGTCATTAAGGGATTATGCCATGCTGAAAATTGATGAGATCAAATCGAGCATCACGAGGTCAGTCATTGCTGCTAATTCCATTGAAATTAAGTTGGGTACCATTCAAATGATTAGAACTCAGTACAGTTTGTGGGATTGGCTAAGACGACCGAAATGAACATTTGGTAAGAGTTTTAGAAATTTGTGATACATTCAAGTACAACGGGGTAACGAATGATTCAGTGAGACTTTCGTTATTTCCATTCATATTATGGGACAAGGCAAAAAGTTGGCAATAGTCACTACCATCGGGCTCCATTACTACCATGGATGACTTGGCTTAGAAATTTTTAGCAAAGTGCTTTCCGCTGGCGAAAACTGCAAAAATGAGGAATGATATTATTATTTTTGAAAAATAGCGTGGAAAATAATTGTACGAAGCTTAGGAGAGGTTTAAGGAATTGTTGAGGAGATATCCACATTATAGACTTCCCAAGTGGTTACAGGTTCAAACATTTTACAACAAGTTAGGCAGTAATACTCGGATAAGCATCGATGCAGCAAGAGGAGGAGCAGTTATGGCCAATAGTTTTGAAGAGGCGTTTGATTTGCTAGAGACTATGGCAGCTAATAATTACCAGTGGCCGACTACAAGGATGACTCAACCTAAGGTAGCCGAGATTTTAGAAGTGGACGTAGTACAAGCTTTCACAGCTCAAATGTTAGCGCAATCGCAGGTGCAAACATGCAAAAAGTGGCATTTGTATGTGAGTTATGTGTGGGTTCACATCTAACAAAATAGTGTGCAATTAATCCAGAGGCACTCAATTTTGTGGGTAGTTATAACCGTCCGTTGAATTTGTATCAAAATAGTTATAATCCGGGGTTAAGGAATCATCCTAATTTCTCGTGGAATAATAATCAAAGTCAACAGCAGGCTCCACGACTAGTATATCCTCATTGGTTTTAGAATCAGCAACAGTAGACAGTTCAGCAGTCGTAAAAGAAATTAGATTTAGAAGAATTGTTAATGAAATACATAGCTTGTAATGATGTGGCAATGAAAAGTCAAGCAGCAACAATCTGAATACTTGAGAACCAAATAAGACAAATGGTTAATATTTTGACTAACAGACCTCGAAGAGCCTTACCAAGTAACACAGAAGTCAATCCAAGAAACGATGGGAAAGAGCAGTGTAAAACTGTGACGCTTCGTAGTGGGAAATAGTTAAATGAGCAAAGTGCAGATAATTAGTCGAAGGTGCCAAAAATTGATGAAAAAGAAAATAAAAGCAAGGTTGAAGAGAAAAAGGTGGAAGAAGAACCAATGGTAAATGATAAGATAGAAAAATTAATAGTTACTCCACCAGTGCAATTTCCACAACGGTTCCATAAACAGAAACTAGATAAGCAGTTCTCTAAGTTCCTTGAGGTGTTTAAGAAATTACATATCAACATCCCGTTTTCAAAACCATTAGAGCAGATGCCTAGTTATGCAAAGTTCATGAAGGATATCTTATCCAGAAAAAAGAAAATAGAGGATTTTGAAACAATGGCTCTAACTAAAGAGTGTAGTGCCATATTGCAAAAGAAGTTACCTCCGAAATTGAAAGATTCGGGCATCTTTACTATTCCATGCACTATAGAAAGTCAGTCTTTCAAAAGATGTATTTGTGATCTGGGTGCGAGTATTAATTTGATGTAATTCTCTATTTACACTTAGTTGGGATTACCAGCACCAAGACCAACAAATATCTCTCTACAGCTTGCAGAAAGGTCAGTGACATATCTGAGGGGAATTATTGAGGATATTCTAGTGAAAGTTGATAAATTCATATTTTTAGTTGACTTCATCATATTGGATTATAAAAAGGATAAGGACATTCTAATCATATTGAGGAAACCATTTTTGGCTACTGGTAGGACACTAATCGACGTGCAGAAAGAGGAACTGATTATGAGGGTTCAAGACCAAGAGGTGACATTAAATGTGTTTAAAGCCATGAAATTTTCTACGAATGAATAGGAATGCTAGCGTGTAGATGTGATCAATGTCGATTCATTGGAAACTACATTGTTGGGGGATACCAAAATAGATGATCCGAAATTGATAGAGTATTTACATATATTGGATGCATTGACAAGGGTAAGTAAATCAGAATTCCTTTCGAACCGTTTGAGTATGCAGAAAAATCTTTAGTTTGTATGAAATCATCTCTAGAGGAGCCTCTTATATTACAGCTAAAATCTCTACCTAACCACCTCAGGTATGCGTATTTAGGTAATTCATCTATTTTACCTTTATTATTTCGTCTCCACTTAACGAATTACAGGAAAGTAAGATGTTACGAGTTCTCCGTGCATACAAAACTATAATCAGATGGACCATCGTAGACATCAATGGAAAAAGCCCGTCATTTTGTATACATAGATATTCTTGGAAGACAATATGAAACCGATAATTGAATAGTAGCGGAGACTTAACCCGATTATGAAAGAAGTGGTAAAAAAGAAATTTTGAAATGTATTGATCCTGGGATCATTTATCCAATATCCGACAGTTCATGGGTGAGCCCAATACAGTGTGTCCCGAAGAAGGGTGGTATGACAGTTGTATCAAATAAAAATAGTGAACTATTACCGAGAAGGACAGTGACCGGCTGGAGGGTTTGTATGAATTATAGAAAACTCAACAAAGTAACCCGGAAGGATCACTTTCCTTTACCCTTCATTGATCAGATGTTGGACAGATTTGCATGGAATAAGTACTATTTTCTTCTAGATGGATATTCGGGATATAATCAGATTGTTATTGCTCCATAGGATCAAGATATGTCACATTTGCATTTAGGAAAATGTCTTTTAAGCTTTGTAACACACCAGCGACTTTTTAAAGGTGTATGATGGCCATCTTCTAAGATATGGTGGAGCATAACATGGAGGTATTCATGGATGACTTTTCGGTGTTTGGGGATTCTTTCGACAACTGTTTAGGGAATTTAATCTTGGTGTTGAAAAGATGTGTGGATACCAATCTAGTGCATAACTGAGAAAAATGCCATTTCATGGTTCAGGAAAGGGCCATCCTCGGGCATAAAGTTTCAGAAAAAAGTTTAGAGGTAGATAAAGAAAAAATTGAAACGATCGAAGACATGCCACCACCGACTTCAGTCAAGGGAATTCTTTGTTTCCTCGGACATGCAGAATTTTATTCACAGATTTATAAAGGACTTCTCAAAAATACTAAGCCGTTACATAACTTGTTGGAGAAGGACGTGCCTTTTAAATTTAACGAGGAGTGTTTGACAGCATTTGAACAGTTAAAGAAGAAACTGATGACAACACCTGTTATAGTGGCACCGGATTGGGCAATGCCTTTTGAATTGATGTGTGATGCTAGTGACTATGAAGTTGGTGCAGTTTTGGGCCAACATAAGGATAAAAAATTTTATATAATTTATTACGCTAGCAAAACACTAACTGATGCTTAACTTAATTACATGACTATCGAGAAGGAACTACTTGCAGTCATGTATGAATTTGACAAGTTTCGTTCATACCTAATTAGGACCAAAGTTATGGTTTTCACGGATCATTTTATTATACGATACCTACTTTCAAAGAAAGATCCAAAACCAAGACTGATTAGATGGGTACTTCTTTTTCAGGAATTTGACTTATAAATTCGGGATAGGAAGGGTACGAAAAATTAGGTGGCTGACCATCTTTCGAGATTAGAGAATTTGGAGCAAGACAAGGAAGAAAAATTGGTGATCAACGAGTTCTTTTCGGATGAGAAGTTGTTCATTGTGCACACAAAAGTTCTGTGGTATGCTGACTATGTCAACATTTTAGTGAGTAATGTGTTCCCTCTGGACTTGACAAGCCAACTAAAGAAAAATTTCTACATGATGTAAGAAGGTATATGTGGGATGAACCTTTTCTATTCAAATAATATTCAGATCGGATGATACAAAGGTGTGTCCAGCAAAGCGAAACTGAGAGCATCTTACATCACTGTCATGATTCATTGTACGGAGGATGTTAGTTCCCAGTAGGCACACAATACATCTAGAAGGGGGGGTGAATAGATCCTTTTTAATTTTAAATACTTTTCCTGTTTATTTTGTATTGCTAATGAATTAGCATATGAAAAACATAAGAATCTTTTCAAGCACAGCGGAATAAGTAAAATATCCCCTTCATTGATATATTCATAATCATACATACATTGTTCTTAAAGTTAATTAAGTGGTAAGCAGTTAATACATACATAACAGTTAAAATAGTTAAGTACATAATGTAAATGACATAAAGTAAATGACACAAGGGATTTTAAGTGGTTCAAAGACTTAAGCTCCTACTCCACTCTTCTTCTTTCAACTAGCAGGATTTTCGCTAAAGAAGGGAAGCACCCTGAATCACTAAGATTCCTTCAAGGCTAGCAGCCTTGGAACTTTAGTTCACTTAGAACTTTTCAAGGCAAGCAGCCTTGGAACTTCAGTTCACTTAGAACTCTTTAAGGCCAGCAGCCTTGGAACTCCTCTAGTTCCCTACGAACTCTTCAAGCCCAGCAGGCTTGTAACTTCATTTAGTCCCTCCAGACAAGGACCCCTCAGGCCCTGGCTTCTTACTGATAGTTGTTGTTAGTGGTGGTGGTGCCTTGCTGCTAAGATGTTGTCCTTTAAGCTCTTCATCTCTGAAGGCTTAGAAGCTTGACGTGATCATCCTTGAGGTGTAGTTGAGTGTTGCATGATGCTTAGCTTCTTAAGATACTCAACCTCTTCTGATGATCCCTTGTTGAACTGCAGTGAAGATCATTCTTCTTGATACTTGATGGCTGCACATGATGAGTTTCTAAGATGACTGTAGGCTCTTCTGTTAGGTACTTAGAAACTTTCTCATGCTGACATCATGATGACGTTGGTGATCTTCTTCATTGATACTTGATGCCTTCTCATGATGGACTTGCTAAGATGACTGTAAGCTCTTCTCTCTAGTACTTAGAGTCTTCCCATTATAGACATTAAGATGACATTGATGCTCTTCTGTTTCTTGGTAGTTTAGAACACTCTTCTTGTAGTAGAACTCTCACTTCTACATCGTAAAACTCTTACTTCTACTTCTTATTCTGTTTATCTCCAAGTGTTCTTGGTGGATAGTAGAGTGAGCTTTCGGACCTTCATTGGTCACTCATTATTTTACGTTATTTTGATCAGTCCACCATCTCTCCAACCTCAACAACTTTTTCAACATCAATAACTTTTGATCTTTGAAGCTCTGGCTGCTATATATTCCTTCCCAATCTTCCCGTTGAAATATAGCCATTGAAAGTACTTTGAATTGTCTAGCAGATCTTGAGTTATTTGATGTAGACTGTAGATTTGACATGACATCCCCTTTTTTATCTTTCTGACACTGCAGTCCACTGTTTCACCTACCCCGTCACATATGTCACTTTGATGCCTCGGGCAGGTAGTCTTCTTTATTTCTCCTTTTTGACTTCTTGATTAGAACGTCAGGATCTGTCCTCTTGCATCGATGCTCTCAATAAGTCATATTCGAATATCACTCTTCAGATTAAACCGTTGCCAATGTTTTAATCTTCAGATAACCAAATTCTATGATTTTGATTCATATTCTTGGACCTGATCGTAGTGTCATGTTGAATGTTTCTCATCGATCGGTTGAGACAACACTACGATCCTGAAGAGTGTTCATTGGATCCTCAATGTAGAACACCTCTTCCTTCTCTTGTGCAGTGCTTCAACACTTTTGTTTGCTTCAACTGATCTCAAACACTGATGGTGTGTTCCTTCTTCTGGCCTCTTCTGAATAGCAAGATACTTCAGATTTGTGGCATGCCCAACTCGCTTTCTCCTTGTGATCTCCTGTTCACTTATCATCGACCCAGTGCTTAATCACTTTAGCCTTGTTCTTCAAAAGCTGACCAATATCTTCGTGTACACTCCATCAGTTCCTTCTTTGTTTGGCAAACACTACAATCCTGGTTACTTCCAAGATCGTTGTCTTCTGTTCACTTGACAGCTACTGCATTTGCTGACTTTCCTTAGTCAGTTTCTTTGACTGAAGTTTTCTTTTGATCAACTTGTGGAAGACTTCATCTTGAATGGCTTCATAACTCAATCTATATGTTGATTGGGTTGGTGCTTAAATCTTCTATTAGCTTGCATGTCATTCGTTGAGTGCTCTCTAGTTTCCCGTAGGTGGAATGTATCTTTGCATCTCAGACTAGAGGCTTCATTACTTTGGATATTCTGAAAGTGCTCATTTGTTGAGAATCGTGTTTGTTCTACGATTCAGCCTTGGCATTTTGAGCACATCTATTGAAGCCTTAGTTTCTACACTCTACGATTCTGCCTTAGGTTGTGCAGACACTACGACTCCGAGATCAGATCTTGACACTCTACGATTTTTGTCTGTATGCTTGTTGTCTTCATCTGATCTTGCTCGACTACGATCTCTGCCTCTGAATTGATCAGTAGACTCTACGACTTCGAGTGTAGTCTACGATTCTTGACTTGGCTTTGGCAGATGCTCGGTCGGCTCATAGACAGGTTGTCTTCTGCGATTCTGAACATGACATCCTCAGCAGATTATGGCTTCGAGGATGTTCTTCTCGACACACTACGATCCTTCCTCGTCTCTCCTGATAGTCTACGAACTCTGAGATCTACTATCTTGCAGACTACGATTCTGCCTTGATAGCTCTCAAGTTTTCCTTGACTCTCCTGGCAGACTACGATTTCTGGTGCAGTGCTCGATAATCAGACAAGCCTATCTATTACATTATAAGATCAACCTAACAAGCTTGATCTTTCTATATTTATAGTCCTTGTACATCATTGCTTTTTTAAGGACTTTACAAAGTTGTTTTGCTTATGTAGGATCAATCTAACATATTTGATCAATTTATTCTAAGTCCTTGTACATATGTTTCTATTATCTATCAAAGGACTTTACAACTTTTCTTAATGCAAGCATACTTGCATATTCATTCATATATATCATAATCAAATCATATATAAATAGGAATATCATTCACATGCTTATTCCTAACAAAAGACATTATGGGAGTGATAGGACAGCTTCTAAGGTATTACAAGCAGGATTATACTAGCCCACGTTGTTTAAGGACGCCCACTAGTTTGTTCAAAAGTGTGATAGATGTCAAAGGGTGGGTAATATTTCAAAGCGCCATTGCAATGCCTTTAAACATAATCTTGGAAGTGGAAGTCTTTAGTATTTGGGGAATCGATTTCATAGGGCCTTTTCCGTCATCCTTCAGTAACGCGCACATTTTATTGCAAGTGGACTATGTTTCCAAATGGGTTGAGGCAGTTGCTTTGCCCAAAAATGATGCCAAAGTAGTTTTAAAATTCCTGTAGAAAAACATCTTCATAAGGTTTGGCACGCCAATGTCAATCATTAGTATGAGGGAAGCTATTTTTGCAACAAGTATTGTACAGCTCTCCTAGCTAAATATGGGGTAACACATTGAATTGCCACAACATATTTGGGAAGATTCTAAAGTATTTAATAGAGAAGTCAAGAGGATTCTAGAGAAGATTGTGCATCCAATCGAAAAGATTGGTCTGTGAAGTTGGATGACACTCTATGGGCGTATCACACTGCTTATAAGACACCGATTGGAATGTCACCGTACCAACTTGTCTACGACAAAACCTGTCATCTCCTAGTCAAAATCGAGCATAAAGCGTATTGGGCTCTTCGAAAGATAAATTTCGATCTCACAACTGCAGGGGAGAAGATGCTTCTCCAACTTAATGAGCAAGATTAATTTCGCCTGCAGACTTATGAGAATGTAAAGTTGTACAAAGAGAAAGTCAACGATGGCACAATCAAAAGATCATCGAAAGGAATTTCAAGCCGGGCCAAGCTATTCTCTTGTTCAATTCTAGACTAAGATTGTTTCCTAGAAAACTCAAGTCTAAGTGGCCGGGTCCGTTTATAGTCAAACAAGCATTTCCACACTTAGAGAATTAGTTGGTCGAAATCAAGATTAACCCTTCAAGGTCAACGGATAACGCTTAGAGCATTATTGGGGTAGTGACTTTGATCTCCATAAATCCTCAATCGTTCTTGCCGATCCAGTTTAAGACGTGCAATAGTCAAGCTAAAATACTCTAAATCATGCTCTTGATGGGAGGCAACCCAACGTTGTTTTAAACGTTGTTTTAGTTTCATTTGTTAGATTTCAATTTTCAATTCATTATTGTAGTCGGTTATTAATTTTTAGGAATTTATTTACTTAATAAATGTTTCCATGCTGATATGCTCCGAAGTGGTCTTTCTAATCTATGATATGTTGCATTTTCTACAGGTGCTAGGCATCGGGCCTACAGAGTTAGAACGAAGAACAATATACAGTCAATGCCTTCTTTGGCATAATCCAATCATTGTGGTTATGAGAGGATGCATTAGAGTGTACTTCTTGTATAATATAGTTCTTCTAATCATTGTTACCATGATTCGGGAGTGTTTTTTGCCGATTGGAAGCATGGGAAGGCACCTGAAGCACTGAGACTGCACAGAAATTGAAGAAATTTTTTTCCCAGAAAAGCGCCCAATTCTCCATGGCGAATTCAGAAGGCCTAGGGAATCCGCCCCGACAGATTGGTCTCTGTCCAGATGCGCCCCCAACGAATTCAGAACCCTCCCCGGCACCTAGCTCTCTGTTTTAATTCCAACGTGCAAATCAATCCGCCCCAGCGGATTCGAATAAACTCAGTTTTTAAAATCTCTTTTTACAGTCAATCGAACGTCACTCCTTTCCCATTCTAACTTCGACTTTCATTTCCTTGCCCACCAAAATCCATCCCCAATACCATCTCTTAACCAATTTCTTTAAAAAATTCCTTCCAATCATAATTTTAATCGGATTCAAGGTGTTCACAACCCAATTTGGGAATAAGCTTGCATTCTACCCGAATTAGGGTTCCCACCTAGTCTCATCCATTCTCTTGGCAGTTGGCACCCATCCTCATCCCAAATGAATTTGGCCAGGTTTGCAAGTGGTTTTCTATTCTGATTCAAGCTCAACAAAGATTCATCACCAAATTGAGGCTACACACAACCAGTTCAATATACTGAAGTTGCAACTCAACTAGCAGTCATACTCTCACACTGGGCAAGGCACTATCATTGGTAAACTTTCATTTGGATTTGAAAATTTGATTATTCTTATTGTTGAATTGGGGTTTAAAGAATTGTTGGGACAATTGGGTTTGTGTTGGCCAAATTGGATAACTTTTGGTTATTTATTACTATAAATTATTATACCACTGAGAAATTGGTCTTACATTGAGTTTGGGAGGAAGAATTGAAGACTGATTTTCTGGGGAAAGTTCTGTAAGGGCAAGCCAAGTGTTGACGGATTGTTAAAAAAAACCAAGCTAGTTTGATTGAGGTTCGACAGTTAGTCCAACCAAGTGTTGACGATTTTGACAGTTTGTACCTAAGCTTTAGTTAGTAGAAGCACATGGCACAGAAAAGACACAGGGGTGAAGGTACTTCGACACCACACAGGATTTTGAATGGAGAAAATTTATGAGTGCCGAGGCAGCAGACAAATTTGACACATATATAGTGGGTAAAGCTCTAACTCCCGAGCGCGATCTTCGCCCAAATGAATTTGATGGAGAAATGGAATATCAGATTATTGAACATGGATCAACTAGAACCGGCAGTGGTAGACATTGTTAAAGAATTCTATGCCAATGCCGAGGACAAGACACCATATTTAGTAATGATTCGGGAAAAATTGGTATCCTTCAGTGCCAACACAATAAATGATTATTATAATCTGAGGGCACCAGAAGTTTGTGAGTACACCCAGTACATCGATGATGGTCCAAACTATGGGAAGATTATGATAGATTTATGCAAGCCTGGTTCTTCTTAGGTGTCAAAAGGTGCACGGGGTGCTACATTCTTTCCCATCAAGGATTTGAGTATGTTCGAAAAAATTTGGTACGCCTTCCTCTGTGCAAAGCTTTTTCCGTCTCAGTACATGAATGATGTCATAAAAGAAAAGGCTCCACTGTTGAACGCTATCGTGAAAGATTTCAATATTAATGTGGACATTCCATTCGACGGTGTTTTTGGGGTCATATACAGGGAGGATTGCCACATCCATCTCTGATTTGTGGCTTGTGTTATCGAGTTGGAGTTAGATGGGGAGCTTATAAGGCTGTCCGACAGCCCTTTCTTTTTTTGGATCATCGACTGATCGAGTGATATAAGGTGTGGGAAGGAGGTGAGTCAGATTCACATGGAGTGGGTTTCATCATTCACTCTTCTTCCGAGGATGAAGACGAGCAGGAGGCGAATGAGGCAGCAACCACGTCTCAACCACAAGAAAAAGCTAAGTTTAGCATTCAATTTTGAAACATGCAGAAATATATAGATGAAAGATCTAAACAAGTGGACAGACAGAATAGACGGTTAGCGGAAAGACAAGACCACATCTTCACTTATCAAACCAGCTTCAATTCAGATTTGATTGATATGTTTGCAAGAAAGAACATGAATGCCGAGCCATTTCAGTTTCTTGTACCGTAAACATTGCCAGTCTATCCCCCATCAGATTCAGATGTTGAGGAGGTTGAGTCCGACGCTTGACCATTCAGGGAAGTCCTCCACTCTTAACTTCTTTCTATTTACACAATGAGGACATTGTTGATTCTGAGTTTGGGGGTGTTTGTTAGTGCATGTTAGATAGTTTGCATGTTTATTTCAGTTTATTTATGCATGTATGGTTATAATTTGCATATTTTGGGTATTGCATGGTAGTTTATGTTTATAATTGCATTGTAAGTGCATTTTAGGGCATAATATGCATCTAGTTGCATGAATCAAGTATAAATGGCATAGTTATCTGATTTTGGCCAATGATGAGAAGTGATTGATAGTAGTACCTTGAATAGAATGGAAAAAGAATGCTGAGTGATAACTTTGACTATGAAATTAATTATACTTGTCTGAAACTCATGTTAACAAGGAAAGCATATAAGTGACTATTTGCTCAATGTAAATTAAAATCCTTAAATAATATGCTTTTGGGGAGAAATTTAGGGATAAAATTATTAAAGCATATGGGAAGATTAAAACAAGCAAGAAACTAAGTTTAGGGGTACATTAAAGTGTATGTATATTAAAAAAAGAAAATGAAAAGCTAGCTTAGTTTAACTTTGCGGTCATTATTACTCGGACAAGTAAGCTCTAGGGTTGTCTCTACACCCAGCGCCTTAAAGCCAACTTGATTGGAAGTCGTTGGTGGAAAGTTCACTAAAAGAGTAACTTTGAAAAGCCTAAGAGACTTGAAATTACACAAGTCAGATAAAAAATAATCACTTGACTAGTTTAGTTTTGTGGCCTTTGCTACTGGAGTTATTAGATCTGTAGGGGTGTGTTAACACCTAGTGCCCTAAAACCAACTGGTTTGGGAGTAATTGGTTAAAAGCTAAATACATGGATAACTCTGAACATTATAAGAAAACTAGACATTACACATGCTTGTGAATTAATAAAGTATGATGTAATAAACCTTGTTGATACCCCTTTGCTTAGAATTTTCTTGCGATAGTCTGATTGGATGTATTTATTGATAGAGTTAAGTAAAACTAAACTTTCTTTCTAAGAAGTTAATTATGTGGGTGATTTAAGTTGTGATTGATCAAAGTAGTCTATATTCACACACACACACACAACATCGGTGATTACATGTATATTGCATTGATTAGTTAGAGTTGGAAACTCTACATTGGTTGGATGTTTTGTTTTTGAGTTATATAAGCTATCTTTGAGGTCTAAAATTGGATGTTATATTGTTTAATTACTTGATTCGTAAGCATGTAGTTAGTATGCATTTTCATTATTGTGTTCTTATTTGAAGACAACTAAAGTCTTGAGTTTGGGGGTATTTGATGAATGAGTTTTATAACTACGAATCGGACACCTTTTGGGCTTGATTCTTTGTTAACTTTGAGTATTTTTAGTATCATTTTACTTGTTTTCATGCTTGTGTTGTAGGAACCGGCTTTGGTTGGTGAAAACAAGAAAATTTGGACATAATAACATTTCTGCAATGTCTAGACTCTGATGAATCCGCTGAGGTGGATTCACAGTTCATTTGAATGCGTCGGGGCGAATTGGTAAGATGAATCCGCCGAGGCGAATTCCTTGAAGCATTGAATCCGCCGGGGTAAATTATTCAGAGAAAAGAAGGTGCCATGTTTGAGAAATTGAGTTTGGCAAGCATGAAAACCTAGTTTTAGATCAAGCTTTTGGAGAATTAAAGCAATTGAGCAAGCAAGAAGGATTCAAGCCAGGAGTGGAAAAAAAGAAGAAGGATTGTAAACCTGTTTTTATTCCTTTTCCCTATCTTCTACTCTTATATTCTGAATGCTTAATCACTTGTGGATTTTGGATTTTAATTCAATGATGATGAACTAATTTCTATTTAAAATTACAATGGATCTTATTGTGTAACTATGATTGACATGCTTCCCTGTTAACTACTTTTAATTATTATCGGATTGTCTATTATGATTTGCACTTAATTGTCTGGTCAGTAATTACTGTTATAATCTATATGAACTTGAGAGATGGATTATATAGGTTTAGATCTGATCATAATAGCATGTGATTGTGTTTTCTGCATGACGATGGAATTCATGATTTGTGTTTAGGATAAAGATATACCTACACACCGCATGTAATCTGATAAAGAACTTGGGTTTTAAATCCTCTTTAATTGTAATTCACATAGATATATAGTGAATTAGTGAATTAATTAATTAGGATGTTCATCTTAATTCTATCATCTGTGGATTTTTATTTATGGTGCATCTAGAGATGGTCATAGATATTGATGTGTTCTTGATTAATGATCTGAAATAGTTAGCGTGACTTAACAGGAAGTGTGTTGATCTAAGTGAAACAATAAGTGAAATTGTAGTCTTAAGTCTCTAACATCTGATTTAAATCTTGTGGTAGTTAGTTTTAATTTACCTAATTAGTGATTTTCACGAGTTTCGCAAAATTCATCATTTGTTTAATAAAATTGAGATAATAAAAAATTGGTAGTTGTTAGGATAAATCACTTTATTTGGTGGAAAGTTCGTTAGCGGTATTGGTGGAAATTCCTTGTCTATTATGTTAGTCACGCACTTCGGGATATAGAGACCAGATATCCAAACTTGAAAAAGTTTGCCTATGCACTTATTATGGCTAGTTGAAAGCTTTGGCAAAATTTCTAAGGTCAGTTGATAGTGGTGTGCACGGACCAACCTCTCAAGAAGGTGCTACATAAACCAGATATATCAAAACGGCTCGTTGCATGGGTTATGAAGTTGACTCAGTTTGCTTTGGAATATCATCCCCAGACGTGTATAAAAGGTCAGGCTTTGGCCGAATTTGTTGTAGAGTGTTTGTTCTATGAGTTGGATTCTTTAAAATCAGTCGGATATAGTTGTGGGCTCAATTACAGATGTTCAGCTGGTTTAGATGTCGAGGAAGTTTTATGTTGATAGGTTTTTTACTTTAGATGTTAGTTGGGTCGTGGTAATCTTAACAAGCTTGAGGGCTTCAAAGTTCAGCTGGGCATTCACGTTCGATTTAAGGCGACTAATAACGAAGTTCAGTACAAGGCGATATTGGATGAGTTACGATGGGTCAGGAGCTTGGAATTTCAGTGGTTGATTATTTTTAGTGACTTCTAACTGGTGGTTAAGAAGATTTCGGGGGACTATGATGCTTGGGGGGTGCAAAGAGGACTAGATATTTAGCTAAAGTTAACGATCAGCTCCACTACTTCGGCTCTTATACCTTTCATGGGGTAGATCGATTGAATAACACCATAGCCGATGCTTTATCCAATTTAGCTATGATGGAGGCGAGTTTTTCCAGCAGTTCGGTGTTTTTGGAAGTTCTTGATGCCCCAAGTGTTCAGAGGTCAAAAGTCCAGGTAATCGAGAGATCAAATTATTGGCTTACTCCTTACTTGGACTATCTTGAAGATGGGAAGTTACCTTCAGAACGGTTATTGGCGAAGAAAATAAAACTTAGGAGTTCGTACTTTATTCTGATCAATAGAGAATTGTATCACCGAGCATTCTCTTCTCCGAAATTGAGATGTTTGGTACCGTTCTAAACGGCGTATGTCTACTGGGAGGTCTATGAGGGGATTTGTGGCGATCATATAAGGGCCAACGCGTTGGCGTATAAGGTGATACTACAAACATATTATTGGTCGATAATGTTCCAAGAAGCTAAAGAGTACATTAAGAAGTGTTCCAAGTGTCAATTTAATAGTTTTATCCCACACCAGCCACCCGAGGAGTTGTCTTCAGTCTTATCCCCGATCTCATTCACTGTTTGGGGAATCGACATTTTGGGTCCACTACCAAAGTCCAAGGGTCAGGTGAGCTTCGTGATAGTGGCGATCGACTACATGACCAAGTGGGTGGAGGTCAAACCCCTTCAGACTATTACCGAGCAGGAGTGCTTGAAGTTTTCAAAGAATCTATTGTGTTTTGGTTCGGTATTTCCATGGTTCTGGTTTCTGACAATGGCTGACAGTTTGTAGGTTCCAAGTTTGAGGAGTTTTTAGCTGATTTGAATATTCAATATCGTAAGACATCGGTAGCATATCCTCAATCAAACGGGCAGGCGGAGATGACGAACCAGACGCTACTTAATAGTATCAAAATAAGGTTAGAAGAGACTAAGGGACGATGGCCGAAGGAGTTACTTAGTGTTCTATAGGCATATCAGACTACTCCTAGGACGAGGACAGGTGATTCACTGTTTAGATTGACGTATAGAACTGATGCCTTAGTTCCGATACAAATCAGGTCAGCCAGTTTAAGGGTTTTTATAATGATGAAGGGTTTCGCTTTAACCTTGATTTGCTAGAGGAGGTTTGGGAATCAACTGTGTTAAGGTTATCAGTCTACCAGCGGAGAACGACTCAACATTATAATCGGGGTGTGAAGCAAATGAGGTTTGAAGTTGGTGACTTAGTTCTCTAGGAGGTTTAAGCTTCTGCTTCTCAAAGTGTGGGAAAGTTTATGCCAAGTTGGGAAGGTCCTTATAAAGTTATAGAGGTACTAAAGCCAGACACTTACCAACCTCATACTATGGATGGAACAAAAAATTAAAAATACCTGATATACTATGAGGCTTCGAAAATACTATCAATGATTTATGTTATTTATTTTTCGTAGCTTTGTAAATTAATTAAGTTATTGATAAAAGTAGACAATTCATTCTTGAAAAAGATATTTTCATTTATTTCTAATATTTGTACATACAAAGTTGATTACATAAAAAAAGAGGGGTACATATGATTATTCTTCATCATTAGAGGAGTCCAGGATGCTTAGGTCTAGTCCGGTCGCCTTCAGTTTCTCCTTTGTCGCTTTGTCTGGCTCTTTGGTGGCCATCCCCGAATTGTTTCATAACTTTCACAGTCAATTTGAGAGATCTTTGGTACTCTACAATCAATTAGCGTTTGGTTTCTTCGGTTAAGGGAGGGCCTTGAGCTTTGACGTTGTTGTAATCCTTCTTCAGAGAATTGTTGATTTTCATTAACTCCATCATCTGAGAGTGCATTATCCCAACTTGGTTGTAGACACCAGCAACCGCCCTTTCCAACATCTCGTTTTTCTCTTTCATCTCATCGTAGACCATAAAAATGTGCTTTCTTTTCTCAAAGAGTTGCCACTTGACCCCTTTCAGTTAATTTGCCAATTCTTCACAGTAAAAGCGAGTGTTGGCGTGAAGACTCAGTTCCTTGTCAAGGCCAAACGTTAAAATCCTAGATCCTTAGTTCAAGGCGGGCCACCTCGGCGTCTAGATCCTTTTCTCTGGCTAATGTTTGGGAGAACTGATGTAGGATTCGAGCAAGAATGGCGATAGATTGCAATAAGGGAAAAAAGGCTTAAAAGATGGAAATAATTAAAAAAAGAGTATTATAAAGATAGTCGATTGGTATTGGGAGTTCTTGTGGTGTTTCGGTGTGGGGCTTTTTTGTTGGGGGTTCAGAAGATGGTTCAATGGGTTCTTTCCGTTTGAGGGAAGGTTTAGAATTAGGGGCTTGAATTGGTACGGGTGGTTTAAGCTGTAAGGGTTCGGTAAGGGTGTTTTGGGATGGTTCGGTAGGGGGGTTCAAGGAGGAGGTTTTTACCAATCTTCTTCTTTTTACTTTTAAGAGGATATTCCTCTCAAATATAGTCATGTCAAGGTGGTTTTTTATGTGAAAGATGGTGTAGGGATAATGGAAGTTGGTTCTTCTTCGGTGGATGATTGTGGTGGCATTGGGACAGATGAGATTGGTTGTACTAAAATAGGGGTGTCGATTGGAGTTTGGTTAGGGGTTATTTTGGGGAGTGATGATGATAAAGCGACTTTGATAGATGATGGTTTGAGGAGGGACACCGTAGATGAATGAAAACAAGTTAGAATTATGTCTAATATGCTTTATGCAAAAACAAAGGGGTCGAAACTTACATTTGTGGTCATGGAGCCAGGTCTGGTCAGAGAGTAAGTCCATGTCCCATTCATCTCTTGGCATTCTGGCGATGATGGACTTGAATTTGTTGATATGCTTCTAGGTAAATTTGTGGGACTCAAAAGTGGCCCTAGAGGATTCAGCCCAATTCGGGAAAAAGTGGGTGTCGAGGCTTCTAATGTAAAACCATAAAGAATGCCATCATTTGTTGTTGGATGGGATTTTCATCCAGGTCCTGTGTTGTGGATGTTTGTTGTGACCTGCCCAGACTGAGCATTTCAAGGAAGAAATCCATGCGGTGGGAGACACTACATTTGTGGCAAAATGCAATGAAACATATTAAATGAATATAAGAGTTTGACACTAGTTAGGCGAACCCAACCCCGACAAGATAGAGGAAGGCGATTATAATATCGTGAAGATAGAATCTGACCCCAAATTTTAAAGTGTAAAGTGGGACGACAGTTCAGCCTTCAGGACGTTGATACATCCTCTTATTGGGATTTAGGACGTATAGCTCGTATTGGCTTGGGATAAGATATTGTTTGTGGATATTGTGGAGGGTTTGATCAGTGATAGAAGAACGTGTTGATGTGGGTATATGACTTTTCAGATGAATATTCTTTCAACATTTGGGACTCAGCTTTGAGACCCCGAATTTTATGAAATGAAAGTATTCAATTTTCTTATAATTATTATTCTATTTAGTAAATGGTTAAATTGATATAAGGTTAAAGTTAAGGATGATATGTGAAAATTTTATAAAGTAAACAAGTTGTCATAAAATATTCGTTTGTTTGGGGAATATTCTTTTTATCGGGGAATATCCATACGACAACACAATCATTGGTGGACCCCAAAACGGAATAACTGTCGGATTTAGAAAGCGACAAAAATAACCTTTTTATAAAAATAACGACAAGACTTTATCGTTAACTGTTGAAATACTCGGTGATAAAAGTACAATAATACGCGTGATTGCATAGTAGCACACAGTATTGTACAGTATTTTTGATTATTGATGCTTACGTGAGAAGTCACTTTGTTTATTTCAATTATTGCCACAATAATGGTTGCATAATATCTCACGTTATTGATTCAATTATTGTCACAATATTTTATATTATTAAATCAATAATTGAGACGACAAAGTTATTCATATTATTATTTGTATTATTGACAATGTTTAGAAAGTTCTGTCGAGGAAAAGGGTTTGGTCACCTAATTGCGCGCCAATAAGAAAACATCCTTATCGAAAAAATCCCTCTTTCCTGGGAATGATATGGTTGTTAATATTGCGAGTTATAATAATGATGAATAAATATTATTAAAAGAAGCCAAGTGAATTGAGATAAATAGAGGAGATTTTTATGAAGTATTTGTTGTAAATTTTGCTTATTACATGGACACCCACTTACTTATTTTTCAAAATAATCGGTAGAAAGTTATAATACTTATATATATATATATATGTGTGTGTGTGTGTGTGTGTGTGTGTGACTCCCCCAAAATAGGTATACACAACCTATTCTGAGTCGCCAAATACATGGTACATAACTTAAATACAAACTTAATTTATACAACTGTCGTACAAAATATGACAACACAATAGCTGAGTTTTTAATATGAATATTGTCTCGTAGACAATATTCAAACTCAAATGAAGTCTTCATTATAATTATTATCACACTATTTCATAGAATAGCGAGGACTACTATAGCAACCATCTTGGACTGTCACTCCATTCCCTGACTAGTCCTATTTATATTCTCATTTTCGGAAGAGAACAATGAAAGAAAAGGGTGAGCTCAACTAGCTCAGTAAAGAATATTATGACTAAGATAATGTAGAATAAATTATCGTTAGACTTCAACAATGTTAAACTGATAGAATACAATAGACAACAAGTTTAACTGCAATGGAACAAATAATCCATTAGAATAGTCAAGTAGAGCATGATATCTGCTATCTTCTACGATTTAAAAGTTTATCATCAATTTTATCGTTGAGACTCAGCTTAATAAATAATCCACATCACTGAATTATCCATGCACTACGGGCCAAGGATATTCATTATTATCACATCCACGATTCATCCATACACTACGGGCCAAGGATATTCGTATAATCACCAGTGGTCATGATCATGTCAATAACTTTCCATCAATGCACTACGGGCTAATGAAGACTTTTATCACATCATTTGTAACATTACAGGTCATGATTATACCGAATAATTTATGGTCATTATCATACCAATCGTCAGTCCATCTATGCACTACGGCCCAAAGATGACTTTCATCACAATATAAGCATGAGGATGATGACAATGATATAAGAGTTCAATTAAATGATAACAAGAATAAATTTTAAAGATTTATAATTTAATTTATCTAGAATTTAATAATGTCCAAATTGTCAACATGATACTGCTTTGTAGAGTAAAATTCAAGAATAATATTGTATCAAAAATGATTTGGACCGAAAAAAATCAATTTTTGTCATGAATAGTACCCCGGGTGAATAGTACCCGAGTGAATATTACCCCATGAATAGTACTTCGGGAATAATATCCTGTGAATAGTATCCTAGTATGAAAAGATTAAAAATTATCAAGAATGTTCACAATAATATTTTCGTGAAAAGATACTAGATGAAGTGCAAATTTCAAGGATATTCTACTAATTTCAAGGAGTATAGAAGCAATACTCAACAAAATAAGTGTAGAATTCAGAATCTGAAACGAAATAATATTACTTACATACTACAGAGTATGGAAGAAAATATTATTTCTTACGAATATTGAACAAAAATAATATCCCTTACAAATATTAAATGAAAATAATATTCCTTTCGAATATTGAACGAAGATAATATCTCTTACGAATATTGAACGAAAATAACATTTCTTATGAATATTGAATAAAAATAAAATTCCTTACGAATACGAAAAATAATATCGTAAACGAATATGAAATAAATAATATTCCTTACCTTAAAAGAAGAGTATTTCTGACTAATAGGGCGGGGATATTCTTGAAGAAAACTTGCACTATTTTCTACACTCAAAGCTTCCTCAAAGTCAAAAGAAATACGCTCAATATTATAGAAGAAGAACTCTATGATTCTGGTGTGATTTTCATTTCTAAACTAAGCATCCTATTTATAGGAGAATGACAAGATACTATTTAGGAAAAAGAATCACAGACTACACAGTACATTATCAGGGACGAACCGGCAAATTCTCTGAATAATTTCATTTTTTACTATGCAAACACTATGCATAATAAAATATAATATATTCTATTTTTCATAAATAACAAAACTTATTATAATATACATATATATATAAACAAAACTGAGATAACTTTCTACCGACAGTTTTAAAAAATTGGTAAGTGGGGGTCCATATAATAGACCAAATTTATAACAAATACTTCATAAAAATCCCCTTATTTATCTCAACTCACTTGGCTTCATAAAACACATTTTTAATAACATTCATCATTAATATTATAACTCACAATATTAACAACCAGATCATTCTCAGGAAAGAGGGGCTTTCTGATAAGAATTTCTCCCTATTGACGCCCAATTAGGTGACCAAACCCCTTTCCTCGACAGAACTTTCTCGGCATTGTCAATAATGCAAATAATAATATGAATAACTTTGTCGTCTCAATTATTAATTTAATAATATAAAATATTATGACAATAATGGAATCAATAACGTGAGATACTATACAACAATTACTGTGGCAATAATTGAAATAAACTAAGTGACTTCTCACGTAAGCATCAATAATCAATACCGTGTACTACTATGCAACTACGCGTATTACTGTACTTTTATCACCGGGTATTTCAACAGTTAACGGTAAAACTTTTGTCGTTATTTTCATAAGAGGTTATTTCTGTCGTTTTCTAACTCCGACAGTAATTTCGTTGTGGGATCCACCAATGATTGTGACGTCGTACGAATATTTCCCGACCAAACGAATAATTTATTAAAACTTGCTTACTTTGTAAAATTTATAAATATTACCCACAACTAGAACATTATATCAAATTCACGCCATAATATTCAAAATGATATCTAGAGAAAAAAAAATCATCTTTATTCATAAAAGTTGGGGTCTTACAACCTCCCCTTCTTATGAAATTATGTCCTTGAAATTGGTGTACGTACCTGGCATACCTTGTTTTCATTTCAGATTCTAACTCTTGAAGTATAACCTTTGAGCATAGAATATGTTCCTTCTTATCCTAGATTTTAACAGGTACCTCTTCATACGTTAAATCTTCTTTTATTTCATCTGGTTCTAACTCAATAATGTGATCTGGGTCTTCCACATTTTTACATAACATAGATATGTGAAAAACGTTATGAACGCGAGACATACTTGGCGGTAAAGCGAGTCTATATGTCACAGTTTCTACTCGATCGAGGATTTTGAATGGCTCAATGAATCGAGGATTGAGCTTTCCTCTCTTTCCAAATCTTTTAACTCCTTTCCATGGAGAAACACGTAACAACACGTGATCTCCAACATTGAATTCCACGTCTCTTCGATGAAGATTATCATATGTCTTTTGTCAATCTGGTGAGGTTTTTATACTTTGCCGGATCATTTGAATCTTTTTCAGTAGTCATGCGTACAATTTCTGGTCCTAACAATGTTGCTTCACCCATCTCGTCCTAGCATAATGGAGAATGACACTTGCATCCATACAACGCCTCGAATGGAGCCATGCCAATACTTGCTTAATAATTGTTGTTGTAGGAGAATTCCACTAATGAAAAGAACTTGTCCTAACTTCCTTTGAAGTCTAGGACACAGAGTCTTAATAGATCTTCAAGAGTTTAAATAGTCCTCTCCGATTGCCCATCCGTTTGAGGATGATATGCCGAACTGAATCGTAAATCCGTGCCCATAGCTTTTTGCAAACTAACCCAAAATCGTGAAGTGAATCTTGGGTCTCGATCAGAAACTATGGATTCTAGTATACCATGCAGTCTTACAATCTCATTTATGTATATACGAGCAAGATGTTCAAGTGAATAAGTTTCTCATATAGGTAAGATATGAGCAGACTTGGTTAATCTATCAATAATGACCCAAATTGCATCTATGCCTTAAGAAACCTTGGGAAGACCCGTAATGAAATCCATGGTAATGTGCTCCCACTTCCATTCTGGAATTTCAAGTGGTTGCAGTGGACCTTTTGGCACTTGATGCTCCGCTTGACTCGTTGACAAGTTAGACACCTTGAGATAAACTCTGCGATCTCTCTTTTCATATCACTCCACTAAATTGTATGTCAAAGATCACGATACATTTTGGTACTCCCAGGATGGATTGCAAATGGTGTGTTATGTGCCTCCATCATGATTTTATACTTTAAATCAGGGTCGTTAGGAACATAAAGTCTGGAGTTGACTCAAAGTATTCCTTCTTCATCGATTCTTGCTTCCGAAATAGCACCTTCTTGTACTTTCTTCCTCATACGCATCAGTTTCAGGTCTGTAGCTTGAGCAGCTTTAACTTTATCTATTAAAGACGGTTCTACTCGTATATTTGACATCATTACGTGGGTCCCTAGAGTCTTTAACTCTATCTCCATACTTTGCAAGTCACACAAAATAGGGCCTTTGCGTTGACAATATTACACTCGTACCCGCATATGATCTTTTACTCAACGCGTCAGCTACCACGTTCGCTTTTCCAAGATGGTATTGAATGGTATGATCGTAATCTTTCAACAGCTCGAGCCAACGTCGTTGTCGCATGTTGAGTTCCTTTAGGTGAAGAAATATTTGAGGCTTTTATGATCCGTATAGATCTCCACTTTCTCCCCATACAGGTAATGTCTCCAGATCTTAAGCGCAAAAACAACAGCTGCCAACTCTAGATCATAAGTAGGATAATTCCTTTCATATTCTTTGATTTGTCGTGAGGCATATGCTATGACTTTCCCATGTTGCATGAGAACACATCTTAAACCTTTTCCTGAAGCATCGTTGTATATGATAAATCCCTCAGAACCAAATGGTATTGTCAGAACAGGTGCTGAAATGAGCCTCCTCTTGAGTTCTTGGAAACTCTTCTCACATTCCTCGCTCCAACCGAATTTTATATCTTTTCGAGTTAGCTAAGTAAATGGAGTAGCGATTCGAGAAAACCCTTCTACGAATCTCCGATAATAACCAGCTAAGCCCAGAAAGCTACGTACTTTGGTTACTGACTTAGGTTTCTCCCAGCTTTGAATTTCTTTGATCTTCGTTGGGTCAACAGATATTCCGTGATTTGATATCACGTGCCTAAGGAATGCTACTTCCTCGAGCCAAAACTCGCATTTCTTCAACTTGGCGTATAGCTTGTTTTCACGAAGCTTTTGGAGAATTAGCCTCAAGTGATGCTCATGATCTTCACAGCTTTTGGAGTAAATGAGGATGTCATCAATAAAGACAACTAAAAAATGATCCAAATATTCATTGAATACTTGGTTCATCATATCCATGAAGGCAGCAGGAGCATTAGTCAATCTAAAAGACATGACTAGAAATTCGTAATGCCCGTACCGAGTTCTGAAAGTAGTCTATGGAATGTCATCAGTTTTAATCTTTAACTGATGATATCCGGAACAAAGATTAATCTTTGAAAAGAATTTAGCACCTTGCAACTTGTCAAACATGTCATCAATGCGAGGCAACAGGTACCTATTTTTGACGGTGACATGATTCAACTCCCGATAATCAATACAAAGTCGCATACTTTCATTTTTCTTCTTTACGAACATAACAGGAGCACCCCAAGGAGACGTACTAGGACGAATAAAACCGATGTCTAACAGTTCTTGCAGTTGGGTTTTTAACTCCTGAAGTTCAATAGGAGCCATTCGATATGGGGCTTTGGAAATGAGTTTTGTACCGGGTTCAAGGTCGATACAAAATTCGATTACGCTCTGGGGGTAGGCCAGGAAGTTCTTTAGGGAATACGTCAGGAAATTTATTAATAATAGAAATATCATTCAAATTTGACGTATTTTTGTTTAAATCCGTGATATGGGATAAGAAAGTTCATCCATTTTTCAATAAACGAATTGCTTTATGGCTTGATATGACAGTGATTGACTTTAGTGGTTTGGTTGCTTGAATTCGTATAATAGGTTGGTTAGAAATATGAAAGCTAACAACCTCACAAAAATAATCAATTTTAGCATGATGAGTAGTTAACCAATCAATCCCTAAAATCACATCAAATGCAAGTATTTTCAAAGAGATGAGATCGATAGGTAACGTGAGGGTGCTGATTTGAATCAAACAAGATTTATAAATAGTGGATGTAATGAAGGTTTCTCTCCCAACGGAGTTTCAACAGATAAGTCAAAGTCTAATTTCTCCGGAGTTAAATTTAAACGTTGAGCGCAAGTAGGAGAAATAAATGAATGGGTAGAACCGGTATCAAATAAGGTATAGATTTTGCAAGAGTTTATGAATAGCTTACCCGTTATAACCTCGTTCGGGTTTCTCGATTTTTGGGAGGTCACAACAAACGCTCTCCCTTAAACTACCGGCTTTAACTTCTTTGGGACGGCCATTGGTGTCTCCATCCCAGCTGGACTTGACTTCACTATACGACAAAATTGGGTTAGGTGACCTTCTTTTCTGTAATTGTAACACGCTTTGCGTTGCTGTGTGCAGTTTGGACTGATGTGTCCCTCCCCTCCGCATTTAAAGCATACGATCGGTGGTCGTTCTCCTTCCTTAAAAATGGGTGCCGGTGTTGCTGTCTTTCCATCATTGTTGAATCTCCTCTTCTTGAAATTTCCACTCCTATTATCTTAGCCAGGATTACCACCGAAGTGGTTACCATTTCTGGCATGTTGATTTCCTCCACATTTGTTGTCACAGCTTCGATGACTACTACCACTGGTATTATCTCTTTTCCGGCTGTTATCTCTTGGTTGCGCTGAATCATTATCGCTCTCCAAAAACTGAGCCCTATTCACAACATCTGAATACAAGCAAAGTTTGTGAGAGATGAGGTATTGACGTATTTCGGGTTTCAAACCTCTTAGAAACATCCACGTCATACTCTCCTCATTATCTACCAAATGGGATGCAAACCGGGATAACTTCACAAATTTAGCCTCGTACTGCGACACGGTCATATTGTTTTTCTCCAGTTTGATAAATTTTACCTCTTTCATGTGACGAATACTTTCGAAAAAGTACTTGTCATTGAATAATTCTTGAAACTTCTTCCAATACATCTTCAGTGTGGACAGGCTGAGTAAGCTTTACAGATTCCCACCAATAATCTGCCTCTCCTCGCAACATGAAGGTGGAAATGGGAACCTTTTGCTCCTCGGAGCATCCCAAGACATCAAATATCTTGGTAATCTGCTTAATCCACGTCTCCGCCTTAAGTGGTTCTGGCTTTCCCAAAAACTACGGTGGTCTCAGCTCCTTGAACTGCTTAGCAGGGACCATCCGTGAGTTGTCAGTGTTTCCACCTGCATTTTGGACATGAGTCTCTCTCGCCTGATGTTGCACGAACTGCAGAAAGCTCCTAAACATCCCATTGTTCATCATTTGGTTGGTGTTGTTGTATACTTGAGGATTATTGCCTTCCTGATGCACATTATCCTGGTTATTGATCATCGATGACTCAACGGTCTCATGTGCTCCATTGCTTTTCTTAACAATTTCATATGTCATTTTCAAACACTGCCACAAAACAAGGGTTAATTGACATGCCACATATTATCCCTATATTCTGACCGACCAATTAAATAACAAATAAACTTAGGTAGGTCATACTAGCGAAGGAATTACTCGTCTCTCCCCTCCTAGTTCTAGTCTCAAATCTCAGCCAGGGATCATATTCCCAAGCTTTGATACCAATCGTGAAGCCCCCAAAATAAGTATACACAACCTATTCTGAGTCGCCAAATATATGGTACATAACTTAAATACAAACTTAATTTATACAACTGTCGTGCAAAATATGACAACACAATAGCTGAGTTTTTAACACGAATATTGTCTCGTAGACAATATCCAAACTCAAATGAAGTCCTCATTATAATTATTATCACACTATTTCATAGAACAGTGAGGACTACTATAGCCCAGTAAAGAATATTATAACTAAGATAATGTAGAATAAATTATCGTTAGCCTTCAACAATATTAAACTGATAGAATACAATAGACAACAAGTTTAACTGCAATAGAACAAATAATCCATTAGAATAGTCAAGTAGAGCATGATATCTACTATCTTCTACGATTTAAAAGTTTATCATAAATTTTATCGTTGAGACTTAGCTTAATAAATAATCCACATCACTAAATTATCCATGCACTATGTGCCAAGGATATTCATTATTATCACATCCACGATTCATCCATGCACTACGGGCCAAGGATATTCGTATTATCGATAGTGGTCATGATCATGCCAATAATTGACCATCAATGCACTATGGGCTAATGAAGACTTTTACCATATCATTTGTAACATTACAGATCATGATTATACCGAATAATCTGTGGTCATAATCATACCAATCAACAGTCCATCTATGCACTACGGGCCAAAGATGACTTTCATCATAATATAAGCATGAGGATGATGACAATGATATAAGAATTCAATTAAATGAGAGCAAGGATAAATTTTAAAGATTTATAATTCAATTTATCCAGAATTCAATAATGTCCAAATTGTCAACATAATACTGTGTTAGGAATATACATGAGAATGTTATTCCTATTTATATTGATTTGATTATGATATAAATGAATGAATATGCAAGTATGCTTACATTATGAAAAGATGTAAAGTCCTTTGATAGATAATAGGAACATATGTACAAGGACTTAGAATGAATTGGTTAAATATGTTAGGTTGAACCTACATAAGCAAAACAGCTTTGTAAAGTCCTTAAAAAGAAATGATGTACAAGGACTATGAATATAGAAAGATCAAGCTTGTTAGGTTTATCTTATAATTTAATTGATAGGCATGTCTGATCGTCGAGCACTGCACCAAAAATCGTAGTCTGCCAGGAGAGTCAAGGAAAACTCGAGAACTATCAAGGCAGAATCGTAGTCTGCAAGATAGTAGATCTCGAAGTTCGTAGACTACCAGGAGAGACGAGGAAGGATCGTAATGTGTCGAGAAGAACTTCCTCAAAGCCATAGTCTGTTGAGGAAGTCCTATTCAGAATCATAGAGACAGCCTGTCTAAGAGCTGATCAAGCATCTACCAAAGCCAAGTCCTGAATCATAGACCACACTCGGAGTCGTAGAGTCTACTGATCATATCAAAGGCAGAAATCATAGTCAAGCCAGATCAGACGAAGACAAAAAGCTTTAAGATAAAAATCATAGAGTGTCAAGATCTGATCTCGGAGTCGTAGTGTCTGCAGAACCCAAGCTAAATCGTAGAGTGCAGAACTAAGGCTTCAACAGAAGTGCTCATAACACCAAGGCAGAATCGTAGAGAGAGCACGATTCTCAATAAATAACCACTCCCAGAATATCCAAAGGATGAAGCCTCTGGTCTGAGCTGCAAAGATACATTCCACCTTAAGGAAACCAGAGAGCACTCAATGAATGGCTTGCAAGCTAACAGAAGACTTAAGCACCAACCCAATCAGCATTCAGAATGAGTTGTGAAGCCATTCAAGATGAAGTCTTCCACAAGTAGATCAAAAGAAGACTTCAGTAAAAGTGTCTAACTAAGGAAAGTCAGCAGATGCAGTAGCTGTCAAGAGAACAGAAGACAACAATTTTGGGGTCAACCAGGATCGTAATGTTTACCAAACAAAGCAGGAACTAATGCAGTTTACACAGACAGAGATACTGGTTAGCTTTTGGAGAACAAGGCGAAAGTGATTAAGCATGGGTCAGTCCATTGATGATAAGTGAACGGGAGTCAAGCTATCAATTCCTAAGAGCAGTCGAAGGCAACCAAAAGTGCTAAAGCACTGCACAAATGAAGGAAGAGGTTTTCTACATTGAAGATCCAATGTACACTCTTCAAGATCATAGTGTTGTCTCATTCATTAAATGAGCAAAATTCAACGAGACACACTACGATCAGGTCTAAGAACATATGCATTAGAATCGTAGAGTTAGATCATCTGAAGATTGAAGCATTGGCAACGGTTCAATCTAAAGACTGGGATTTGAACATTCTTATTTGAGAACATCGATGCAAAAGGACAATTTCTGATTGAGAAGTCAGAAAGAAAAAATAAAGATGACTACCTGTCTGACATGGAAAAGTGACAACTATAAGGAGGTAAGTAAGGTAGCAGACTGCTGTATCAGTAAAGTCATAAAGGATCTGTCATGTCACATCAAGCAGTCTACACCAAATAACTCGAGATCTGCGAAGCAATTCAATAAGCTTTCAACGGCTATATTCCAACAGGAAGATTGGGAAAGAGTATATATAAGCCAGAGCTTCAAAGATCAAGAGTTGTTGAGTTAAAAAAAGATTGTTGAGTTATTGGAATGCTATATTGTTGACTCTACGAGTTCCACTAGAACTGAACAGAACAAGTCTCAGTGGTAGTGAGACTACGAAGGTGGAAGTGAAGCAAATTTGAAGAATGACTTGAACAGACTAAAGCTTCACTCAACAAGGATGAGAATGCTATTGAAGATGGCAGCTAAGCTGAGATCCGAGAAGGCCAAGAAGATAGCATTCAGAAAAGTGGCAGAGCACAAAGAAGATCTAGAGAGCCACTCTACGAATCACCATGAACCAAAAGCTGAAACATAAAAGATGCAGAACCATTGTGAAGCCCCTATAACAGGTATACATCACCCATCTTGGGTCACCAGATACATGGTACAGAAATCAAATACAAACTTCTTTAATACAACTGTCGTGTAAAAATATGACTAAACATAGCTGAGTTTTTACACGAATATTATCTTCTAGACAATTTCCAAACTCAAATGGAGTCCTCATTACATTTATTTTCACACTATTTCACAGAATAGTGAGGACTACTAAAGCAACCATCTGGACCATCACTTCATTCCTCGACTAGTCCCAGCTATATTCTCATTTTTCTGAAGAGAACAGTGAAAGAAAAGGGTGAACTCAACTAGCCCAGTAAGAAATATTATGACTAAGATAATACATAATAAATTATCCTTAGCCTTCAACAGTATAACAACTGATAGAATACAATAGACAACAAGTTTTAAATCAACAACTGCAGCGGAACAAGCAATCCATTAGAAGAGTCAAGTAGAGCATGATATCAACTATCTTCTATGATTTAAAAGTTTATCATCAATTTTATCGTTGTAATACCCATTAACAGTTCTTTATTATACCCAAGACAAAGAGAACTTTCATCACCTGTCTTCACCTGAACCACCAAAGATTTTATTTAAATTCACAATTCATGTTTATAATAATGTGAATCAACAGTTCCTCCTTGACACAAAGGCTTAATAGAACTTTTACTCAATATCCTTACCCCAAAGGCTAAAGATATTCAAATGTAATAACAATGATCATACCAATCAGTTGTCTATCTTTGTACTACGGGCCAAAGATATTCAACTATAAAATCAATGGTCATGATCATACCAATCAATTGTCTATCAGTGCACTACAACCAAAGATATTCAACTATAAAATCAATGGTCATGATCATACCAATCAATTGTCTATCAGTGCACTACGGCCAAAGACATTCAACTGTTAACTAATGGTCATGATTCTGCCAATCACATCATCGAATTATCCTTGCACTACGGTCAAGGATATTCGTTAGTATCACTAGTGGTCATGATCATGTCATACACCTGTCCATCTTTGCACTACGAGGCAAAGCTATCAATCAACAGTTCATCTTTGCACTACGACCAAAGATATCAATGTTGTTCTTCCTTGCACTACAAGCCAAAGACATACAACTGTAAAACCAATAACCAACAGTCCATCTATGCACTACAGGCCAAAGATGACTTTTAACGCAATATAAGCATGAGGATCATGACAATGATATAAAGAATCAATCAAATAAGATAAAGGATAAATATTAAACATTTATAATACAATTTATTCAGAGTTCAAGAATATCTAAATTGTCAACATGATCACCAATTGTGGAGTAAAATTCAAGAATTATATTCATGTATCAAAAATTAATTTGGACAGAAAAGAATCAATTGTTCGTCGTGAATAGTACCCCGTGAATAGTACCCCATGAATAGTACTTCGCGAATAGTATCCCATGAATAGTACTTCATGAATAGTACCTCATGAATAGTACCTCATGAATAGTACTTAGTGAATAGTATTTTGTGAATAGTACTTCGTGAATAGTATCCCGAGTGAATAATACCCGAGTGAATAGTACCCCCGTAAATAATACTTCGAGTGAATAGTATCCGAGCGAATAGTACCCCATAAATAATACCCCGAGTGCATAGTACCCTGTAAATAATACCCCGAGTAAATACCCGAGTGAATAGTAAGAAATAATAACCCTTAAGAATTAAAAATAAATAACATCCCTTACGAATATTGAACGAAAATAATATTCCTTGCGAATATTAAACGAAGACAATGAATATTGAACGAAAATGATATTCCTTACGAATATTGAACAAAAATAATATTCATACGAATACGAAAAATAATATCTCTTCAGAATATGAAATAAATAATATCCCTTACCTCAGAAGAAGACTGGATACTGCAATAGTGAAGTAGCTGAATACTCTTCTTCTTTCTCTCTATAGCTTCTCTCTCTATAGCTTCTCTCTCTATAATTGCTCTTGTGAGTCTTAGTGAATTGGTGAGAAAGAAAGAAGAATGAGCTTCTATTTATAGGAAAACATAGTTTTGATAATTGCACGTTTTGGGGCTCGAATTATTACAGTATAGTACTTTCATCTTTTCCTCCATTTTTAATTTAGTCCTACAAGTATTATCAAACTTGCACCACCTCTCCTAATAGTACATGCATGTGAATCAATAGTTCCATACATGTGAACAAACAGTTATATGCATGCAAACTAATAGCAATTAATTGCTCATTTATCCGATTGATTACCCGTTTGATCAATTTAACACCCAGAAATCAATTATTATCGAAATAAATGTCGATTTCTACTAACACTAATAATCCTAACACAATAGAAATATTTTTATCAACAATTTCATCTTTGAAATTTTTGAAGTTTGTTTTTTTTAAAAAGTCAACTGCTGAATTTTTCAAAAAAGTCAACTGTTGACTTTTTGACCAAAAAGTCAACCCTGATAAAAAAATTTTGTTTATAGTCTACTTTTATTAATTTTATCGTTCCGGACTCAAATATCTCGTCCGCGTCTCCAAATTCAACTTTGAACTCAAATTTGATTTTTAATAACATTCATCATTAATATTATAATTCATAATATTTAACAACCAGATCATGCTCAGGAAAGAGGGGGCTTTCCGATAAGGATTTCTCTCTATTGGCGCGCAATTAGGTGACCAAACCCCTTTCCTCGACAGACCTTTCTAGGCATCGTCAATATTGCAAATAATAATATGAATAACTTTGTCGTCACAATTATTGATTTAATAATAAAAAATATTGTGACAATAATTGAATCAATAACGTGAGATACTATACAACAATTATTGTGGCAATAATTAAAATAAACTGAGTGATTTCTCACGTAAGCATCAATAATCAATATCGTGTGCTACTATGTAACTACGCATATTACAGTACCTTTATTGTGACGCCCCCAAAATTAGGTATACATCACCCATCTTGAGTCGCCAAATACATGGTAAAAAAATACAAAATACAACTTAATAATACAACTATCGTGTACAATACGACGAAACATAAACTGAGAGTTTAAACAAGAATACTGCCTTCTAGACAATATCCATTCTCAATGGAGTCCTCATAGACAGTATACAAACTCAAATTCAGTCCTCGTTACATTTATTGTCACGTTATTTAATAGAATAATGAGGACTACTAATGCTATCATCTGGACCGTCACTCCGTTTCCCGAATCGTCCTAGCTATATTCTTATTTCCTGAAGAGAGCAGTGAAGGAAAGGGTGAGCTCAACTAGCCCAGTAAGAGATATTATGACTAAGATAATGCAGAATAAATTATCATTAGTCCTCAACAATGTTAAACTGATAATATACAATAGACATTAAGTTTAACTGCAGCAGAACAAGCAATTCATTAGAAGTGTCAAGTAGAGAATAAAATCTACTATCTTCTATGTTTTAAAAGGTTTTTATCAATTTTTATCGCTAAGACTCAGCTTAATAAATAAACCACATCATCGAACCATCCCTGCACTACGGGCCAAGGATATTCATTAAATCATCAATGGTCATGACTATACCGAATAATCGCTGGTCATAATCATACCAAGTCCATCTCTGCACGTAACCCAAAAATATACAACAATAAAACCAATAATCAACAATCCATCTTTGCACGTAAGCCAAAGATATATAATTCAATAAACAACAGCCCATCTTCGCACGTAAGCCAAAGATAACTTTCATCACCATATAAGCACGAGGGTGATGACAATGATATAAGCATTAATCAAACTAAAACAAGGATAAATATTAAAGACTTTAATTTTATCCAATTATTATCCATCACTTAAATAACTCATAATCTAATATTGTTAATATTATAACAATATTTTAATCACCTCTTAAACTTATAAATAATTTATTTCAATTGTTTACACTTTATCAAATAATGTATTTATTCGAAAATGTCATATTCATAAGATTGCATCATCAATGATCAAATCCCTTATCAACAATCTACATATACCTTATATAGGATTTCCAAGCCATAAAATCCTATTTTCCAACTTTGTTACTTCACATAACATATTTAACTCATATGTTCGTAACTAAACTATTTTCATGAAAAATACCAAATCAGTCCCAAAAAGATTTTTTTTTTCTGGGATTTAACATAATATAGTCCCATAAAGAACATATATTTTTCTCGGAATTTTTAAAATTTATTTACTATTTTTCAAAAATCAATTTCTAATTAATTTCTTAAGAAATTAGCTACCTCAAGGTTAGCTCCAAAAATTCCCAAATCTTGGCAGATACTTACACATGTTAACGTGAGCTTCCAGTTTAAATTTCATGGTCATCGAAGTTATAGAACTCTGGTTATAGCATTTTTCGTCGGAAAAAACCTAAATATTGAAATGGTCATAACTTGCTCATTTTAAGTCGGAATGAGCTCATTTTTGAACATGATTTTCTTTATACTATATACTTTCATGTCCCAAAAGGGCAGAATATTTCTCATAATTTAAGTGGCCAAAACAGCCCCTTTAAGTTTCTGGGCAGAAACTTTTTGGTATTTTGTAGCTTTTGACTCCTTTGCTAAAATAAGTCCACACACAAATCTACAACACCTTTTACAGTGATTCCACTTGGAGATGCTACAAAACTCATAGATCTAACTCTAAAACTTGACCTCACTCAAAAATTCAAAATATAATAGGAGATATAGTCAATTGGATTTCATGTTACGTTTTTACCAAAATCTGATTTTTCAACCCTTTGTGATTTCTAAGAAACTTTCATGTTTTCACATAATAACCAACATAACTCATCATAACACTTTCTAATACTTCATATACCCATGATTTTCATCAGTCCAATACTTTTATTATGACTCTCATCATAATCAACGTAAACAGATCATTTTCACAATTTAATAAGAAATGAATATAAAGGATCATTCACCATGAATGTGTTAATCCACATAGACAGGTTATTCCAATAGAATAATAAAGAATAAAATAATAGAAAGATTAACCATGCATGCGATAGAGACCGCACAGACAGGTTATTCCCAACAGAATAAAAATTGACGGAACCAGGTCAGGTAAAATTCACACCGATAGGGTGTTCCAACAGAATAGTAAAGAATGGAATAACAACAAAAATCACCATGCATATGGTACTTCGCATAGATAGGTTATTCTAACAGAATAATAAATGAAGGAACCAGGTCAGGTGAAATTCACAGACAGGATATTCCAACAGAATAATAAATGCGGAATAATAAATAATGGAACCAAGTCAGGTGAAATTCTCACCGACAGGATATTCCGACAGAATATTAAATGCGGAATAATAAATAATGGAACCAGGTCCAGCGTAAAGCACAGACAGGATATTCTGAAAGAATAGTAAATAATGGAATAATAGAAGAATTTCACCATGTATGCAGTACTTTGTATTTATAGGTTATTCCAACATAAAAATAAGGAATAGAATAACATAAGAATTTCACCAAGTATAGGATAGCCCCCGTATACAGGTTATTCCAACAGAATAATAAAGATGGAATAACAGAAGTTCTCTTCATGAATACAAAAAAAAATAATATCCCTTATGGGTACAACAAATAATATCCCTTACCTTAGAATAAACTGGATACTGGAATAGAAATGTAGCAGACTTCTCTTCTTCTTTCTCTCTATAGATTTTCTCTCTATAATTTCTCTTTATAATAATGACTCTAAAGCTTTTGTGAATTGTGAGAAATGAAGAAAAATGAGCTTCTATTTATATAAAAATATAGTTTCGATAATTGCACATTTTGGGGCTCGAGAAATTACAGTACGATACCTCCAACTTTTCTTTCATTTTTAATTCAGTCATCCAAGTATTATCAAACTTTTACCAACTCCCCTAATAGTAAATCATGTGAATCAATAGTAAAATCATGTGACTCAATAGTAAATCATGTGACTCAATAGTTCTAAACATGTGAAAAATTAATTACAATATAGTACCTCCATCTATACCTCCATCTTTAACTTAGTCATGCAAGTATTATCAATCTTACACCAACTCCCCTAATAGTAACAAGAATGTGAAATAATAGTACATACATGTGAACAAATAGTTATAATCATGTGAAATAATAGCAATCAATTGCTCATTTATCCGGTTAAATACCTGATTGGTCAATATAATCTCCAGACGTCAATTATTATCGAAATAAATATCAATTTTTACTAACACAAATAATTTCAACACAATGAAACAATTTTTATCAAAAATATAAATTTGAAATTTCAAAGTTTGACTTTTTCCAAAAGAGTCAACTGTTGACTTTTTGACCAAATAGTAAAAACCTGGCAAATTTTGTGTTTATAGTCTATTTTTACTAATTTCATCGTTCCGGACTCAAATATCACGTCCGCGTCTCCAAATTCAACTTCGAGCACAACTTCAATATTAATAACATTCATCATAAATATTATAACTCACAATATTTATCAATCAGGTCGTTCCCAGGAAAGAGGGGGCTTTCCAATAAGGATTTCTCCCTATTGGCGCGCAATTAGGTGACGAAACCTCTCCTTGGCAGAACTTCGAGATATTATAAATATTGCAATTTAATAATATTAATAACTTTGTCGTCTCAATTATTGATATAATAAAATAACATATTATGCAGATGATACTGTGACAATAATCGAATCAATAATATGAGAGATATGATGCAACAATTACTATAACAATAATTGAGTATAACTGAGTGACTTCTCACGTAAGCATCAATAACCAATATCGTGTGCCAATATGCCACCACGCGTATTACTATACTTTTACTACCGAGTAGTTCAACAGTATTAACGGTAAAACCTCCGTCGTTATTTTCAATAAAATACTTTTGTCGTTTTCTCAATCAGACAATAATTCCGTTGTGGGTTCACCAATGATTGTGCCGTCGTACGGATATTCCCCGACAAAAAGAATATTTCCCGACCAATTGAATATAACATAACAACTTGCATACTTTTGTGTTTATAGTCTATTTTTACTAATTTCATCGTTCCGGACTCAAATATCACGTCCGCGTATTTTATACTTCTCATGTAAGCATCAATAATCAAAGATACTATACAATACCATGTGCTACTATGAAACCACGCGTATTACTATACTTTTATCACCGATTATTTTATGACAACTTGCTTACTTTGAAATTTTTTCACATATCACCCTTAACTTTAACCTTTTATCAATTTAATCATTTACTAAATAGAATAATAATTATAGGAAAATTGAATATTTTCAATTCATAAAATTCGGCATCTCACAACCATGTCTGTAAACCATTCAAGAAGAGTTCAGGGAATGCTAAGTGCCAGACAAAGTCTGTGAGACCCCAAATTTTATGAATAAAGATTTAAATTTCTCGAAATATTTTTTGAATATTATGGTGTGAATTTGATATAATGTTATAGTTGTGGGTAATATTAATAAATTTTGCAAAGTAAGCAAGTGGTTATATAATATTCGATTGGTCAGGAAATATTCGTTTTAACATGGAATATTCGTACAACGGCACAATCATTGGTGAACCCCACAACGGAAGTATTGACATAGTAAGAAAAAGACAGAATTATCTTTTTATAAAAATAATGGCGAAAGTGTTACCGTTAAAACTGTTGAACTACCCGGTAGTAAAAGTACAGTAATACGCGTGGTTGCATAGTAGCACACGGTATTGATTATTGATGCTTACGTAAGAAGTCACTTAGTTATACTCAATTATTGCTATAATAATTGTTGCATCATATCTCTCGTATTATTGATTCAATTATTGTCACAGTATCATCTGCATAATATGTTATATTATTAAATCAATAATTGAGATGGCAAAATTATTTATATTATTATTTGCAATATTGTCAATGTCTAGAGGTTCTATCAAGGAGAGGTTTGGTCACCTAATTGCGCGCCAATAAGGAGAAATCCTTATCGGAAAGCCCCCTCTTTCCTTGGAACGACCTGGTTGTTAAATATTGTGAGTTATAATATTACTGATGAATTAAGTTTGTGTTGATTAAAGATGAAAGTGATAGTTTCATTGTGTTGGAATTATTAGTGAAAGTGAAAATCGACATTTATTTCGATAATAATTGATGTCTGGAGGTTATATTGACCAATCGGGTAATTAACCAGATAAATGAGCAATCAATTACTATTAATTCACATGATTATAACTATTTGTTCACATATGTGTACTATTGATTCACATTCTTGTACTATTAGGGGAGGTGGTGCAAGATTGATAATACTTGCATGACTAAGTTAAAAATGGAGGTATAGATGGAGGTACTATGCTATAATTTGTATTTCACATGTCTAAAACTATTGATTCACATGATTTACTATTGATTCACATGATTTACTATTAGGGGAGGTGGTGCAAGTTTGATAATACTTGCAGGACTAAATTAAAAATGAAGAAAAAGGGGAAGGTATTATACTGTAATATTTTGAGCACCAAAATGTGCAATTATTGAAACTATATTCCCCTATAAATAGAAGCTCATTCTTTCTTCATTTCTCACCAATTCACTAAAGCTATAGAGCAATTATTATAGAGAGAAATTATAGAGAGAAAGAAGAAGAGAAGTCTGCTACCTCTCTACTCCAGTATCCAATTTTTTTCTAAGGTAAGGGGTATTATTCTTTCGTATTCATGAAGAGAGTTATTTTCTTTCAATACTCGTAAGGGTTGTTATTCCATTCTTTATTATTATGTTGGAATAACCTGTCTATGCGAAGTACCGTATACATGGTGAAATTCTTCTATTATTCCATTCTTTATTATTCTGTTGAAATAACCTGTCTGTGCGGTCTATCGCATGCTTGGTGAATTCTGTTGTTATTCTATTCTTTATAATTCTGTTGGAATATCCTGTCTGTGCAGATTATGCATGACCTGGTTATATTCTTTATTATTCTGTTGGAATATAATGTCTGTGCGGATTACGCATGACCTGGTTCCATTCTTTATTATTCTATTGGGAATAACATGTCTGTGCGGTTTATCGCATGCATGGTGAATTCTTCTATTATTCCATTCTTTATTATTCTGTTGGAATAACCTGTCTATGTAGATTACCGCATGCATGGTGAATGATCCTTTGTATTCATTCCTAATTAAATTGTGGAAATGATCTGTCTACGTGGATTACCGCATGACGAGTGAAAATCCATTTGCAGTTTCATATATTCTATTATACTCATCTGGGATATCATTTCTTTTGTACTCGTCATTAAATATCATTTTCTTTGGTATTTTTTTGTTATGAGTTACTATTCACTAATTACTATTCACCCAGTTACTATTCACTCTATTATTATTCACTCGGGTATTCGGGGCACTTTTTGTGTCAGAATACTATTCACGAGTTACTATTCATGGGTTACTATTCACCTAATTACTATTCACTCTATTATTATTCACTCGGGTATTCGAGACACTTTTTGTGTCGGAGTACTATTCACGGGGTACTATTCCAGAAGTACTATTCATGGGGTAGTACTATTCACCCAAAAAATATATTTCTTTTCTGTCCAAATTATTTTTGGTACATGAATATTATTCTTGAATTTTACTCTACAAAGCAGTATCGTGTTGACAATTTGGGCGTTATTGATTTCTAGATAACTTAAAATATAAATCTTTAAATTTATCCTTGAACTTATTTTATTGAATTATTATGTCATTGTCATCATCCTCATGCTTATATTGTGATGAAAGTCATCTTTGGCTTACGTGCATAGATGGACTTGGTATGATTATGACCAGGGATTATTCGGTATAATAATGATAGTAATGTGACGAATGATGTGGTAAAAGTCCTCATTGGCCTGTAGTTCATTGATGGACAGTTATTGATATGATTATGACCAGGGATTATTTGGTATAATCATGACCATTGATGATTACATGAATATCCTTGGCCGTGGTGCAGGGATGATTCGATTTTATTTATTAAGCTGAGTCTCAGTGATAAAGTTGATGAAAAACTTTTTAAATCATAGAAGATAGTAGATTTTATGCTCTACTTGACTCTTCTAATGGATTGCTTATTTACGCTGGAGTTATTGATCTAAAACTTGTTGTCTATTGTATTCTATCAGTTGTTATACTGTTGACGGCTAAGGATAATTTATTTTGCATTATCTTAGTCATAATATTTCTTACTGGGCTAGTTGAGCTCATCCTTTCTTTCATTGTTCTCTTCAGGAAATGAGAATATAGCTGGGACGAGTCGGGAAATGGAGTGATGGTCCAGGATAAATGGCTTTAGTAGTCCTCACTATTCTACGGAATAATGTGATAATAATTGTAATGAGGACACCATTGACTGTGGATAATGTCTAGATGACAATATTCTTGTTTAAACTCTCAGCTATGTTTTGTCGTATTTTACACGATTGTTGTATAATTAAGTTGTATTTGAATTTATGTACTACGTATTTGGTGACTCAAGATGGGTGATGTATACCTATTTTGGGGGACGTCACAGTTGGTATCAAAGCTTAGGAATATGATCCCTTGGCTGATATGTGAGATAAGAATAAGGAGGGGACAGACGGGGAATTCCTTCGCTAGTATGACCTACCTAAGTTTATTTGGTATTTAATTGGTTGGTCAAAGTATAGGGATAATATGTGATATGTCAATTAACCCTTGTTTTATGACAGTGTTTGAAAATGGCATCTGAAAATGTTGAGATCAGCAATGAAGCACATGAGACCGTTGAGTCACCAACGATCAATACCCAGGATAATATGCAACAGGAAGACAAAATCCCCAGGTAAATAACAACACCGATCAAATGATGAACGATGGGATGTTTAGAGGCTTTATGCAATACATGCAACATCAGATATGAGAGACTCCTGTTCAAAATATAGGTGGAAATAATGCAACCCACGGTCGGTCACCGCTAAGCAGTTCAAGGAGCTGGGACCACCGAAGTTTTTGAGAAAGCCAGAACCACTTAAGGCGGACATGTGGTTAAAGCAGACCACCAAGCTATTTGATGTCTTGGGATGCTCCGAGGAGCAAACAGTTCCCTTTGCCACATTTATGTTGCGTGAAGAGGCAGATTACTGGTGGAAATCTGTAAAACGTACCCAGCCTGATGCACTCAAGATGTCTTGGGAGAAGTTCCAAGAGTTGTTCAACGATAAGTACTTTCCTGAAAGTATTCGTCACATGAAGGAGGTGGAATTCATCAAGTTGGAGTAAAACAATATGACTGTGTCGCAATACGAGGCTAAATTTGTGGAGTTATCCCGGTTTACATCCCATTTGGTCGATAATGAGGAGCGAATGACGCGAATATTTTTAAGAGGTTTGAAACACGATATATGTCAATACCTCATTTCTAACAAACTTTGTTTATATTCAGATGTTGTGAATAGGGCTCAGTTATTAGAGCCCGATAATGAGTCAGCATAACCAAAAGGTAACGAGCAACAACATGATAATAATCGTACCGGTGGTAACGGCCATCGGAACAATGATAACCATCATGGGAGAAATTATCATGCCAAAAATGGTAACCACTTCGGTGGTAATCATGACCAAGATAATAGAAGTGGAAAATTCAAGAAGAGAAGATTTAACGATGATGGGAAGACGTTGGCAGCAGCACCAACACCAGTAACAAATTATAGGGGAGGAGAATGACCACCAATTGTATGCTTCAAATGTGGAGGGGAGGGACATATTAGTCCAAACTGCGTGATGCAGTCCAAAGCATGCTACAATTACGGAAAAGAAGGTCACCCATCCCGATTTTGTCGTGCACCAAAGTTAAGTCCAGCTGGGACGGTGGCACCAAAGGCGGATACGGACAAAACGAAGTCGCTGGTTTCAGGAAGAGTGTTTTTCGTAACTTCTCAAAAAGCGAGTAACCCGAACGAATTTAGCATGGGTTAGTTAATTATAAATTCTTGTGAAGTCTATACCTTATTAGATACTGGTTCTACCCATTCTTTTATCTCTCTTGCTTGCGCTGAACGTTTACATTTAACCTAGAGAAGTTAGACTTTGACTTATTGGTTGAAACTTCGTTAGTAGAAGCCTTCATTACCTCCACTACTTATAAATCTTGTTGATTCAAATTGACACTTTCACGTTACCTGTCGATCTTATCTATTTAAAAATACTTGCCTTTGATGTAATTTTAGGAACCAATTGGTTAACTACTCATCATGCTTTTCGTAAGGTTGTTAGCTTTCATATTCCTAACCAACCTATTATAAGAATTCAAGCAACCAAACCACTAAAGTCAATCAATGTTATATTAAGCCATAAGTAAAGAGCCCTGAGCCTTTTGCTAGTGACTTCCTTGTGTGGAATGCACCGAAGTCAGACTTTCTGTAGGGAAAGTCATGAATAACTGTGGCAAGTTGATAGGTATCAATGTAATGTTTTATCCAAGTCTTGGATGCGAGTCACAGTTTTGAATGATATTTCTATCGTTAATAAATTTCCTGATGTATTCTTGAAGACTTCTTATCCTACCCATAGAGCGTGAAATCGAATTTTGTATTGACCCCAGTACAAAACCCATTTCTAAAACCCTCAAATATTTCTTCAACTAAAATTAACGTAACATACGCCAAAGACGTTGGCTCGAGCTGTTGAAAATTACGATTATATCATTCAATATCATTGTGGAAGAGAGAACGTGGTAGCTGACGCGTTAAGTAGAAGATTATATGCGTTTACGAGTGCGATGTTGTTAACACAAAAACCCATTTCATATAACGTACAAATGATGAAGACAGAGTTAAAGACTCTAAGGACCCACGTGGTGATATCAAATATACGAGTATAATCGACTTTAATCGATAAAGTTAAAGCCGCTCAAGCTACACACCCGAATCAGATGAATGTGAGAAGAAGAAGGTTCAAGAAGGCATTATCTCAACCCTTGATTTTATTGGCCCATTTGAAATCCTTGATTGAGTAGGAACTGTGACCTATAGACTCGTTTTACAGCCAAGTATGTCGCGTGTTCATAACGTATTTTTTTCGTATCGATGTTATGTAAATATGTGGATGACTTGAACCACATTATTTAATTAGAACTAGACAAGATAGCAGAAGATTTAATGTATGAGGAGATACGTGTTAAAATCTTAGATAAGAAGGATCGTATTCAACACTCAAAGGTTATACCTCAAGAGTTAGAATCTGAAACGAAGTCAAGGTATCCTCACCTCTTTGGCATACCAGGTACGCACGTAAATTTCGAGGGTGAAATTTCATAAGGAGGGAAGATTGTGAGACCCCAAATTTTATGAATAAAGATTTATATTTCTCGAAATATTTTTTTAAATTTTATGGTGTGGATTTGATATAATGTTATAGTAATGGGTAATATTTATAAATTTTGCAAAGTAAACAAATGGTTATATAATATTTGATTGGTCGGGGAATATTCGTACCACGGCACAATTATTGGTGGACCCCACAACGGAAGTATTGTCGTAGTAAGAAAACGACAAAATTATCTTTTTATAAAAATAACGGCAAAAGTGTTACCGTTAAAACTATTGAACTACTCGGTAGTAAAAGTACAATAATACGCGTGGTTACATAGTAGCACACGGTATTGATTATTGATGCTTACGTAAGAAGTCACTCAGTTATACTCAATTATTGCTACAGTAATTGTTGCATCATATCTCTCATATTATTGATTCAATTATTGTCACAGTATCATTTGCATAATATGTTATATTATTAAATCAATAATTGAGATGACAAAGTAATTTATATTATTATTTGCAATATTGACATTGTCTAGAAGTTCTGTCAAGGAGAGGTTTGGTCACCTAATTGTGCGCCAATAAGGAGAAATCCTTATCGGAAAGGCCCCTCTTTCCTGGGAACGACCTGGTTGTTAAATATTGTGAGTTTTAATATTAATAATGAATAAGTTCGTGTTGATTAAAGATGAAATTGATAGTTCCATTGTGTTGGAATTTTTACTGTTAGTGAAAATCGACATTTATTTCGATAATAATTGATGTCTGGAGGTTATATTGACCAATCGAATAATTAACTAGATAAAGGAGCAATTAATTGCTATTAATTCATATGATTATAACTATTTGTTCGCATATGTGTATTATTGATTCACATTTTTGTACTATTAGGGGAGGTGGTGCAAGATTGATAATACTTGCATGACTAAGTTAAAAATGGAGGTATAGATGGAGGTACTATACTATAATTTATATTTTCACATGTCTAGAACTATTGATTCACGTGATTTACTATTGATTCATATGATTTACTATTAGGGGAGATGGTGCAAGTTTGATAATACTTGTAGGACTAAATTAAAAATAAAAAAAAGAGAGGAAGGTATTATACTGTAATATTTTGAGCCCCAAAATGTGTAATTATTGAAACTATATTTTCCTATAAATAGAATCTCATTCTTCCTTAATTTCTCACCAATTCACTTAAGCTATAGAGCAATTATTATAGAGAGAAAAAAGAAGAGAAGTCTGCTACCTCTCTACTCCAGTATCCAATTTTTGTCTAAGGTAAGGGGTATTATTCTTTCGTATTCATGAAGAGAGTTATTTTTTCTTTCAATACTCGTAAGGGTTGTTATTCCATTCTTTATTATTATGTTGGAATAACTTGTCTATGCGAAGTACCGCATACATGGTGAAATTCTTATGTTATTCCATTCTTTATTATTCTGTTAGAATAACCTGTCTGTGCGGTCTATCGAATGCCTGGTGAATTCTGTTGTTATTCCATTCTTTATTATTCTATTGGAATATCCCTGTCTGTGCGGATTATCCATGACATGGTTCCATTTTTTATTATTCTGTTGGGAATAACTTGTCTGTGCGGTCTATCGCAGTGAATGGTGAATTCTTCTGTTATTCCATTCTTTATTATTCTATTAGAATAACATGTCTATGTGGATTACCGCATGCATGGTGAATGATCCTTTGTATTCATTCCTTATTAAATTATGGAAATGATTTGCCTACGTGGATTACCACACGACGGGTGAAAATCCATTTGTAGTTTCGTATATTCTATTATACTCATCTGGGATATCATTTTTTTTTACTCGTCATTAAATATCGTTTTCTTTGGTATTTTTCTGTTACGAGTTACTATTCATGGGTTACTATTCACCCAATTACTATTTACTCTAGTATTATTCACTCGGATATTCGAGACACTTTTTGTGCTGGAGTACTATTCATGAGTTACTATTCACCCAATTACTATTCACTCTAGTATTATTCACTCGGGTATTCGGGACATTTTTTTTGTCAGGGCACTATTCACGGGGTACTATTCCAGAAATACTATTCACGGGGTACTATTCACCCAAAAAATATACTTCTTTTTTCTGTCCAAATTATTTTTGGTACATGAATATTATTCTTGAATTTTACTCTACAAAGCAGTATCATGTTGACAATTTAGGCGTTATTGATTTCTGGATAAATTAAATTATAAATCTTTAAAATTTATCCTTGAACTTGTTTTATTGAATTATTATGTCATTGTCATCATCCTCATGCTTATATTGTGATGAAAGTCATCTTTGGCTTACGTGCATAGATGGAGTTGGTATGATTATGATCAGGGATTATTCGGTATAATCATGACCGTAATGTGACGAATGATGTGGTAAAAGTTCTCATTGGCCTGTAGTTCATTGATGGACAATTGTTGGTATGATTATGACCAGGGATTATTCGGTATAATCATAACCATTGATGATTAAATGAATATCTTTGGCCGTGGTGCAAGGATGATTCTATTTAATTTATTAAGATGAGTCACGGCGATAAAGTTGATGAAAAACTTTTTAAATCATAAAAGATAGTAGATTTTATGCTCTACTTGACTCTTCTAATGGATTGCTTATTTCCACTGCAGTTGTTGATCTAAAACTTGTTGTCTATTGTATTCTATCAGTTGTTATACTGTTGACGGCTAAGGATAATTTATTCTGCATTATCTTAGTCATAATATTTCTTACTGGGCTAGTTGAGTTCACCCTTTCTTTCATTGTTCTCTTCAGAAAATGCGAATATAGTTGGGACAAGTCGGGGAATGGAGTGATGGTCCAGGATAAATGGCTTTAGTAGTCCTCATTATTCTATGGAATAATATTATAATAATTATAATGAGAACACCATTGAGTGTGGATAATGTCTAGATGACAATATTCTTGTTTAAACTCTCAGTTATGTTTTGTCGTATTTTACACGACTGTTGTATAATTAAGTTGTATTTGAATTTATATACCATGTATTTGGCGACTCAAAATGGGTGATGTATACTTGTTTTGGGGGAGTCACAGTTGGTATCAAAGCTTAGGGATATGATCCCTGGCTGATATGTGAGATAAGAACTAGGAGGGGACAGACGGGGAATTCCTTCGCTAGTATGACCTACCTAAGTTAATTTGATATTTAATTGGTTGGTCAGAGTATAGGGATAATATGTGATATGTTAATCAACCCTTATTTTATGACAGTGTTTGAAAATGGCATCTGAAAATGTTGAGATCAGCAATTAAGCACATGAGACCGTTGAGTCACCAACGATCAATACCTAGGATAATATGCAACAGGAAGACAATAATCCTCAGGTAAATAACAACACCGATCAAATGATGAATGATGGGATGTTTAGAGGTTTTATGAAATTCATGGAACATTAGATATGAGAGACTCCTGTTCAAAATATAGGTGGAAATAATGGCAATCCACGGTCGGTCACCGCTAAGCAGTTCAAGGGGCTGGGACCACCGGAGTTTTTGGGAAAGCCAGAACCACTTAAGGCGGAGACGTGGTTAAAGCAGATCACCAAGATATTTGATGTCTTGGGATGCTCCGAGGAGCAAAAGGTTCCCTTTGCCACATTTATGTTGCTTGAGGAGGAAGATTACTGGTGGGAATCTGTAAAACGTACCCAGCCTGACGCACTCAAGATGTCTTGGGAGAAGTTCCAAGAGTTGTTCAACGATAAGTACTTTCCTGAAAGTATTCGTCATATGAGGGAGGTGGAATTCATCAAGTTGGAGCAAAATAATATGATTGTGTCGTAATACGAGGCTAAATTTGTGGAGTTATCCCGGTTTGCATCCCATTTGGTCGATAATGAGAAGCGAATGACGCGAATGTTTTTAAGAGGTTTGAAACACGATATACGTCAATACCTCATTTCTCACAAACTTTGTTTATATTCAGATGTTGGGAATAGGGCTCAGTTATTGGAGCGCGATAATGAGTCAGCATAACTAAAAGGTAACGAGCAACAACACGATAATAATCGTACCGGTGGTAACGGCCATCGGAACAATGATAACCATCGTGGGGAAAATTATCATGCCAAGAATGGTAACCACTTCGGTGGTAATCATGGCCAAGATAATAGAAGTGGAAAATTCAAGAAGAGAAGATTTAACGAAGATGGGAAGATGTTGGCAGCGGCACCAACACCAACAACAAATTCTAGGGGAGGAGAACGACCACCAATTGTATGCTTCAAATGCGGAGGGGATGGACATATTAGTCCAAACTGCGTGATGCATTCCAAAGCATGTTACAATTATGGAAAAGAAGGTCACCTAGCCCGATTTTGTCGTGCACCAAAGTCAAGTCCAGTTGGGACAGTGGCACCAAAGGTGGATACGGATAAAACAAAGTCGGTGGTTTCAAGAAGAGCGTTTTTTGTGACTTCTCAAAAAGCGAGTAACCCGAATAAATTTAGCACGGGTTAGTTAATTATAAATTCCTGTGAAGTCTATACCTTATTAGATACCGGTTCTACCCATTCTTTTATCTCTCTTGCTTGTGCTCAACGTTTAAATTTAACCCCAGAGAAGTTAGACTTTGACTTATTGGTTGAAACTTCGTTAGTAGAAGCCTTCGTTAACTCCACTGTTTATAAATCTTGTTGATTCAAATTGACACTTTCTCGTTACCTATCGATCTTATCTCTTTGAAAATACTTGTCTTTGATGTAATTTTAGGAACCGATTGGTTAACTACTCATCATGCTTTTTGTAAGGTTGTTAGCTTTCATATTCCTAACCATCCTGTTATACGAATTCAAGCAACCAAACCACTAAAGTCAATCACTGTTATATTAAGCCATAAGTAAAGAGCCCTGAGCCTTTTGCTAGTGACTTCCTTGTGTGGAATGCACCGAAGCCAGACTTTCTGTAGGGAAAGTCATGAATAACGGTGGCAAGTTGATAAGTATCAATGTGACGTGTTATCCAAGTCTTAGATGAGAGTCACAGTTTTGAATGATATTTCTATCGTTAATAAAATTCTTGACGTATTCTTGAAGACTTCTTAGCCTACCCCTAGAGCGTGAAATCGAATTTTTTATTGACCCCAGTACAAAATCCATTTCTAAAACCCTCAAATATTTTTTCAACTAAAATGAACGTAACATGCGCCAAAGACGTTGGCTCGAGCTGTTAAAGATTACGATTATACCATTCAATATCATTGTGGAAGAGAGAATGTAGTAGCTGACGCGTTGAGTAGAAGATCGTATGCGTTTACGAGTGCGATGTTGTTAACATAAAAACCCATTTCGTATAATGTACAAATGATGAAGATAGAGTTAAAGACTCTAAGGACCCATGTGGTGATATCAAATATACGAGTAGAATCGACTTTAATCGATAAAGTTAAAGCCGCTCAAGCTACATACCCGAATCTGATGAATGTGAAGAAGAAGGTTCAACAGGTCATTATCTCAACCCTCAATTTTATTGGCCCATTTGAAATCCTTGATCGAGTAGGAACTGTGGCCTATAGACTCATTTAACCGCCAAGAATGTCGCGTGTTCATAAGGTTTTTTTTCGTATCGATGTTACGTAAATATGTGGATGACCTGAACCACATTATTGAATTAGAACTAGACGAGATAGCAGAAGATTTAATGTATGAGGAGATACGTGTTAAAATCTTAGATAAGAAGGATCGTATTCAACACTCAAAGGTTATACCTCAAGAGTTAGAATCTGAAACGAAGTCAAGGTATCCTCACCTCTTTGGCATACCAGGTACGCACGTAAATTTCGAGGGCAAAATTTCATAAGGAGGGAAGATTGTGAGACCCCAAATTTTATGAATAAAGATTTATATTTCTCGAAATATTTTTTTGAATTTTATGGTGTGGATTTGATATAATGTTATAGTAATGGGTAATATTTATAAATTTTGCAAAGTAAGAAAGTGGTTATATAATATTCGATTGGTCGGGGAAAATTCGTTTGAACAGGGAATATTCGTACGACGACACAATCATTGGTGGACCCCACAACGGAAGTATTGTCGTAGTAAGAAAATGACAGAATTAACTTTTTATAAAAATAATGACGAAAGTATTACCGTTAAAACTATTGAACTACCCGGTAGTAAAAGTACAATAATACGCGTGGTTGTATAGTAGCACACGGTATTGATTATTAATGCTTACGTAAGAAGTCGCTCAGTTATACTCAATTATTGCTACAGTAATTGTTGCATCATATCTCTCATATTATTGATTCAATTATTGTCACAGTATCATCTGTATAATATGTTATATTATTAAATCAATAATTGAGATGGCAAAGTTATTTAAATTATTATTTGTAATATTGACAATGTCTAGAAGTTCTGTCAAGGAGAGGTTTGGTCACCTAATTGCGCGTCAATAAGGAGAAATTCTTATCGGAAAGCCCCCTCTTTCTTTGGAACGACCTGGTTGTTAAATATTGTGAGTTATAATATTAATGATGAATAAGTTCATGTTGATTAAAGATGAAATTGATAGTTTCATTGTGTTAGAATTATTAGTGTTAGTGAAAATCAACATTTATTTCGATAATAATTGACGTCTGGAGGTTATATTGACTAATCGGGTAATTAACCGGATAAATGAGCAATTAATTACTATTAATTCACATGATTATAACTATTTATTCAAATATGTGTACTATTGATTCACATTCTTGTACTATTAGAGGAGGTGGTGCAAGATTGATAATAATTGCATGACTAAGTTAAAAATGGAGGTATAGATGGAGGTACTATGCTATAATTTGTATTTTCACATGTCTAAAACTATTGATTCACATGATTTACTATTGATTCACATGATTTACTATTAGGGGAGGTGGTGCAAGTTTGATAATACTTGCAGGACTAAATTAAAAATGAAGAAAAAGGGGAAGGTATTATACTGTAATATTTTGAGCCCCAAAATGTGCAATTACTAAAAATATATTTCCCTATAAATAGAAGCTCATTCTTCCTTCATTTCTCACCAATTCACTAAAGCTATAGAGCAATTATTATAGAGAGAAATTATAGAGAGAAATTATAGAGAGAAAGAAGAAGAGAAGTATGCTACCTCTCTACTCCAGTATCCAATTTTTTTCTAAGGTAAGGGGTATTATTCTTTCGTATTCATAAAGAGAGTTATTTTCTTTTAATACTCGTAAGGGTTGTTATTCCATTCTTTATTATTATGTTGGAATAACCTGTCTATGCGAAGTACCGTATACATGGTGAAATTCTTCTATTATTCTATTCAATATTATTCTGTTGGAATAACCTATCTGTACGGTCTATCGCATGCCTGGTGAATTTTGTTGTTATTCCATTCTTTATTATTCTATTGGAATATCCTGTCTGTGTGGATTACGCATGACCTGGTTCCATTCTTTATTATTCTGTTGGAAATAACCTATATGTACGGTCTATCGCATGCATGGTGAATTCTTCTGTTATTCCATTCTTTATTATTATGTTGGAATAACCTGTCTATGTGGATTACCGCATGCATGGTGAATGATCCTTTTTATTCATTCCTTATTAAATTGTGAAAATGATCTGTCTACATGGATTACCGTATGGCGGGTGAAAATCCATTTGTAGTTTCGTATATTCTATTATACACATCTGGGATATCATTTCTTTTGTACTCGTTACTAAATATCATTTTCTTTGGTATTTTTCTGTTACGAGTTACTATTCACTAGTTACTATTCACTCGATTACTATTCACTCTAGTATTATTCACTCGAGTATCCGGAGCACTTTTCGTGCCGGAGTACTATTCATGAGTTACTATTCACTCTAGTATTATTCACTCGGGTATTCGAGACACTTTGTGTCGGGGTACTATTCACGGGATACTATTCCAGAAGTTTCACGGGGTACTATTCACCCAAAAAATATTTTTCTTTTCTGTCCAAATTATTTTTGGTACATGAATATTATTCTTGAATTTTACTCTACAAAGCAGTATCGTGTTGACAATTTGGGCGTATTGATTTCTAGATAAATTAAATCATAAATCTTTAAAATTTATCCTTGAACTTGTTTTATTGAATTATTATGTCATTATCATCATCCTTATGCTTATATTGTGATAAAGTCATCCTTGACTTACGTGCATAGATGGACTTGGTATGATTATGACCAGGGATTATTCGGTATAATCATGACCATAATGTGGCGAATGATGTGGTAAAAGTCCTCATTGGCCTGTAGTTCATTGATGGACAGTTGTTGGTATGATTATGACCAGGGATTATTCGGTATAATCATGACCATTGATGATTACATGAATATCCTTGGCCGTGGTGTAAGGATGATTCGATTTTATTTATTAAGCTGAGTCTCAGCGATAAAGTTGATGAAAAACTTTTTAAATCATAGAAGATAGTAGATTTTATGCTCTACTTGACTTTTTTAATGGATTGCTTATTTCCGCTGCAAGTTGTTGATCTAAAACTTGTTGTCTATTGTATTCTATCAGTTGTTATACTGTTGACGGCTAAGGATAATTTATTCTGCATTATCTTAGTCATAATATTTCTTACTGGGCTAGTTGAGTTCACCCTTTCTTTCATTGTTCTCTTCAGAAAATGCGAATATAGCTGGGACGAGTCGGGGAATGGAGTGATGGTCCAGGATAAATGGCTTTAGTAGTCCTCATTATTCTATGGAATAATATTATAATAATTGTAATGAGGACACCATTGAGTGTGGATAATGTCTAGATGACAATATTCTTGTTTAAATTCTCTGCTATGTTTTGTCGTATTTTACACGACTGTTGTATAATTAAGTTGTATTTGAATTTATGTAGCATGTATCTGGCGACTTAAGATGGGTGATGTATACCTGTTTTGGGGGCGTCACAAAGTCTACCAAAAGCTCAAACACTTAGCAAACCTAAATAGTGATGGTACACAGCTGACATCGGATGAAGATGAGCAGAACAGAATAAAGGTCAGTTGCACCAAAGGAGAAATGGTCCAGTCTCTATGCAGAATGCAAAGAGGATCACACCAAGTTGCTAAGTACAAAAGATATTCAAGCTTAAAGACATCTTAGCAGCTCAACACCAACAACAACAACAAGAAAAAGTAGCCATGGCCTGAGGGGTTCTTATCCAGAGGGACTAAATGAAGATCCAAGCCTGCTAGGCTTTAAGAGTTCCTAGGGAACTAGAGGAGTTCTAAGCCTTCTGGGCTTGAAGAGTTCTTAGTAAACTAAAGTTCCAAGGCTGCTGGCCTTGAAGGAATTAGTGATTCAGGGTGCTGCCCTTACTTAGTGGAATTCCTGCTCGTTAAAGCAGAAGAGTGGATTAGGAGCTTGAGTCTCTGAACCACTTAAAATCTCATGTGTCTTTTACATTTCAGTCATTTACTTTATGTACCTAACTACTATAAATGCTATGTATGTATTAACTCCTTATAACTTAACTAACTCTACGAACAATGTACGTACGTTCATGAATATATCAATGAAGGGGATCTTTTACTTATTCCGTTGTGATTGAAAAGATTCTTATGTTTGTCATATGTTAATTCATTAGCAATAAAAAATAAACAGGAAAAGTATTTGAAAATAAAAAAGGATCTATTCAACCCCCCCCCTTCTAGATCTATTGTGTGCCTACTAGGAACTAACATACTGCTTTGCGGAATAAAATTCAAGAATAATATTGTATCAAAAATAATTTGGACAAAAAAGAAATAAATTTTTATCATGAATAGTACCCTGGTTGAATAGTACCAGAGTGAAAAGTACTTCGGGAATAGTACCGCGTAAATTATTTCTTACGACTATTGAACAAAAATAATATCTCTTGCGAATATTAAACGAAAATAATATTCCTTTCTAATATTGAACTAAGACAATATCCCTTACAAATATTGAACGAAAATAACATTCCTTACGAATATTGAATGAAAAAAAAATTCCTTACGAATACGAAAAAATAACATCGTAAGCGAATAAGAAATAAATAATACCCCTTACCTTAAAACTATAGTATTTCTGACTGGTAGGGCGGGGATATTCTTTAAGAAAACTTGCACTGTTTTCTACACTCAAAGCTTCATTAAACTCAAAAGAAATACGCTCAATATTATAGAAGAAGAATTCTCTGATTCTGGTGTGATTTTCATTTCTAAACTAAACATCTTATTTATAGGAGAATGGCAGGATACTATTTAGGAAAAAGAATCACGGACTGCACAGTACATTATCACGGACGAACCGGCGAATTCTCTGAATAATTTCATCTTTTACTATGCAAACATTATACAGACACTGTGCATAATAAAATATAATATATTCTATTTTTTATATAAAAAAAAAGCTTATTATTATATATATATATATATATATAATCAATAGTACTTCCCTCGTGACCAGACTCCCCCCCCCCCATAAATCATTATATATATATATATATAACAAAAATGAGATAACTTTCTACCGACAGTTTTGAAAAATGGATAAGTAGGGGTCCATATAATAAGCCAAATTTAGAACAAATGCTTCATAAAAATCCCCTCTATTTATCTCAACTCATTTGGCTTCACAAAACACATTTTTAATAACATTCACCATTAATATTATAGCTCACAATATTAACAACCAGATCATTCCCAGGAAAGAGGAGGCTTTCTGATAAGGATTTCTCCCTATTGGCGCACAATTAGGTGACCAAGCCCCTTTTCTCGACAGAACTTTCTAGACATTGTCAATAATGCAAATAATAATATGAATAACTTTGTCATATCAATTATTGATTTAATAATATAAAATATTGTGAAAATAATTGAATCAATAACGTGAGATACTATACAGAAATTATTGTGGCAATAATTAAAATAAACTGAGTGACTTCTCACGTAAGCATCAATAATCAATATCGTGTGCTACTATGCAACTACGCATATTACAGTACTTTTATTGTGACGCCCCCAAAATTAGGTATACATCACCCATCTTGAGTAGCCAAATACATGGTACAAAAATACAAAATACAACTTAATAATACAATTGTCGTGTACAATACGACGAAACATAAATTGAGAGTTTAAACAAGAATACTGCCTTCTATACAATATCCATTCTCAATGGAGTCCTCATAGACAGTATCCAAACTCAAATTCAGTCCTCGTTACATTTATTATCACGCTATTTAATAGACTAGTGAGGACTACTAATGCTATCATCTGGACCGTCACTTCGTTTTCCAACTCGTCCCAGCTATATTCTTATTTCTTAAAGAGAGCAGTGAAGGAAAGGTGAGCTCAACTAGTCCAGTAAGAGATATTATGACTAAGATAATGCAGAATAAATTATCATTAGTCCTCAACAATGTTAAACTGATAATATACAATAGATATCAAGGTTAATTGCAGCGGAACAAGCAATTCATTAGAAGAGTCAAGTAGAGAATAAATTCTACTATCTTCTATGTTTTAAAAGGTTTTTATCAATTTTTATCGCTAAGACTCGGCTTAATAAATAAACCACATCATCGAACCATCCCTGCACTACGAGGCAAGGATATTTTATTAAATCATCAATGGTTATGACTATACCGAATAATCCCTGGTCATAATCATACCAAGTCCATTGATGCACGTAAGCCAAAAATATATAACAATAAAACCAATAATCAACAATCCATCTTTGCACGTAAGCCAACGATATATAATTCAATAAACAACAGCCCATCTTCGCACGTAAGTCAAAGATAACTTTCATCACCATATAAGCATGAGGATGATGACAATGATATAAGCATTAATCAAACTAAAACAAGGATAAATATTAAAGACTTTAATTTTATTCAATTATTATCCATCACTTAAATAACTCATAATCTAATATTGTTAATATTATAACAATATTTTAATCACCTCTTAAACTTATAAATAATGTATTTCAATTGTTTACACTTTATCAAATAATGTATTTATTCAAAAATATCATATTCATAAGATTTCATCATCAATGTTCAAATCCCTTATCAACAATCTACATATACCTTATATAGGATTTCCAAGTCATAAAATCCTATTTTCCAACTTTGTTACTTCACATAACATATTTAACTCATATGTTCGTAACTAAACTATTTTCATGAAAAATACCAAATCAGTCCCAAAAATATTTTTTTCCCTGGGATTTAACATAATATAGTCCCATAAAGAACATATATTTTTCTCGAAAATTTTAAAATTCATTTACTATTTTTCAAAAATCAATTTCTAATTAATTCCTTAAGAAATTAGCTACCTCAAAGTTAACTCCAAAAATTCCCAAATCTTGGCAGAATTTTACACATGTTAATGTGAGCTTCCAATTTAAATTTCATGGTCATCGGAGTTATAGAACTCCGGTTATAGCATTTTTCGTCGGAAAAAACCTAAATATTGAAATGGTCATAACTTGCTCATTTTAAGTCAGAATGAGCTCATTTTTGAACAGGATTTTCTTTATACTATATACTTTCATGTCCCAAAAGGCCAGAATGTTTCTCATAATTTAAGTGGCCAAAATAGCCCCTTTAAGTTTCTGGGCAGAAACTTTTTGGTATTTTGCAGCTTTTGACTCCTTTGCTAAAATCAGTCCACACACAAATCTACAACACCTTTTACAGTGATTCCAATTGAAGATGCTACAAAACTCATAGATCTAACTCTAGAACTTGACCACACTCAAAAATTCAAAATATAATAGGAGATATGGTCAATTGAATTTCATGTTACCTTTTTACCAAAATCTGATTTTTCAACCCTTTATGATTTCTAAGAAACTTTCATGTTTTCACATAATAACCAACATAACTCATCATAAAACTTACTAATACTTCATATACCCATGATTTTCATCAGTCCAATACTTTTATTATGACTCTCATCATAATCAACGTAAACAGATCATTTTCACAATTTAATAAGGAATGAATATAAAGGATCATTCACCATGAATGTGTTAATCCATATAGACAGGTTATTCCAACAGAATAATAAAGAATGGAATAATAGAAGGATTCACCATGCATGCGATAGAGACCGCACAGACAGGTTATTTCCAACAGAATAATAAATAACGGAACCAGGTCAGGTGAAATTCACACCGACAGGATATTTCAACAGAATAGTAAAGAATGGAATAACAACAGAAATCACCATGCATGCGGTACTTCGCATAGACAGGTTATTCTAACAGAATAATAAATGACGGAACCAGGTCAGGTGAAATTCACACCTACAGGATATTCCAACAAAATAATAAATGCTGAATAATAAATAATGGAACCAAGTCAGGTGAAATTCACACCGACAGGATATTCCGAAAGAATATTAAATGCAGAATAATAAATAATGGAACCAGGTCCGGCGTAAAGCACAGACAGGATATTCCGACAGGATAATAAATAATGGAATAATAGAAGAATTTCACCATGTATGCAGTACTTTGCATTTATATGTTATTCCAACATAAAAATAAGTAATGGAATAACAGAAGAATTTCACCAAGTATAGGAGTATATAGGTTATTCCAACAGAATAATAAATATGGAATAACAGAAGTTCTCTTCATGAATACAAAAGAAACAATACCCCTTATGGGTACAACAAATAATATCACTTACCTTAGAATAAACTGGATATTGGAATAGAAATGTAGCAGACTTCTCTTCTTCTTTCTCTCTATAGATTTTCTCTCTATAGCTTCTCTCTATAATTTCTCTCTATAATAATGGCTCTAAAGCTCTTGTGAATTGGTGAGGAATGAAGAAGAATGAGCTTCTATTAATAGAAAAATATAGTTTCTATAATTGCACATTTTGGGGCTCGAGAAATTACAGTACGATACCTCCAACTTTTCTTCCATTTTTAATTCAATCATCCAAGTATTATCAAACTTGTACCAACTCCCCTAATAGTAAATCATGTGAATCAATAGTAAAATCATGTGACTCAATAGTAAATCATGTGACTCAATAGTTCTAAACATGTGAAAAATTAATTACAATATAGTACCTCCATCTATACCTCCATCTTTAACTTAGTCATGCAAGTATTATCAATCTTGCACCAACTCCCCTGATAGTAACAAGAATGTGAAATAATAGTACATACATGTGAACAAATTGTTATAATCATGTGAAATAATAACAATCAATTGCTCATTTATCCGGTTAAATACCTGATTGGTCAATATAATCTCCAGACGTCAATTATTATCGAAATAAATGTCAATTTTCACTAACACAAATAATTTCAACACAATGAAACTATTTTTATCAAAAATATAAATTTTGAAATTTCAAAGTTTGACTTTTCTCGAAAAAGTCAAATGTTGACTTTTTGACCAAATAGTAAAAACCGGCAAATTTTATGTTTATAGTCTATTTTTACTAATTTCATCGTTCCTGACTCAAATATCACGTCCGCATCTCCAAATTCAACTCCGAGCACAACTTCAATATTATTATTCATCATAAATATTATAACTCACAATATTTATCAATCAGGTCGTTCCCAGAAAAGAGAGGGCTTTTCAATAAGGATTTCTCCCTATTGGCGCACAATTAGGTGACCAAACCTCTCATTGGCAGAACTTCTAGACATTATAAATATTGCAATTTAATAATATTAATAACTGTATCGTCTCAATTATTGATTTAATAAAATAATATATTATGCAGATGATACTGTGACAATAATCGAATCAATAAATGAGAGATATGATGCAATAATTACTATAACAATAATTGAGTATAACTGAGTGACTTCTCACGTAAGCATCAATAACCAATACCGTGTGCCACTATGCCACCACGCGTATTACTTTACTTTTACTACCGAGTAGTTCAACAGTATTAACGGTAAAACCTCCGTCGTTATTTTCAATAAAATACTTTTGTCGTTTTCTCAATCTGACAATAATTCCGTTGTGGGTTCACCAATGATTGTGCCGTCGTACGGATATTCCCTGACAAAAAGAATATTTCCCGACCAATCGAATATAACATAACAACTTGCATACTTTGCAAAATTTATAAATACTACCCATAACTATAAAATTATATCAAATCCTTACCATAATATTAAAAAAATATTTTGAGAAATTTAAATCTTTATTCATAAAATCTGGGATCTCACAATCTCCCCTCCTTATGAAATTTCGCCCTCGAAATTTACGTACGTACCTAATAGTTCGAAGAGATGAGAATACCTTGCTTTCTTTTCGGATTGTACCTTTCCGGTTATATCCTTTGTATCATAATTTTCCCATTGCTCATTTCCTGTATTTCAGATATCATTCTTAAATATACCTTCAAAACAAAGGTTAATTGACATATCACAAATTGTCAACTTATCAAGTAAAAATTTCGGCTTAGATAAGTTACACCCTAGCGAAGTATATTACTCGTCTCTCCCCTCCTAGTTCTAGATTAATATCTCCGCCAGTGACCATATCCCTATAACATCAATCAACAATTTCTGTTCACAATCATATGAATAACTCATAATCATAATTGTGATTCTGAATTCCTTTTCGCACCCAAGAAGAAGATAATTTACATCACATATCTTCACTTGAAACATCAAAAATCATGGTTATACCAAATCACAATTCCTGCTCATAATCATATTAATAAATTCATCTTTGCACTACGGTTAAAGATATACAACTGTATAACCAATAATCAATAGTTCATCTTTGCACTACATGCTAAAGATATACAACTGTAAAACCAATAATGCTGAGACTTAGCTTAATAGTATCATGACCACGAATTATCCATGCACTACGAGCCAAGGATATTCGTGTTTTCCATTACGGTCATGATTATACCGAATAATCCCTGGTCATAATCATACCAAGTCCATCTATGCACTACGGCCAAAGATGACTTTTACCACATCATTTATAATATTACAGTCATGATTATACCGAATAATCCCTGGTCATATCATACCAAGTCCATCTATGCACTATGGCCAAAGATGACTTTTACCACATCATTTATAATATTACGGTCATGATTATACCGAATAATCCCTGGTCATAATCATACCAAGTCCATCTATGCACTATGGTCAAAGATGACTTTTACCACATCATTTATAACATTACGGTCATGATTATACCGAATAATCCCTTGTCATAATCATTCCAAGTCCATCTATGCACTACAGGCTACAGATGACTTTCAGCACAACACAAGCATGAGAATGAGGTATTGACGTATATAGGGTTTCAAACCTCTTAGAAACATTAGCGTCATTCGCTCCTCATTATCGACCAAATGGGATGCAAATCGAGATAACTCCGCAAACTTAGCCTTGTACTACTGATATGGTCATATTATTTTGCTCCATTTCTTATCTCAATATTTTTAGATACCATTTTCAAACACTGTCACAAAACAAGGGTTAATTAAAATATCACATATTATCCCTATACTCTGGCAGACAAATTAAATACCAAATAAATTTAGGTAGGTCATACTAGCGAAGGAATTCCCCGTCTCTCCCCTCCTAGTTCCTGTCTCACATCTCAGCCAGGGATCATATCCCTAAGCTTTGATACCAACTGTGACGCCCCCAAAATTAGGTTTACATCACCCATCTTCAGTAGCCAAATACATGGTATAAAAATACAAAATACAACTTAATAATACAATTGTCGTGTACAATACGACGAAACATAAACTGAGAGTTTAAACAAGAATACTACCTTCTAGACAATATCCATTCTCAATGGAGTCCTCATAGACAGTATACAAACTCAAATTCAGTCCTCGTTACATTTATTGTCACGTTATTTAATAGAACAATGAGGACTACTAATGCTATCATCTGGACCGTCACTCCGTTTCCCGAATCGTCTCAGCTATATTCTTATTTCCTGAAGAGAGCAGTGAAGGAAAGGGTGAGCTCAACTAGCCCAGTAAGAGATATTATGACTAAGATAATGCAAAATAAATTATCATTAGTCCTCAACAATGTTAAACTGATAATATACAATAGACATCAAGTTTAACTGCAGCAGAACAAGCAATTCATTAGAAGAGTCAAGTAGAGAATAAAATCTACTATCTTCTATGTTTTAAAAGGTTTTTATCAATTTTTATCGCTAAGACTCAGCTTAATAAATAAACCACATCATCGAACCATCCCTGCACTACGGGCCAAGGATATTCATTAAATCATCAATGGTCATGACTATACCGAATAATCCCTGGTCATAATCATACCAAATCCATCTCTGCACGTAAGCCAAAAATATACAACAATAAAACCAATAATCAAAAATCCATCTTTGCAAGTAAGTCAAAGATATATAATTCAATAAACAACAGCCCATCTTCGCACGTAAGCCAAAGATAACTTTCATCACCATATAAGCATGAGGATGATGACAATGATATAAGCATTAATCAAACTAAAACAAGGATAAATATTAAAGACTTTAATTTTATCCAATTATTATCCATCACTTAAATAACTCATAATCTAATATTGTTAATATTATAATAATATTTTAATCACCTCTTAAACTTATAAATAATTTATTTTAATTATTTACACTTTATCAAATAATATATTTATTCAAAAATTCCATATTTATAAGATTCCATCATCAATGATCAAATCCCTTATCAACAATCTACATATACCTTATATAGAATTTCAAAGCCATAAAATCCTATTTTCCAACTTTGTTACTTCACATAACATATTTAACTCATATGTTCGTAACTAAACTATTTTCATGAAAAATACCAAATCAATCTCAAAATTATTTCTTTTCTGGGATTTAACATAATATAGTCTCATAAAGAACATATATTTTTCTCGGAATTTTTAAAAATCATTTACTATTTTTCAAAAATTAATTTCTAATTAATACCTTAAGAAATTAGCTACCTCAAGGTTAAATCCAAAAATTCCCAAATCTTGGCAGAATCTTACACATGTTAACGTGAGCTTCCAGTTTAAATTTCATGGTCATTGGAGTTATAGAACTTTGGTTATAGCATTTTTCATCGGAAAAAAACCTAAATATTGAAATGGTCATAACTTGTTCATTTTAAGTCGGAATGAGCTCATTTTTGAACAGGATTTTCTTTATACTATATACTTTCATGTCTTAAAAGGCCATAATTTATTCCATAATTTAATTGGCCAAAACAGCCCCTTTAAGTTTCTGGGCAAAAATTTTTGGTATTTTGCAGCTTTTGACTCCTTTGCTAAAATCAGTCCACATACTAATCTGCAACACCTTTTACAGTGATTCCACTTGGAGATGCTACAAAACTCATAGATCTAACTCTAAAACTTGACCACATTCAAAAATTCAAAATATTATAGGAGATATGGTCAATTGAATTTCATGTTACGTTTTTACCAAAATCTGATTTTTCAACCCTTTGTGATTTCTAAGAAACTTTCATGTTTTCACATAATAACCAACATAACTCATCATAAAACTTACTAATACATCATATACCCATGATTTTCATCAGTCCAATACTTTTATTACGACTCTCATCATAATCAACGTAAACAGATCATTTTCACAATTTAATAAGGAATGAATATAAAGGATCATTCACCATGAATGTGTTAATCCACATAGACAGGTTATTCCAACAGAATAATAAAGAATGGAATAATAGAAGGATTCACCATGCATGTGATAGAGACCGCACAGACAGGTTATTCCCAACAGAATAATAAATAACGGAACCAGGTCAGGTGAAATTCACATCGACAGGATGTTCCAACGGAATAGTAAAGAATGGAATAACAACAGAAATCACCATGCATGCGGTACTTCGCATAGACAGGTTATTCTAACAGAATAATAAATGACGGAACCATGTCAGGTGAAATTCACACCGACAGGATATTTCAACAGAATAATAAATGCGGAATAATAAATAATGGAACCAAGTCAGGTAAAATTCACACCGACAGGATATTTCGACAGAATATTAAATGCGGAATAATAAATAATGGAACCAGGTCCGGCGTAAAGAACAGACAGGATATTCCGATAGAATAGTAAATAATGGAATAATAGAATAATTTCACCATGTATGCAGTACTTTGCATTTATAGGTTATTCCAACATAAAAATAAGGAATTAAATAACAGAAGAATTTCACCAAGTGTAGGATAGCCCCCGTATACAGGTTATTCCAACATAATAATAAAGATGGAATAACAGAAGTTCTTTTCATGAATACAAAAGAAACAATACCCCTTATGGGTACAACAAATAATATCCTTTACCTTAGAATAAACGTGATACTGGAATAGAAATGTAGCAGACTTCTCTTCTTCTTTCTCTCTATAGATTTTCTCTCTATAGCTTCTCTCTATAATTTCTCTCTATAATAATGGCTCTAAAGCTTTTGTGAATTGGTAAGAAATGAAGAAGAATGAGCTTCTATTTATAGAAAAATATAGTTTCGATAATTGCACACTTTGGGGCTCGAGAAATTACAGTACGATACCTCCAACTTTTCTTTTATTTTTAATTCAGTCATCCAAGTATTATCAAACTTATACCAACTCCCCTAATAGTAAATCATGTGAATCAATAGTAAAATTATGTGACTCAATAGTTCTAAACATGTAAAAAAATAATTACAATATAGTACCTCTATCTATACCTCCATCTTTAACTTAGTCATGCAAGTATTATCAATCTTGCACCAACTCCCTTAATAGTAACAAGAATGTGAAACAATTGTATACACATGTGAACAAATAGTTATAATCATGTGAAATAATAGCAATCAATTGCTCATTTATCCTGGTTAAATACCCAATTGGTCAATATAATCTCCAAACGTCAATTATTATCGAAATAAATGTCAATTTTCACTAACACAAATAATTTCAATACAATGAAACTATTTTTATCAAAAATATAAATTTTGAAATTTTAAAGTTTGACTTTTCCCGAAAAAAGTCAACTGTTGACTTTTTGACCAAATAGTAAAAACCGGCAAATTTTGTGTTGATAGTCTATTTTTACTAATTTCATCGTTTCGGACTCAAATATCACGTCCGCGTCTCCAAATTCAACTCCGAGCACAACTTCAATATTAATAACATTCATCATAAATATTATAAATCATAATATTTATCAATCAGGTCGTTCCCAGAAAAGAGAGGGCTTTTCAACAAGGATTTCTCCCTATTGGCGCACAATTAGGTGACCAAACCTCTCATTGGTAGAACTTCAAGACATTGTAAATATTGCAATTTAATAGTATTAATAACTTTATCGTCTCAATTATTGATTTAATAAAATAACATATTATGCAGATGATACTGTGACAATAATCGAATCAATAAATGAGAGATATGATGCAACAATTACTATAACAATAACTGAGTATAACTGAGTGACTTCTCACGTAAGCATCAATAACCAATACCGTGTGCCACTATGCCACCACGTGTATTACTGTACTTTTACTACCGAGTAGTTCAACAGTATTAACGGTAAAACTTCCGCCGTTATTTTCAATAAAATTCTTTTGTCGTTTTCTCAATCCGACAATAATTCCGTTGTGGGTTCACCAATGATTGTACCGTCGTACGGATATTTCCCGTCAAAAAGAATATTCTTCGACCAATCGAATATAACATAACAACTTGTATACTTTGCAAAATTTATAAATACTACCCACAACTATAACATTATATCAAATCCATACCATAATATTAAAAAATATATTTCAAAAAATTTAAATCTTTATTCATAAAATCTGGGATCTCACATTAATCACCTGGTATTTTAATATTTAACGGTAAATTTTTGTCGTTATTTTCATAAAAAGTTATTTATGTCATTTTCTAACTCCGACAGTAATTCCATTGTGGGGTCCACCAATGATTGTACAGTCGTACGAATATTCTCTGATAAAACGAATATTCCCCGACCAAATAAATAATTTATAACAACTTACTTACTTTGCATAATTTATAAATATTATCCACAACTATAACATTATATCAAATCCACACCATAATATTCAAAATTATATTTAGAGAAAAAAAAAAATCATCTTTATTCATAAAAGTTGGGATCTTACAATATATATATATATATATATATATATTATATAAGATTTTGTTTTTATTATTATTATAATAGTAATAAAACAGAAAATCTTTATATAAAACAGAATGTTTTTTATAAAGTTATTCATTTTATTAGATTATAAATAGAATATATTATATTTTATTTAAAAGTTTTCGTTTTATTAAAATATTTTATTTCATAGTGTTTCATAGTAAAATCAAAAATTTCGTCAAAATTTCCCGTGACTGCGCCCGTGATTCTTCCCCTACTGTGCGTCCAAATAGTGCCCAACTATTCTCCTATGAATATGATGCTCAGTTTAGAAATGAAAATCACACCAGAATCAGAGAATTCTTCTTCTATAATATCGAGCATATTTCTTTTGAGTTAAGGAAAATTTGAGTGTAGTAAATAGTGCAAGTTTTTCTTCAAGAATATATCCGCCATACCAGTCAGAAATATTCTTTTTTTGAGGTAAGGGGTGTAAGACCCCAACTTATTATAAATAAAATTAAATTTTCTCTATTTATTATTTTGAAATAGTAAGGGTTGATTTGATTAATGTGGTTAGTTATAGGTAAAATGCGTAAATATTTTAAATAAGCAAGTGGTTATAAAATATTCATTGTTGTCGGGGAATATTAGTTTGGTCGTGGAATATTCTTACTGTTGGGGGGAATATTCGTACGACAGCGTAGCTTTGTGTGGGCCCCATAACAGAAAGCGATTGGATGAAGAAAATGACAAGTATAAGTTGTTTATAAATAACGGCGTAGTTGTTACCGTTAATACTGTTAGAATACCCGGTGGTTAAAACACAGTAGCACATGGTATTTCACTAATTATGGATTCTTACGTAAGAAGGCACTACTCAATAATTGTTATAGTAATTATTGTTCAATATTTTATTTTATTGATTCAATAATTGCTACGTTAATATTTTATATTAATGTTATTTCAATAATTGTCATTACACAGTATTTTTCTTTATCAAATCAATAATTTATATTATTTGAATAATATTATTAGATAGCACTATTGGCAATGTCTAGAAAGTTCTATCTAAAGAGAGGTTTAGTCACCTAATTGCGCGTCAGTAAAGAGAAATCCTTATTGGAAAGCCCCATCTTCTTGGGAACTGCCTGGTTGTCAGTATTGTGATTCTGTAATATTATTTGTAAATAATTAATTATTGATTTATATGATAAGGAAAATATTCATTTTATGTGGATATAGACGGAGAAAATTTTTAATGTGACAGTTGCTGAAAATTGATTTTTTATCTTTTCTGATAAAATAATTCATTTAAATATATTATTATATTTTAATAATATAATAATGGTGATATTTTTACAATGAATGTGGGATATATGAATAAATGAGGAGGAAGAGTATTTTTGTTGCAATAAATATTTAAAACATGTTTTTCATGTTTGTGGACCCCATTTCTTGACTGAAATTTGATTATAGCCTATAAAATCGCTCGTTTGTGGATTTCGATCAACTTTTGTTTGGAATTTGGAAAAACTTTCTTCTGTAAAGTTGTAGAGAATGAAATTTCCTATGAAAAAGACATGAGGATCGAATTTTTCTGATAAAAGGGCTATTTTTTATGAATTATTGAAGCTCCAAAGTTTCAAAATAATTGATTTTGGAAGTTTTAATTGTTTTAGTTAACAAAAATGTTTTTTTGTCATTTGGTGGGCTCCAATGGTGTTGTAAACATGCTGAATTCAGTTGTCAAAGAGGTGGGCTTGAATAATTTTTATAAATATATATTTTATTAAATTTTTTGCTTTGGTGTTCTAAGCATTTTCCTATAAATAGGATGCTTAGGTTAGAATTGAAAATCACACCAGAAATTGAAGTTTTCTCTCTCTATATTATCGAGCGTATTCTTGTGAGTATTTTGATACTTTGAGTGTTGCTATACGATACAAGTTTCTTCAGCGTTATATCTGATATTCCAGTCAGAAGTACTATTCTTTTCGAGGTAAAGGATATTATTTTTTAAAAAAAGAATATTATTTCTTCCAATATCATTATGCCGGAATATTGATAGTATTTTTCTTGTGAAATACTTGTCTTTTAATGTCGGGATTACTATTCACGTATACGACACTATTCATGTATATGGTACTATTCACAAATACTGCACTATTCACAGAAAAATTAAATTTTCGTTTTTTGTCCAAAATATCTATTATGGATACTAGCTTTGATTGTATCCATGTTTTGATCATTTTTGAATTTTGCTCCACTATGATTATTTATGAAGTATTTTTGAACTCGGATTGTTTAAAGTACGAATCCTTAATATTTGTTCTTTTGTTTCACTGGATTCGTTTTCTTTAAAATATTTTTCATCATCCTCGGTCCTAAACGATGATTTTATTGAATATCTTTGGACTGTAGTGCAAAGATTAATGATTTTCTGATGAATATCTTTGGCCCGTAGTGCAAAGATGGACAAGTGTTGAGATGAACATGACCAACTGATGAATATCTTTGGCCTGTAGTGCAAAGATGAATATTTGATTCAAGATGAATATTGATTGATATTATAGGGATAAAATAATGATGATGGACTTTTAAATTCATAGATTATAGTAGATTTCATTCTCTACGTAACTCATCTATGAATTATTATTTCCGCTGCGAATATTGATCTGAAACTTGTTGTCTATTATATTTTATCAGATTTTTCCCTGTTGAAGACTAACGATAATTTGTTCTATATTATCTTAGTCATAATATTCTTTACTGGGCTAGTTGAGCTCAACCTTTTCCTTTTTGTTCCATTTTTCTTCTCAGGAGGCGAGAATGTAGCGAGTACTAGTCGGGGTATGGAATGAATGTTTTAGAAAGTTGTTTTAGTAATCCTTACCATTTTTGTAAAATAATATATCAATAATTATAATGAGGACTTATTTGAGTGTTGATATTGTCTAGAAGACAATATTTGTATTTAAACTCACAGTTTTTATGTTGTATTAATAAAGTTGTAGTTGTTTCTGTACCATATTATTGACGACTCAGAATGGGTGTTGTATACCTATTTTGGGGGTGTCACAAGGGGTATTATTTATTTCATATTCGCTTACTATATTATTTTTAGTATTCGTAAGAAATTTTATTTTCGTTCAATATTCGTAAAGAATGTTATTTTCGTTCAATATTCGTAAGGAATATTATCTTCGTTCAATATTCGTAGGTAATATTATTTTCGTTCAACTGTCGTAAGGGATATTATTTTTGTTAAATATTCGTAAGAAATAATATTTTCTTCCATACCCTGTAGTATATAAGTAATATTATTTCGTTTCATATTCCTAATTCTACACTTATTTTGATAAGTATTGCTTCTATACTCTTTGAAATTAGTAGAATATCCTTGAAATTTGCGTTTCATCTAGTATCGTTCTACAGTAATATTTTTCTAAACATTCTCGTTAAATTTTAAGCTTTTCATACTGGAGTACCATTCATACATACGACATTATTCATACGTATGACACTATTCATACATACGGTCTATTCATATATACTGTACTATTCACAAAGTACTATTCAAAGAGTACTATTCATACATATGGCACTATTTATATATACGACATTATTCATACATACAATACTATTCATACGTACGACACTATTCATAAAGTACTATTCACGGTTACTATTCATGGGATACTATTCATTCGGGTATTATTCACCCAGGGTACTATTCACGATAAAATTTTATTTTTTTCTGTCTAAATTATTTTTGATACATGAATATTATTCTTGAATTTTACTCCACAAAGCAGTTATCATGTTGACAATTTGAACATTTTTAAACTCTAGATAAATTAAAAATCTTTCATATTTATCCTTAATTTCGTTTGATTGATGCTTATATCATTGTCATCATCCTCATGTTTATATTATGATAAAAGTCATCATTGGTCCATAGTGCATTGATGGACAGTTGTTGGTATGATCATGACCATGGGTTCTCTTCGGCCAAAGGTGAAGAGATGAATTGTTGTTTGGCATGATTATGACCATTGGTAATAATAACGAATATCCTTGGCCCGTAGTGCATGGATAATTCGTGAATGTGATACTAACGAATATTATTGGCCCGTAGTGCATGGATAATTCATGGATGTGATAATAATGAATATCCTTGGCCCGTAGTGAATGGATAATTCGTGGATGTGATAATAACGAATATCATTGGCCCGTAGTGCATGGATATTTTGTGGATGTGATAATAATGAATATTCTTGGCCCGTAGTGCATGGATAATTCCTGGATGTGATACTAACGAATATCCTTGGCCGTAGTGCATGGATAATTCGGTGATGTGGATTATTTATTTTGTAGACAAATGATGTGGTAAAAATCTTCTTTGGCTTACGTGCAAAGATCGATTGTTGATTATTAGTTTTATAGTTGTATGTATTTGACCTGTAGTGTAAAGATGGACTGTTGATTTACCTGATTATAAATATGAATTGTGAATTTAACTATAATCTTTAGTGATTCAGATGAAGACAGGTGATGAGAGTTCTCTTTGTCTTGGGTACAACAAAGAACTATTGATGAGTATTACAAAAATGAAATATTAATGATGGACTTTTAATTTGGAGATGATAGTAGACATTATGTTCTACTTGACTCTTCTAATGGATTGTTGATTCCGCTGTAATATGGTTGAAAACTTTTATTATCTACCATATGTTCTAAATCTCTGATTTATTCTGATGAAGGCTATTGATAAATGAATTATTTTAGTCATAATATTCTTTACTGGGCTATTTGTGCTCACCCTTTTGCTTCACAATTCCTTTAAGGTATTAAGAGTGTAGCTAAGTCGAGCGGGGATAACAGGAGAATAGTGTGATGGTCAGAGATTGTGGAAGTTTCTCAGTACATTATAAAACTTCATGACATGCAATATATAATTTTATTGAGGACCTAAGTTGTGTGTGTCGTATATTATATGTCACTTAATAATTGATTTTGGTGAACAACAATAGGGTGATGAGAACCCAACTTTGAAAGCGTCAAATGTGCACCTCATTAAAATGAACATGATAGTAATCTTCTCGTTCTTCTTTGGGGTCTTGAAATATTAGTTGATGTATTTTATATGGCATTGTAATAATTTGAGTTTGGATACTATCTACAAGACAATATTGTACTAAAACTCACAGCTTATGTGTTGTCGTATTTTGCATGACAGTTCAACAATTGTATAAATGAAGTTTATATTTGATTTTTGTACCGTGTATCTGGCGACTCAGAATGGGTTGTGTATACCTATTTTGGGGGCGACACGTCAGCGGTCTCAGTTTCAGTTTAGGTGGCCAATGGGGTGTTTGAAGATCGTGGGGAGGCTGGGAGTGTGGGGATAACGCAGGAACTAGGGGTCGATTCTGTGTTTTGGTCAGTAGGAACAAATTTGGTAATTATGGGAGTGATTTCAGCAGTGACGTTAGCAACGACATAAGGAGTAACTTCAGGGGTGGAGATGGCAATGGTTGGAAGGGTGTTGTCTGCCATTGTTGATCGAATTTTGTCGAATTTTGATAGAGCTTAACCGGAAAAGAGATTTGCAGAGAGTGGAATAGAGGAGCCGAAGTTTTTTGAAAACCTTAGATCTGAAATGTGACAGTAGTTTTTTAAGATTAAGGGTTTTCGAAATGACAGACCATTTATCTTCGCATAATTATTTAAGTACGACGCAATAAATGGGCTGCTGTTAATGATGATGGGGACTAGTGAAGTGTATGGGACACAAAAGCATTTTCTCTAACTTCGGTAGTCGCACTCTGTCATTTATTATTTAATTATTGGGCTTATTTAAATTCAATACTCTTTTGTTATATGACTCGTTATGACAAAATAGTAGGGGCAATGTTGGGGCATGATTGGGTGGACCTGGGTGACTTGGTGGGCTCTATGCCACGTGGAGAATTATTTCCCATATAATGGTATATTCCGTTCAATGGTTTGGACTTTAAGGAATCTATAATTCTTGATTGTACTTAATTTCTAATTCCTAAGGAAAGAAGTCAAAATTAGATTCGACTTCCTTTCTTTAAGGAAAATGACTTCTATCCTAGTATGGTAGTTACTATGATAAGTAATTCTATTCCAATTCGGGAACAGGGTGATAAAGGTGGTGTGATCAACTATAAATACAAGGTTATACCTTATTTCACAAGTACATCATATTTTACAATTCTTTGAGCACTAAAATTATAAGCCTCCATTGTTAACCTATTTTCAGCATGTACTTATTCTCACATCGGAACTGTAACACCCTAGTCCCACATCGAAAAATATTTAAAAAAATTATCGGTATAAAGAAATTAAGTTACTACCAATAGTATCTTCAAGTTATGACCTTTTGGGTGAGCCTGTGGTGAGCTAAGATGACCTAAGAAGATAATATTGGGACAGTGGTTTAAGGCCTTATATGGATGGATTTGATTCGATTCGGAGTTGGGTTTGACCTGAGATTTGTTCCAGACTCGTGATTTGACCCGGGTTGTTTCAGGAGCTATCCCCTAGTGGCTCAGGCTATCAAGTCTCCTACGTGTGATTTCGTTTCTGTACAAAATTTGACGCATTATTTTGTGATTAGAAGAAGTGTGGGCGAATCTTAGCGTTAACACCACATATTAAGAAAATCACACAAACAAACAGTATCTCTTGAATCTTTATAAAAAAATTATATATTTAAGACGCGTGGACGAATCTTGACGTTAACACCACATATTAGAAAAATCACACAAATAAACAATATCTCTTGAATCTTTATAAAATATGATATATTTAGGGACTTAGGGGGTGTTTGATAAAAACTGAATGAATCTGAATCTGAATCTGAATGAGCTGAAACTGAATCTGAATGAAAAAAAATTGTTTGATAATTGACATATCTGAAACATCTGAATGACAGTTTTTTACTATTTTATCCCTCTAAACTATGCTGAACAAGTATATAATTTTGTCTGAACGAACTAAAAAAAATAAATTAAATACTATATTTATTGTACAACAAATAAAAATAAACAATTCAAATAAATTAAATAATTCAAACAATTTCAAATCTTTTACCCTTTTTTATGAATAAGTGGCTTGGCTCATTATTAAGAAGGGAGGCTACTATAAAATAAATATAAAAAAGAGGGGAAAATGAAACCTAATCAAAGCATTCTCTGTACTATTCTTCTCACCCTAATCCATTTTTTCTCAATCACCCGAACAAGCAGCATATATCTTTATGATAGTTTGGCCTCCAATTTTAAACTCACTCACAAAGCCTTTTATCTCTCCACCATCCCCGCCTCCAAAAATTATTGGATTGGGGGATAAAATCTGTATTTGATTTAATTTTGATCCATATACTATTGGATCGATAAACCCATTTGTAATTTTGTGCAACAATGGACGGTGGTGCAGTGTCATCGGAAAAATTATGTACAGTTTTGAGGGGGTTGCCGATTGGACTCGATCACGATATTGTTGGTTTTCTGAGTTATGGGTCTGGGGGCAACAACCGTAAAAACTCATTCAGACAGTAAGCTTGTCTATTCAGGTAGAAAATATTGGCATATTAGGTCAGTCAAAATTGAACCATTCAGATGTTAAAAAATAATATTCAAACAGACTGAATGACTGAATCGCTCAGATTCAGAGTCATTCAGTCTTATTCAGACCGAAACAAACAAGGCCTTAGATGTATCAAAAAAAAAATAATGTCACTTACATGAATAAATTTGATTTGTAAATTGTAATATGGTGGTCATATTTATAATTTTACCCAACTCTATTTATTGATGTCTTTCACAATGTAATTCAATCAAAAAATTCACAATACATAATAAGTGTATAACACACACTTAAAATATCTTTTATGATGCTGGCTATATATAATATTAATTATAATGAAAGGTTATTAAAAAATAGAATCACATTAAAATGGAATTAAAGTTTTGATACGTTACTGAGTGTATATACAAACGATGTTAGACGTATAAGCATTCATGGTATCAAATTTAAACTCATTAAATGCAATCTTAATTTTTGAATTAAAAAATCAACAACTTAGGATGTAAGAATATGTAAAAAGGAAATTAGATAACTAAACGAGAATGAAGAATCTCAATATTTTTTTGTATAATATCATTTATATCAATAAAAGCAAATATTGATCCACAATGACAAATTGTTGCAAATAAGCAAAATTTAATTTTAACAACAAATAAATTAAGATACACGTAAAAAATGATACAACATGTTTAAGTAAAGTAAAAATTGAGTTCCCAACTAATTAATTTCCTTCCTTGAGCTCTTTTCCCAAATAGTTAATCAACAATTTAGACTCCTCCAATTCTCTACCATTAGGGTTCTTCACAATTTGTAACACAGGGCCATTGTTATTGTTATTGTCAACCAATCTTCTCCCTAGCAATACCCCTGTTGACCTTGACTTTCTCAATCTTACGGTAGGCATCTTCACAGCCAATCCCACCTTTCTCCCTAAGTTTAAATCCAACGGACCAAAATTGATCTCATTTGCAGAACCAATAGATTTTGACCTTCCCACCCGATCCGAACCCGATCCAATCGTATGGCTTTCTAGTTCTACGGTCGGAACACTGGATACTTTCCTGTTCCTTCTACTCCCGCCCCTCTTGATAATCTCAGCACTCTCATCCAACGTCTCGTATTTAACCACACGCGCCGTCTTCCTCCCCGCGCGCCGCCCCATATTATTCCACATCGGCGACGCCACGCGCTTCTGCAACACGCTCAAGCATTCCACCACCTCCGACATCGCCGGCCGCTTCTCTACCTTTGATCTAACACATTTCGCAGCCAGAACCGCCAGCTGCCGCATCGCCACCTCATTCTCCGGCTTCCCGATCCTCGGATCACAAATTTTAACGCAATCACCGGACCTAATTTGGGGTGCCGCCCAGTCAACCACCGACGGTGGGCTATAATTCATATCAATCGCATTCCGGCCACTTATAATCTCCAGCAAGAGTATACCAAAGCTAAAAATATCACTCTTGGTGCTTAGATCCCCCGGCGCAAGATAGCCCGGATCGAGGTACCCTAAAGTCCCCGCCGGTGGCGTACACTTAACCCTTACATCCTCCACGTGTCCTCTCAAAGCCAAGCCGAAGTCCCCAAGTCGAGCGTTACGGTTTCCGTCTATCAAAACGTTAGACGACTTTATGTCGCGGTGAATAACCGGCGGGTTCGACGAGTGTAAGTGCTGAACCGCTTTCGCTACTTGTAGAGCGAACCGGAGTCGGCGACTCCAACCGGGCGGCCTAGTGGCTTTACCATGCAGGGCATCGTATAAGGTGCCGTTTGGCATGAATTCAACGACAATTAACCTTCTCTCTACTGAATCCACAGCAAAACCCAGTAAGTTCACGAGCCTGGGGCTCCGAACCCGAGACAGAATTTCGATCTCGTTCTCTGCCGGAGAATTTGTACAGTTGGTGTTGCCGGAAGTTATGGTGGTTTTTTTGACGGCGGCGATGAGTTTGCCGTTATTGAGGGAGGCTTTGTAGACGGAGCCGTGGCTGCCCTTGCCGAGAAAATTAGTTTGGGAGAAGCCATTGGTGGAGTTATGAATATCAAAGTAAGAATAGTGTTTGATTTTGAAGGATTTTTTTGGGTTTTTTTGTTTGGTTGTGAAGTCAAAATTGTAAGAATCGCATGTGGAAATGGCAGAGTCTGCATTACAAGAGAGGTAACCCATAAATGCGATGGGGATGGAGATTTAGAGGGGGGAAAGAAAATGATGGGAAATGGAAATGGAAATGAGAAAGGGAAAGGCCATGACTAAGAAATTGGGAATTAAGGAGAAATGGTTGCTTTGGTGGTGTAAAGTAGTAAAGGACCGGGGCAACCAGACCGGCTGGTCTTTTTCACAGCTTTTGAGAGAGGTGGTGGGAATGTAGTAGGAGTATTTAATAAGTGGAGTATTTCTTTATACTAATATGTAGGTTGTTTCAACTTCATTTCGATTTAAGGCAGTTTAAAATGTACACTTCATTCAAGTAGTTTATAAATTTTAGTTATATTTTATTTCTCTTTTTCTTTTTCATTATATATAATTTTTAAGACATAATCACATATATTAAAAAAAATTAATAATTATAATGTTAGGTAATTAATATTGGTTTGAAATTTTATTACTATTCATGCAATAATTAATTACTTATTTTTCTCTCTCTTAATTACCCTATTTTATTATGGCCAAAGTAGTAAATGATTAATTTTTTCTCCCAAATATATGTAAAACGTTTTATATTTTTAAAAAAATTAATTCTAAAAAGACTTATATATAATGTAAATGAGAAAATATATAATAAAGAATAGTTATTATATAATACCCTTTTTTTGATAAAGATAAGTTTTTCGACATTAAGATCAGGCTATGTCTCCTCTTCTCGCACAATACTTTTAATAACAAGTTTACGTTTGCGGTTCACAATCCATATACAATAACGAGCTAATATTTGCAAGTAGAAGTAGAACTCAGACCTCTGGATATTTGAAATGCAATTATTAGTTATATAAATATAATTTATTTTTATAAATTATTTATTTTATATAATTCCATTGCAGGGAAGTAGGAGTTAGTATTTTATTGTTTTTGACATGAGGAGAGAGAGAGAGAGAGAGAGAGAGAGAGAGAGAGAGAGATTTATATTATATTGGTGAGATGGTATTAAAGAGAGATGGAGTGGGTGGCGTTCTTTAAAGTGTTGGTCTGGTCTCATCTTTATTCTTTGTTTCCTACAAATGGGTAACCACTAACCAATACCAATCGAAAGGTCTCCCCCTACAAATAAGAATCTTAACTCTACAAGACCTAAATGAAAACAATAGAAAAAGTACTAGTTTAAGTTCATAATATATTGCTTCCAAAAAAAAAGTGGTTTATTTTAATTTGAATGATTCCACAATATAAATACACACGTCACGAAGCTAATGAATACTCCCTCTATCCCATATTAAATGTCTTAATTTTTTTAAAAATTTTAAAATTATAAATATCATATTTCTATATTATTAATTATTTTTATCATATTCTTCATCATATATTCTTTATTTTTTTCAGTCAATTTTTATTGAAAGTTGAATAAATGTGAAAATATTTTTTTTTACTAAATTGTAAGTAATATAAAAGAACTAAAGGAACAAAATCAAGGGACATTTCTCGCGAACACGCTATAGTAACCACATCAGAGATAGGTCTATGATGCCATTGCTATAGCTGCCAAATCCTAATATAAAGAATTTGTCAACATATTTACTAAATGTTTTGACACAGTGCAATTTACATTTTACTATTCTAATACAGTCTTGAGCAATTGAGTCAGAAGAAGTCAAACTGTAATATCGCTGAATTTTATAAATAATATTAATAATAAAAATAAAAAAGTTTGAATATTTATTTAAATATAAATATATATTTTATGGCATGAAATTTGATAATTAAATTAAATTAAATATGTGATAAGTAAGTAATGTGGTGGAAATGATAATGAGCTTAATTTAAGCTTATGTGATATGCCTAGTGTAGCATAATGATGTGACTAAGTAATTGTTTAATTAAATTAATAAGAAAATAATTAAATAATGTGACGGACTAATTATTATTATTAATTATTTGCTATGTGCAATAACATATATTGTGTGGTCATATAAAATAAAGTTGCTTCATCTATGCACGTAAGCCAAAGATGACTTTAATCACAATATAAGCATGAAGATGATGACAATGATATAAGCATTAATCAAACGAAAACAAGGATAAATATTAAAAACTTTAAATTTATCCAAATATTATCAATCACTTAATAAACTCATCATCTAATATTATTAATATTATAACAATATTTTAATCACTTCTTAAACTTATAAATAATTTATTTCAATTGTTTACATTTTACCAAATAATACATTTAATCATTTAAAAATGTCATACTCATAAAATTTCATCACCAATGATCAAATTCTTCATCAAAAATTTGCATGTACCCTATATAGGATTCCCAAGCCATAAAATCCTATTTTTCAATTTCGTTACTTCACATAACATATTTAACTCATATGTTTGTAACTAATCCATTTTCATGAAAAATTAACAAATCAATTTATTATTTTTCTATCCTTTGTCCAAATATATATACATATATTTCATACACAACAAGTATTTTTTTTATAATTTTTCAACTCCCTTAAGTATTTTTCAAAAATTAATTTCTAATTAATTCCTTAAGAAATTAGCTACCTCAAGTTTAACTCCAGAAATTCCCAAATCTTGGAAGGATCTTACACATGTTAACGTGAGCTTCAGGTTTAAATTTCATCGTCATCGGAGTTATAGAACTTTGGTTATAGCATTTTTCGTCGGAAAAACATAAATATTAAAGTGGTCATAACTTGCTCATTTTAAGTCGGAATGCGCTCATTTTTGGAAAAGAGGTACTTTATACCATATATTTTCATGTCCCAAAAGGCCGGAATTTTTTTTCACAAATTAAGTGGCTGAAAATGTCCTTTTAAATTTATGGGCAGTAGCTTTTTTTTGTAATTTGCAGTTTTTGACTCCTTTGCTAAAATCAGTCCATACGAAAATCTATAATACCTTTTTCAGTGATTCCATTGGGATAAGTTAGAAAACTCATAGATCTAACTCTAGAACTTGAACACACTCAAAAATTCGAAATATAATAGGAGATATGGTCAATTGAATTTCATGTTCCATTTTCACCAAAATCTGATTTTCAACCCTTTGTGATTTCTAAGAAACTTTTATGTTTTCACATAATAACCAACATAACTCATCATAACACTTACTAATACTACATATACCCATGATTTTTATCAGTCCAATGCTTTGATTATAACTTTCATCATAATCCACATAAATAGATCATTTCCACAATTTAATAAGGAATGAATACAAAGTATCATTCAACATGCATGTGGTAATCCGCATAGACAGGTTATTCCAACAGAATAATAAAGAATGGAATAACAGAAGAATTTTACCATGTATGTGATAAATCGCACAGATAGGTTATTTTTAACAGAATAATAAATAATGGAACCAGGTCATGCGTAAACGCACAGACAGGATATTCCGACAGAATAATAAAGAACGGAACCAGGTCATGCGAAATTCGCACCGACAGAATATTCCAATAGAATAATAAAGAATGCAATAACAACAGAAATAACCATGCATGCGATAGACCGCACAGACAGGTTATTCCAACAACATAATAATTAATGGAACCAGGTCAGACGTAATTCGCACCGACAGGATATTCCAACAGAATGATAAAGAATGGAATAATAGAAGAATTTCACCATGTATGCGATACTTCGCATAGACATGTTATTTCAACATAATAATAAGAAATGTTATAACAGAAGAATTTTACCATGTATGTGGTACTTTGCATATATAGGTTATTCCAACATAATAATAAGAATAGAATAACAGAAGTTCTCTTCATGAATACAAAAGAAATAATACCCCTTACGAGTACAACAAATAATATCCCTTACCTTATAAAGAAGAGTACTCCGACGGGTAGGGCGGGGATATACTTGAAGAAAACTTGCACTACGCTCAAAGCTTCTTAAAACTCTAAAGAAATATGCTCAAGATTATAGAAGAGAATTCTCTGAATTTCTGGTGTGATTTCAATTCTAATTAAGCATCCTATTTATAGGAAAATAGAAAGGATACTATGCAAAAAAAATAATATATATATATATATATATATATATATATTTTATTTAAATCTAATAAAATAATTAACTTTATTAAAGTATTCTGTTTTATATAAAAAGATTTTACTATATAAACACTATGCAGGTACTATGCATAATAAAATATATTATATTCTAATTATTGTCTAATAAAATAAATAACTTTATAAAAGTATTCTGTTTTATATAAAAAGCTTTCCTGTTTTATTACATTAATAATACTAATAAAACAAGAAAGATATATATATATATATATATATATATATATATATATATATATATATATATATATATATATATATAAACTTTCGTGACTTCATAAAAAGATACCTCAATATATTTAACAATATTTATCATCATTATTATAATTCACAATATTAATCGACCATGTCGTTCCCAGGAAAGAGGGGGCTTTCCAATAAGGATTTCTCCCTATTGACGCGCAATTAGGTGGCCAAACCTCTCCTTGGTAGAACTTCTAGACATCGTTAATATTGCAAATAATAATATTAATAACTTTGTTATCTCAATTATTGATTTCATAATATATAAATATCGACAATAATTGAATCAAATAATGTGAGATACTATGCAACAATTACTGTAGCAATAATTGAACAAAACTGAGTGACTTCTCACATAAGCATCAATAATCAATACCGTGTGCTACTATGCAACCACGCGTATTACTGTACTTTTAACACCGGGTGTTTCAATAGTTAATGGTAAAACTTCTGCCATTATTTTCATAAAAATATTTTTGCCGTTTTCTCAATCCGACAAAAATTCCGTTGTGGAGTCCACCAATGATTGTGTCGTCGTACGAATATTCCCTGTTAAAATGAATATTTTCCGACCAATCGAATATTATATAACAACTTGCATACTTTTCAAAATTTATAAATGTTATCCACAACTATAACATTATCTCAAATTCACACCATAATTTTGAAAAAAATATTTTGAGAAATTTAAATCTTTATTCATAAAATTTGGGGTCTCACAATCTCCCCTCCTTATGAAATTTTGCCCTCGAAATTTACGTACGTACCTGGTATGCCGAAGAGGTGAGGATACCTTGACTTCATTTCAGATTCTAACTCTTGAGGTATAACCTTTTAGTGTTGAATATGATCCTTCTTATCCAAGATTTTAACACGTATCTCCTCATACGTTAAATCTTCTGCTATCTCTTTTAGTTCTAATTTAATAACGTGGTTCGGGTCGTCCACATATTTACATAACATTGATATTTTAAAAACTTTATTAACACGCGACATACTTGGCGGTAAAACGAGTCTATAAGCCACAGTTCCTACTCGATTAAGGATTTCAAATGGGTCAATAAAATCGAGGGTTGAGATTTCCTCTCTTCAGCAACTCTTGCTTTTAAAATATCGCCCTCTTGAACCTTCTTTTCGTATTCATCAGCTCGGGTCTGTAGCTTTAGCAGCTTTAACATTATCGACTAAAGTCGATTCTAATCGTATATTTGTTATCTTCACGTGTATTCGTATATTCGCACTCGTAAATGTATACGATCTTCTACTCAATACGTCAGCTACCACGTTCGCTTTTCCACGATGGTATTGAATGGTCGTAACCTTCAATAGCTCAAGCTATCGTCTTTGGCGCATTATACGTTCGTTTTGGGTGAAGAAATACGTGAGGGTTTTAGAAATGGGTTTTGTACTGAGGTCAATACAAAATTCGATTTCACGCTCTAGGGGTAGGCTAAGAAGTTCTTCCGGGAATACATCAGGAAATTCATTAACAATAAAAATATCATTCAAAACTGTGACTCTCATCAAAGACTTGGATAACACATGTAATGAATGTTTCTCATAATGGAGCTTTAACAGATAAGTCAAAGTCTAATTTCTTCGGAGTCAAATTTAAATGTTGAGTGCAAGCAAGAGAGATAAAAGAATGGGTAGAACCGGTATCTAATAAGGTATAGACTTCGCAAGAATTTATAATTAACTAACCCGTGCTAACTTCGTTTGGGTTACTCGCTTTTTGAGAAGTCACGAAAAACGTTCTTCCTGAAACCACCGACTTTGTTTGGTCCGTAATCCGCCTTTGGTGCCACCGTCCCAACTGGACTTGACTTTGGTGCACGATAAAATCGGGTTAGGTGACCATCTTTTCTACAATTGTAACATGCTTTAGACTGCATCGTGCAGTTTGGACTTATATGTCCTTCCCCTCCACATTTGTAACATACGACCGGCGGTCGTTCTCCTTCCTTAACAGTGGGTGCTAGTGCTGACGTATTTCCATCTTTGTTGAACCTCCTCTTCTTGAACTTTTCACTCATATTGTCTTGGCCATGATTACCACCAAAGTGGTTATCATTTCTGGCATGTTGATTCCCTCCACGTTTATTGTCACCGCTTCGATGACTGCTACCACTGGTATTATCGACTTGTCGGCTGCTCTCTCTTGGTTGGGTTGACACATTATCGCGCTCCAATAACTGAGCCCTATTCACAACATCTGAATACAAACACAGTTTATATGAGATAAGGTATTGACGTATCTTGGGTTTCAAACTTCTTAGAAACATCCGCATCATTCTCTCCTCATTATCAACCAAGTGGGCGCAAACCGAGTCAACTCGGCAAACTTAGCTTCGTACTGCGCCACGGTCATATTGTTTTGATCAAGCTTGATGAACTCCACCTCCTTCATGTGACGAATACTTTCAGGAAAGTACTTGTCGTTGAACAATTCTTGGAACTTCTCCCAAGACATCTTCAGTGCGGCAGGTTGAGTACGCTTTACAGATTCCCATCAATAATCTGCCTCTGCACGCAACATGAAGGTGGCAAAGGGAACCTTTTGCTCTTCGGAGTATCCCATGACATCAAATATCTTGTTGATATGCTTTATCAACGTCTCTGCCTTAATTGGTTTTGGCTCTCCAAAAAACTCTGGTGGTCCCAGCTCCTTGAACTGCTTAGCAGTGACCGCCCGAGAGTTGTCAGTGTTTCCACCTGTATTTTGGACAGGAACCACTCTCGCCTGATGTTGCATGAATTGCATAAAGCCTCTGAACATCCTGTCGTTCGCCATTTCATCGGTGTTATTATTTTCATGAGGATTATTGTCCTCCTGTTGCACATTACCCTAGGCATTGATCGTTGGTGACTCAACGGTCTCATGTGCTTCATTGCTTATCTCAACATTTTCAGATGCCATTTTCAAATACTGCCACAAAACAAGGGTTAATTAACATATCACATATTATCTCTATACTCTGACCGACCAATTAAATACCAAATAAACTTAGGTAGGTCATACTAGCGAAGGAATTCCTCGTCTCTCCCCTCCTAGTTCTTGTCTCACATCTCAGCCAAGGATCATATCCCTAAGCTTTGATACCAACTGTGACGCCCCCAAAATAGGTATACATCACCCATCTTGGGTCGTCAGATACAAGGTACTAAATACAAATTCAAACTAATTATACAACAGTCGTGTAATGACAAAACATAAATTGAGAGTTTTAATAAGAATATTGTCATCTAGACAACATCCACACTCAAAGGAGTCCTCATTACATTTATTTTCACATTATTTAACAGAATAGTGAGGACTACTAATGCTATCATCTGGACCGTCACTTCGTTCTCCGACTCGTCCTAACTATATTCTCATTTCCTGAAGAGAACAGTGAAAGAAAGGGTGAGCTTAACTAGCCCACAAAAAAATATTATGACTAAGATAATGCACAATAAATTATCATTAGCCTTCAACAATGTTAAACTGATAAAATACAAAAGACATCAAGTTTAACTGCAGCGGAACAAGCAATCCATTAAAAGAGTCAAGTAGAGAATAAAATCTACTATCTTCTATGATTTAAAAAGTTTTTTATCAACTTAATCGCCGAGACTCAGCTTAATAAATAAACCACATCATTGAGTCATCCCTGCACTGCGGGCCAAGGATATTCATTAAATCATCAATGGTCATGACTATACCGAATAATCCCTGGTCATAATCATACCAAAAACTGTCCATCAATGCACTACAGGTCTCTGAGGACTTTTACCACATCATTTACAACATTACAGGTCATGATTATACCAAATGATCCCTGGTCATAATCATACAAAGTCTATCTATGCACGTAAGCCAAAGATGACTTTCATCACAATATAAGCATGAGGATGATGACAATGATATAAGCATTAATCAAACGAAAACAAGGATAAATATTAAAGACTTTAAATTTATCCAAATATTATCAATCACTTAATAAACTCATCATCTAATATTATTAATATTATAATAATATTTTAATCACTTCTTAAATTTATAAACAATTTATTTCAATTATTTACACTTTACCAAATAATGCATTTAATCATTCAAAAATGTCATACTCATAAAATTTCATCACCAATGATCAAATCCCTCATCAAAAATCTGCATGTACCCTATATAGGATTCCCAAGCCATAAAATCCTATTTTCCAATTTCGTTACTTCACATAACATATTTAACTTATATGTTTGTAACTAAACCATTTTCATGAAAAATTACCAAATCAATTTATTATTTTTCTATCCTTTGTCCAAATATATATACATATATTTCATACACAACAAGTATTTTTTTATAATTTTTCAACTCCCTTAAGTAATTTTCAAAAATCAATTTCTAATTAATTCCTTAAGAAATTAGCTACCTCAAGTTTAACTCTAGAAATTCCCAAATCTTGGCAGGATCTTACACATGTTAACGTGAGCTTCAAGTTTAAATTTCATCGTCATCGGAGTTATAGAACTCTGGTTATAGCATTTTTCCTTGGAAAAACATAAATATTGAAGTGGCCATAACTTGCTCATTTTAAGTCGGAATGAGCTCATTTTTGGAAAGGAGGTACTTTATACCATATATTTCCATGTCCCAAAAGGCCAGAATTTTTCTCACAAATTAAGTGGCCGAAAATTCCCTTTTAAATTTATGGGCAGTAGCTTTTTTTGTAATTTGCAGTTTTTAACTCCTTTGCTAAAATCAGTCCACACAAAAATCTACAACACCTTTTCCAGTGATTCCATTGGGATAAGTTAAAAAACTCATAGATCTAACTCTAGAATTTGACCACACTCAAAAATTCAAAATATAATAGGAGATATGGTCAATTAAATTTCATGTTCCATTTTTACCAAAATCTGATTTTCAACCCTTTGTGATTTCTAAGAAACTTTTATGTTTTCACATAATAACCAACATAACTCATCATAACACTTACTAATACTACATATACTGTGACACCCCCAAATTCGGTACTTCCATTTCCACGGGATTTGGTGTTCACCGTACAAACATCATCTATCTATCTACCCATAAATAAAATGCAAACCATGCAATAGAATAAATAAATAATAAATCTCTCCCCCCTTATGGGGTTACATCAACTGAATAATAAATAAATCTCAGGTTACTCTAACCTTAAATCATCTGTGCGGAAAACATAAACAAATAAGTCTTAAGTAACATCAAGTCTAACTATCATTACATAATCACATAAATAAATAGTCTTCATTACTTGCTAAGCTTGCCCTTGCCCTTACTAGTGGAAGGTTCGTCTGCTCTTTCGTTCTTAACTGCAATGTTATTATTACGCAAGAGTGAGCACGATTGCCCACAAGTATAACAATATAACAATGAATAATAACATGCGAGAGAAATAATAACTTCTGATATAAAGCTCAACTTTTGAATCAAGAATGAATAACAAGAATCAAAAGAATTCTGAGGGTCATAAGACCTTGAACTATGTCCTAGGTTATCAAGTGTTTTTACTTGAAACCTTTAACAGTCATAAGACTATGGACTCTTCTTCTCGTACTTAGGGGGATCAGCCCTTAGTACCATACTGTGCACAATATCTTAACGCTAAAGCGTAAATAATCCCCTATACAGGGTTGTTCATCTCACTTTTGACATTCGAGTCCGCACCAAAGGAAGTTTAGTTTGGATAATTCATCAAGGGGTTCTGAAATTTAGAACGCTCATCAACTATGGACTAGTCGAATCAATAAGGGTTCGCTAGTCTAACAAGGTTTAACATTGAATGAATATTTAAGTTGAATAACATCTAAAATGGTATACAATAGAATAATTATTGTATAACAACATCATGATTGAAGATTAATAAGCTTTAATATATAAGACAGGCTTGATCAATAATAATGAGAACTTGCTCAATATCGAAAGATGAATTAATCAACTTATATAACGATAACAAGTAGGGTTAGGAAACTTTCTCAACGTAAATGTAGCGTTAGAAAACTTGCTCAATGTAACAAGATAAGGTTTAGAAACTTGCCTCGTGCGTAGATTACACTTAAACAAACTCGTTCTTTGAATTAAATCCTACATACCAATTACGTTCATAATACCAGTCAATAATAATGTACTAACATCATAACTTTACTCTTTGTTTAACTCGAATTCATGATTATACTTAGTCAATTATTACACTTAGTGTAAAATTAAGACTTCACGAAAAATAAACTAATTATGCATTCGATCATTCAATCCACACGTAATTGTGTTATGGACATGTTAATAATTCATTTTAACATCTCATTATATGTCTAACAAGTCTTTATAATCCTTAGACTAAGTTGCTATCACATTTCCATACTTGTACACTTTTAAAAACTCATTTCTGACCATTCTGCTAAGTGGCGCTGCGGCTGAAGACATTGCGCTGCGGCGCGAGGTTTCTGTTCTGGAGTTGGCGCCGTGGTGCGAAACTCTAGATTTTGATTCTCATTTCGCGAAGAACATAGAGTTCAGCGAATTCAACACATCTTTGACACTAATTCCACCAAATTAAACATAACCACATGTTATAATTCGTACATAATCAATACCCAACATATATAGAGTGATTTTAACCCATAAAAACATATAATTACAGAATTAAAGCATGCAAATTGGACTGTTCTTGATGTTCTTGAAGTTATTGAACAAAAACATGGATTTTAATGCTACGGATTCGTTATAAAGCCAAATCCAACCATTCAAGTTACATTTTGTTCAATTTAACATGCATAATCATATCAATGCGTGAATTTTGCAAAATAAATTATATTTGATATATAAAAATCACGTATAAGGCCATATGGCCATATAACATACTCTGAAATCTTTTACTGTATAATTTCATGAAACTGAAGATATGGAAACCCATATAATATATATAAAACATGCTAACATACTCGAATCATTACATATATCCCTAACATCTTAACCCAATTTACAGAAATTACATAACGTAAGGAAGCCAATTTTCATGAAACTTAGAAGACATAAAAATATAATAATTGGGTTGAAGAGATTAGCCAAGCGTAGAGTGTAATTTGTAGAAGATGAATTCCCTCTCAACTCTTTATCAATCACACACTAAAATTTCTCAAACTCTCTCTCTGAAATTCTCTGGCTCTCAGACTTAGAAAATAATAACAAGGAGAAGACGTCTGATATAATAGGAGAAGAACTGACGCATAAGTGGTCAGTTACTCCCCAACATGGGTAAACTACCCTTAACTTCCACCAAGGCCATGTTTGGCTAACATAAAGGGTTTTAAAACCATTTAATTTAATAAAGCTTTATTATATATTTTAAGAACTGTCACACCCATTATAAAATAAATCTAATATCTTATTTAATTTATTTAAATAAAATATAATAATTTCTCAATAATGCACATAGCCACATAATTAAATTTCTCATTAAATAATAATATCAAATTATTAAATCTCTAATTAATAATTAAATTAATTAAAATAGCATAGGCTTATTAAATACTTCTTTTAATTCAATAAGCTCACATAATCACATACTTCGAATAATAAAAATTCTCCACATTAAATTAATAAATGTAACACATATAATTAAATTAATCTATCACAACTTCATAAATTAATTAATTAATCTAGTAATTAATTCATCGAAAAATATTTATTCAATCAAATAAATATTCAAAATTAATTTACAAAATCTCGGTTGTCACATCTACCCATGATGTTCATCAGTCTAATGCCTTTTATTATGACTTTCATCATAATCCACATAAACAGATCATTTCTATAATTTAATAAGAAATGAATACAAAGGATCAGTCATCATGCATGTGGTAATCCACATAGACAAGTTATTCCAACAGAATAATAAAGAATGGAATAACAGAAGAATTTCACCATGTATGTGATAGATCGCACAGATAGGTTATTCCCAACTGAATAATAAATAATAGAACCAGGTCATACGTAAACGCACAGATAGGATATTCCGACAGAATAATAAAGAACGGAACCAGGTCAGGCGAAATTCACACCGACAGGATATTCTAACAGAATAATACAGAATGGAATAACAACAGAAATCACCATGCATGCGATAGACCGCATAGACAGGTTATTTCAACAGCATAATAATTAATAGAACTAGGTCAGGCGTAATGCGCACCGACAGGATATTCAAACAGAATGATAAAGAATGGAATAACAGAAGAATTTTACCATGTATGCGGTACTTCGCATAGACAGGTTATTCCAACATAATAATGAGGAATGGAATAACATAAGAATTTCACCATGTATGCGGTACTTCGCATATACATGTTATTCCAACAGAATAATAAGGAATGGAATAACAGAAGTTCTCTTCATGAATACGAAAGAAATAATACCCCTTACGAGTACAACAAATAATAACTCTTACCTTATAAAGAAGAGTACTCCGACGGGTAGGACGGGGATATACTTGAAGAAAACTTGCACTACGCTCAAAGCTTCTTAAAACTCTAAAGAAATACGCTCAAGATTATAGAAGAGAATTCTCTGAATTTTTGGTGTGATTTCAATTCTAACTAAGCATCCTATTTATAGGAAAATAGAAAGGATACTATGCAATAAAATATAATATATATATATATATATATATAATATTTAGAATCTAATAAAATAATTAACTTTATAAAAATATTCTATTTTATATAAAAAGATTTTACTATGCAAATACTATTCAGGTACTATGCAAACACTATGCATAATAAAAATATTATATTCTAATTATTGTCTAATAAAACAAATAACTTTATAAAAATATTCTGTTTTATATAAAAAAAAACTTTTTTATTTTATTACATTAATAATACTAATAAAACAAAATTTATATATATATATATATATATATAAACTTCTGTGACTTCATAAAAAGACACCTCAATATATTTAACAACATTTATCATCATTATTATAATTCACAATATTAATTCACCAGGTCGTTCCCAGGAAAGAGGGGGCTTTCCAATAAGGATTTTTCCCTATTGACGCGCAATTAGGTGACCAAACCTCTCCTTGGTAGAACTTCTAGACATCGTTAATATTGTAAATAATAATATTAATAACTTTGTTATCTCAATTATTGATTTCATAATATATAAAATATCGACAATAATTGAATCAAATAACGTGAGATACTATACAAAAATTAATATAGCAATAATTGAACAAAACTGAGTGACTTCTTACGTAAGCATCAATAATCAATACCGTATACTACTATGCAACCACGCGTATTACTGTACTTTTAACACCGGGTGTTTCAACAGTTAATGGTAAAACTTTCGCCGTTATTTTCATAAAAATATTTTTGTCGTTTTCTCAATCCGACAATAATTTCGTTATGGGGTCCACCAATGATTGTGTCGTCGTACGAATATTCCCTGTTAAAACAAATATTCCCTGACCAATCGAATATTATATAACAACTTGCATACTTTTCAAAATTTATAAATATTACCCACAACTATAACATTATCTCAAATCCACACCATAATTTTGAAAAAAATATTTCGAAAAATTTAAATCTTTATTTATAAAATTTTGGGTCTCACAATCTGGGTAAGAGCTTCTCTATAAGTGAGAGCTCTCGTTCACAATTTAAGGTTGCTAAGTTACTGAGAATTAGTTCAATTGAGAGAGTTAATGAGTTGAGAGTGAAGAAATTTCCTAAGGAGCTCAAACAATTTGGTATTGTAGTAAGAGGAAGGAATACTATGTTAAGTAGGAGAATCATCAATGGTACTTAACTTTCAATCTTTATGTTTATGGAATCATTAAAATCAATATATAATGGTGAAAGCATGATGATTATGTGATTATAATGTAGGGATGTATAATTTTGTGAGTTTGATAAATTCTTAGAGATTTCATAAATTTCTTGATAATTGATTTGTGAACTGAGGTCATTATGTTGTCTGAGTTTCATGTATGATATGAAATCTATATAGTTGGTCTGAGCATGCTAAATTGAAGAATATAAGTTGTATGGTCTGATTTCTGCAGAAACAAAGCTATGTCTGGGTCTATGCCGGCCGCACCACTTCCTAGTACAAATCCAGCACAGTAACGCCGTCTGTCAGTCTTAAAATCCAATTTTTGATGTTTTTTGATGTTCCGAGCATGTTAGTTTGACTTGAGTATTTATGAAAATAGTTCTGACATATGATCCAGGATTTCTTTGCATGACATGAGTTGTTTTAGTTTGCTTAAAGCTTGGTTTAGTAGCATTTTGTTGAATAAAATTTAGAAATCTAAAATCAAACTTGATGAACCTTGTGTCTTTTGAGTTTTGACCTTTTTAGCATGTGTATGTGGCTTAGTTATGTATACAAATGAGTATGAAATGTGGATTTAAAGTTGCTTTTCATGTTTAGTTTGGTTTAACATGAGATTTTCAAGAAAAAACTTAGACGTGTGAAAACCAACTTTGTTGAAAACTACCCTACTTGCATTTTGATCTTTTGAACAATCATAATAGGACACTTTACACCACTAAGCATGACTATTATGTTCACCCTTTTAGATAGGCATAGTATAGATTATTTAAGCATGATTCAAAATAAGTTTTCAAGAGTTGGACTTTACTAACTATGTGTAAATAAGATGTATACATGCAAGCATGTGTATTAGAGGTTGCTAGGTACCATTATGTGGTTTGATGATTAACATGATTAGCCCTTTGTGGAATGGTTTCATTTAACCTTGGAGAAATAGAAAGTTTTTCAAATGAAACCATAACATTGAAGTAAAACTCGAAATGGCCATAGACGAGACCAAACCTAGCCCAAGACCTCTTAACATGTGTATTTGATATGTATCAGTGTCATGGTATGCTAAGTAGTAATCAAAGTAAACTCAAACTAAAATTTAGTACTGGTTTGACAAGGAGCAGCGCGGCCGCGCCACTCCCTAGTCATAATGCAGCGTGGCCTCGCCACATGCCAATTTTGACTGATAATTTTAAACTGAAATCTAAACCTTGAAGCATGTTTTTATTAATATCCTAATTTATAAAATAGAGTCTAAATGATGTTTTAAGTGTTCATTGGTGTAGTGGTTATATAAAATCAAGAATTTCCAAAGTTATAAAGGGTTTCTAAATAAACTTTCAAAAGCAAAGTCAATGGTGATTACGAAACTACGTGGTTTAATAGTGTGCTAATATGTTGTCTGATTATGTAACTAGGATAAGACTTAATGTATTTACCTAACCTACATAATTGAGTATGTGTAGGATTATTGGTTTACGTATCAAGCTTGTATAACTAATGAATTTATATATATATATATACATAACTATGATAAAATAGGACCTTGTGGTGACGTTAAACTATAAAACTGTAAATTACACGAAAGACAAGTTCTTTAACTTACACAATTTTGGATATTGTTCAAGTTTCGAATTATTGTTATATCAACCATATATGCATTGAGTAAATATCTGTGCTTGTACAAATTCTTATTCATATTCTGAAATTTGACTTAAATTATATTCTTCGAAGCATGTTACAAGCATTGAACTTATATATTGTTCCTAAATGCATTGTTAAAGCGGTCTAAGTGTTAGAAATCTATCCAAACCAATAACATTGGTGCAGACTCTTATAATCTACTAAGATGAACAACCCTCTTAGAAGGGAAAATTTTATATTGTCGGGAGACCGATGTGCACACAAACATCATGTCTAAATATTATGCATAATGTTGGGTATTTTGAGTTGATCACCTATTGTACATTTTTTTATTAGATTATCAGTGAAATATTGTTAATTTTAGCAGGAGTTCTTGGTCCATAATGACTACTCAGTGTTAATATTCTTTAACTTTAAATGTTGAAACCTTTGAATTCCGTTAATAATCTTTCGGTCCATAATGACTTTTATTTCAATTCAAAGGACATATGGAACTGTTGATACTTCTTTGATTACAACATGATTCTTTTAATTCCTGAGCTATCATTTATCGTTATACCTTGAGATTATGAACTTATATTATACATGTTCACCCTTCTTGTTATTTTACTTGCTGGGCAAATTTGTTGTTCATTCTTACTTTCCTTAAACATTTCAGTTAAGGTAGAACAGGGCAGTACCTCATGAAAAGATAAGGGAAGGGGCAAGGCTATGGAGTAACTTTAGATCTCTATGCTAGAAATTATTATTATTATTATTATGTTGTAATAAGAATTATTTAGCGTTTTGTATTAAGTTATATCTGGATTTAAGTTATGTAATTTGATAGTAATGGTTATGACACTTGGGACAAGAATATTTATATTATATCAATATAAACTATTTTATTATTCCTTTATTTAAGTTATTGGTACATTAGAACGTGAAGCACCATATTCGAGATAGAAGTATCTGAATCTGGGGCGTCACAAAGATGATCACCATGTGATCTTCTATTGCATTTGTTCAATATATTGTAAACCATAATAGTCAAACAGAGTTTCGTGATGCGGGAGATCATATAATCCATCCGAGTAAATTATAGGTGATGAATCAGTTGATCCCAACTAAAAGGAATCCCAAACCATCCATAAAAGTCAAAAATCGTTCTCAATATAAGCTTAGACATATTGCATTCAAAGAAAAGGTGAACAAAAGATTCAGCCGCTTGATTATATAGGCAACATGTATCAAGGGGCCACAACACCAGCTTGTTATGCAAAGCCAACCAAAGAAAGAAAGAAAAGCAAGGAACCTGCAAATTGTGTAATACCAATTTATACCAAGGGACAGAAGCACCTGAGTTGCGAATGATAGACCACATAGTAGAAGCTTTAACACTTGATTGACCTGCCCAAAGGATCTGATCCTGTCTATGGGAAGGCAAAGGAAGGAAGCAGGCTTTCTTTCATATGCATAAGACCAATGAAATTGGAGGCAGTGGGGTTCCAAGAAAAATTCTGGATGATTGCATGCCAGGCAAGAGGGAGCTTGTCCAACCAAGGATCCTGCCATAAATTGATGAGTTGTCCATTTCCAACTTTTTACTCAATAAAGTTAATAGCCAAACTTCTAAGATTCAGAACCTTACGCCAGATCCAGGAAGTATCCGACGGGATTGGAGTAGTCCAGCAGTTATGCTTCTGTAGCAAAGTTTTATGCACCCATTCAGCCTAAAAGGATGAACTATTATAGCTAACAAGTATAGAATCTGGGCTTTGTTCCAGTCTTCCACTTTTTTTAGCTCCAACCCACCTTCAAAGAATGGGAGGGTAACTCTAGCCCAAGCAATTTTAGAATCATACTTATCAAGAGTAAACCTTTCCATAAGAAACGAGAGAGAATCTGATCAATTTACTTAATGATAGACTTTGGAAACAAAAAATAAGTTGACCAATAAGATTGGATAGCAAATAATATGGATCTGATTAACTGGAGCCTACCAGCGTATTAAAGAAAGCAATTAGCCCAGGATCTGATTTTAAGAGTAATTTTTTGAATAAGGGGCACACAATCATGAGCAGTCAGTTTATAAAAATTGAAGGGCACGTCAAGAATTTAACTGGCAACTAGTGTATGAGTTATCACTTTCAATATAACATCCTTTTCTATTCAATGTTCTTTTTGGGAGTGTGAAAGTTACAAAAAAATGTATCTAGATAATTAAATGACATGAAAAAAATTAATTGTTGAGATCATAGAAAAGTAAAGAAACTTCAATTAAAAAATAATAAAAAAAGTAATTTAGGTAAAAGAAAAATTTATTAATCAGCATGTCTAAAAGAGTACTATAAATTAGCAAAATGCAAACAATTTCTTTATTTGCTAATGGTCTCGATTTGAGCGTAACGAAATAGCCTATCCATTTCACATTTTCCATTATTAAGTGTGTGTCTATATATATATATATATATATATATATATATATATATATATATAGAGTCCGGATCAGGTCCGGACTCCCGGATTTTATAAAATTCGGACCTTTTTTTTTTTTTTTTTTTTGAAACAACTAAAAAAAAAAAAAAAATTTATGGAACTGAAATTTTTCCATAATACAGTGTTTTGGGTGTGATTTGGATGCATATACCAAAACATTTCTGTACAGTCTAGACAGACTGTACATACATTGGTTGGTATAGGTATTAAAAACACACCCAAAACACTGTATTATGGAAAAATTTCAGTTCCATAAATTTTTTTTTTTTTTTTAGTTGTTTCAAAAAAAAAAAGCAAAAAAAAAATAAAATTTGGGGTCCGTATTTTAAGTCCAGTCCGGGAGACCGGACTGGATCCGTGGTGTATATATATATATATAATATATATATATCTATATATATATATATATATATATATATATATATATATATCCATCCACAGCAACCGGTTGTTGGGAGCAACCCCTTTTGGCCCAGCCACTACAACCTGTAGCGGCTTATAAAAAAAAATTTGTCTAAGGCCGGTACAGGTTGTAGCAGCTGGGCCAAAAGGGTTGCTCCCCAACAACCAGTTGCTGTGGATGGAATCCCTATATATATATATATATATATATATATATATATATATATATATATATGGAAATGATCCATGGAAAATGTTAGTTCTAGACACTGTTTCAACTAGCTGTTATCCAGCCGTCCAATAGAAGATCTAAGAGGCTGGGTTGGAGCAAGCCGCTACTCCCTCTAGCGGCCAACCAAATTCTTTTATGTTGGCCGCTACTCCCTCTAGCGGTCAGTCAAAACGACCGTGTTTTAACTGGCCGCTAGAGAGAGTAGCGACCAACATAAAAGAATTTGGCTTAATTAGGGACTTAAAATAGTTATAATTTAAATTAAAAAAATATAGCTAATTAATACTTCACTCCCTAATTGGTTCACAAATATAAATAATTATAATAGTAGACTAATATAAGGAATAGGAGTAGTAGTAGTAGTTGAATACGTAATTTATTTGAGTAAGAATATAATATAAACTCAATCACTATATATTTCCTATTTATAATTAAAAATTATAAGGCGATAATTAGTAATTATCCTCATACATTATCGCCTTATAATTTATAATTATAAATAAAAAATAGTGATTGAATTTATATTATATCGCTACTCAAATAAATTACGTATTCAATTACTACTCCCAAATTACTTAATCAAGTACTATTCCTTATATTAGTCCACTATTATAATTATTTATATTTGTGAACCAATTAGGGAGTGAAGTATTAATTATCTATATTTTTTAATTTAAATTATAACTTTTTTGAGTCCCTGATTAAGCCAAATTCTTTTATGTTGGCCACTACTCCTTTTAGCGGCCAGTCAAAATTTTGTCGTTTTGACGGGCCGCTAGAGGAAGTAGCGGCTAACATAAAAGAATTTGGTTGACCGTTAGAGGGAGTAGCGGCTGGCCTCAATCCAGTCCCTTAGATATTCCAATGGACGGCTGGATAACAATTAGTTGAAACAGTGTCCAGAACTAATATTTTCCATGGATCATTTCTCATATATATATATATATATATATATATGAGAAATATATATATATATATATATATATATATATATATGAGAAATATATATATATATATATATATATATATATATATATATATATATACAGAACCGATCAAGTGAGGGCTCCCTTACTTTGTTAAAATGCGGATTTTTTTTTTAAAACAACTAAATTTTTTTTAAATGTTTTATGTAATTGGAATTTTTTCATAATACAATGTTTTGGGCGTAATTTGGATACCTATATCAAAAAATATATGTACAGTCTACAAAGACTGTACAGATCTGATTTGTTATACGTATCCAAATCACATCCAAAATACTGTATTATGAAAAAATTTCAGTTACATAAAATATTAAACTCTTTTTTTAGTTGTTTTAAAAAAAAACCCAAAAAAAAGTCCGTATTTTAATAAAGTAAGGGAGCCCTTACAGGAACCGGACCCTATATATATATATATATATATATATATATATATATATATATATATATATATATATATGATCCTCATCTGTGATAACCGGTTGTCATAGACATTATTTTAACAATCATGATCTGAGTCATTGATCAAGATAACAAAAGGCTGAGAATAATCCTAATTTTTTTTTGTCACTAGAGGCTATAGCGGCAACAAGATCGGTTCTAGCGACAGTCAAGTTTACCAAAATGCCCTCTTGGCTTGGACTTACCTGGCGTAATAAGCTCTAGCGGGGGGATTTGGCTTTTTTTAGGTAGGGTTGGGAGGTAATTAGACTTAGTTTACACTACGTAATCAAGCATATCAACTTTTTGGTCCTTTATGGACTTTCATACCCAACTGTCATTATCATAATTATAGGGATAAATCAATTTTTGGTATTTGTACTGGGACACGACTTACAATTTGGTACCCGAAATGAAAAAAGTTACAAACTGGTGATTGTATTCAAAAAATGTTACACTCCGTTAAATTTTAGAGACATGACTTACAATTTGGTACCCGAAGTGAAAAAAGTTACACACTGGTGATTGTACTCAAAAAATTTTGTAATTTGGTGCTTGTACTTTCCAATTTTTAAATAATCGTTAAAATTGATCCAACGGGAGAGACAAACATACAGAGAGAGAAAGCGAAGTCGACGCGAAGAAGATTCTCGATGTTTTGTTCCATCTTTTCTTGCCTCCCACATTCGCACCATTGTTCCACAGTGGCACCGACTTGAGAACTCTGGTGTAATCCATTTATTTATGTTGCATGAACTACAATCTTTTTTTCCGATTTCATTTACGATTCTACTACAAGACGAGCTCATCCTTTCAATTAAACACTGAAACCCCTTTAATAAATATATGGGAACAGTAATCAATGGAGAATCGAGACAAGAAGAATGAGAGAAGAAGGACAGAAGAAGAGAACCTTAATTTTCAAAACAGAATAAAGATGAAACCATAATATTTAACGGAGTGTAATATTTTTTGAGTACAATTATCAGTTTGTAACTTTTTTTATTTTGGGTACCAAATTATAAGTCGTGCCCCTAATATTTAACGGAGTGTAACATTTTTCGAGTACAATCACCAGTTTGTAACTTTTTTCACTTCGGGTACCAAATTGTAAGTCATGTCCCAGTACAGGTACTAAAAGTTGATTTATCCCCATAATTATATTATAAAAGTGTACAAAATTTTAGTTTCCTCCAATATATCAAAAACTTACAGATTTATTTTATTTGTAAGTTAATTTATGAAATACTAAAATTTTAAAAATAACAAATATAATAATAAATAGTTTAAATAAAATTATTGTGTAATAATTAATATAATAATATTTATTACACTATAATATTTAACCATGTTTCTTTATATATATATATATATATGTGTGTGTGTGTGTGTGACAATCGGTTGTCACGGACACTATTCCAGCAACCATAATATTTACTGTTGATCATCATAATAAAAGGTTAAGATTAAAAATAATTTAATCCATGATGCTACAACTTAACGACAGTAATATTCTTTCTTGCGACAGCAAAAATTACAAAAAAAAATCCTCCAATCCAACTTACATGCCGCTACAAGTTGTAGCGACAGTGTAATTCATATGCAATAACTTTTGTCTTGTTCCATAACATTAGTCACTTGTGTAAGATTCTATTTGATTATTTATTTTATAATTAAATAAAAATAATAATTAAATATTTTTATTTAATTATAAAATAAATAATTAAATAGAATCTTCTATCAAATAAAATTATAAAATAAAAATATTTTATTTGATATAAAACAAATATCAAATATAATCTTCTATTTTTTTAATTTCCCCCCCTTTTCACGTTCTAAAAAAATGGAATGATGAAAATAAAATAAAATATTTTTATTTTATAATTTTATTTGATAGAAGATTATATTTAATTTTATTTTCATCTTAAAAATACTACTACTAATAATTTATTATTAATATTATTATAATTTTAATAATAATTTTTTTGATATAATGTATAAATTTCTCATCTCTCTTAAAAATACTAATTATAATAATTTTAATGGATATGAGAAGTATTATTAGTAGTAGTATTACTTTTAAAATAATAATAATAATAATAATAATAAATAAAATAAAATATTGATAATAATAATAATTTATTATTATTATAATTTTAATAATAATATTTTTGATATAATGTATAAATTTCTCATCTCTCTTAAAAATACTAATAATAATAATTTTATAATTTACTCCCTTAAAAATTTACTTTTAAAAAAGTATAGGATAAGTAATAAGGCTTAAATTGGCTAACGAAATTTCGATAAACATAAAGCAGCATTATGGCAATTGACAAGTAAATTGGTAAACATTATATCTATGGAGTATATGAGAGAGGAGAACAGCTTGCCGCTACAAAGAGCAGCGGCATGGGCTGAGGGCATTTTGGACAAATATTAATGATCATCATTGACGCTATAAGGTGCAACGATAAGGAATTAATTACACTTAATTTCAGCCATTTATTATCATGATCAATAACTGAAAAGTTGGTTGTTAGAATAGTGTTTGTGGTAATCGGTTGTCACGGATGGAGATTTTATATATATAAGGGATGCATGAAGGTACTAATAAGTTGAAATGATATCATTAGATCTCTCTCAATTAATACTAATCAGAGTTAATTAATAATATTCCAAAGTACAATCCATGACATTTTGAATATACTTCCTCTTGTTCTAAAATATAAGATGATTAATGATATTTGAAAATTAATTTGAAAAACTTTCAAATTCAAAATTGATAAAATAAATTAATATAAGTTGTAAATAATAAATATTATAAACTACTTAAGAGGAATTATTAATTATAAGACATACTATGATAGTAGAATTTTAAACGAATTATTTTATTTTAATCTTGAATTTAAGAATATTTTAAATAAATTTTTAAAAATTAATAATGATCTTATATTTTATATTTTAAATTATGTTTGATTGTTATTAGGTTAAATTATGTGTCATAAGTATTAGTAAGGTGAATGAGATTATTATATTCAACTAAAATTATCATTTCCCTTGAAAATGATCTCCCATCTCATCCCCTCCAGTCCCCTTCATAAGCACCAAACTGAGCACAAAAAGTGGATGGAAAAAGAGTGAGAGAAGGAGCTGTGTTTTATCGACTTAATGGAAAAAAAATAAAATCTGTTACTTTATTATTATTAAATATTAATTATTAATTATTATTATGTTATGGTTATTTTAGTAAAATTCCAACATAATGGTTCGATTCACATTTCCCTTTTTCCCATTTCTTTAATTGTACCTAAACAACGTAACCAAATATTAGGGTTTGTGGACTAGTTTTGACAAAAATATTTTTCACTTCTTATTTTATTTTTTTTGTTTTTGTCAAGTGAAGAATACTCCTTTCACGCAATGCTATCTAAGAGATTATAGTCGTAAATTTTGTATTTATTAATCATCTCACATCAATCAAAAAATCAAGACAAGAAAACACTAAATAGAAAACTTTATAAGATAATACATATATATTACAACTTTACATGTCCATATTTTTTTATTGCCATAGTGAGCTAATTTTTTCCTACACAAATGCTTAAAATAGATAAAAATAGTTATCACCATACTATTTTAATTATTATTTTTGGGTGAGTCAAGATACTGGTCACCATTGGATTTAATTTAATATTCACATTTTAGACGTGACGAAGTATTGGGAGATTAAGGTCCAATCGTATAATCCATAGCAGCACCACACCACATATATATAGAGAGAGAGTCCGGTTCCAGTCAGGACGCCCGCATTTTAGTAGCGTCCGGATTTTTTTTTTTGCTATTTTTTATACAACTAAAAAAAAAATTATGGAACTTAAATTTTTACGTAATACAGTATTTTGAGCGTGATTTAAATACATATCAAAACATGTCTGTAAAGTCTGTACATACATTTTTTAGTATAAGTATCCAAATCACGCCCAAACATTATATTATAAAAAAAATTTAAATTCCATAAATTTTTTATTTTTTTTAGTTCTACAAAAAAAATAAAAAATAAAATTCGGATTCCGAATTTTAGACCTGTCCGGGAGTCCGGACAGGATCCATTATATATATATATATATATATATATATATATATATATATATATATTATAGTCCGGATCAGGTCCGGACTCCCGGATTTTAACAAAATACGGACCTTTTTTTTTTTTTCCTTTTTTTTTGAAACAACTAAAAATAAAAATAAAAATTATGGAACTGAAATTTTTCCACAATACAGTGTTTTGGGCGTGATTTGGATGCCTATAACAAAATATTTCTGTACAGTCTGGGCAGACTGTACATACATTGGTTGGTATAGGTATTAAAAACACACCCTAAACACTGTATTATGGAAAAATTTCAGTTCCATAATTTTTTTTTTTTAGTTTCAAAAAAAAAAGCAAAAAAAAAAAAAATTGGTCCGGATTTAGGACCTGTCCGGACTCCCGGACAGGATCCTTGTTCTATATATCTATCTAATAAAATACAAATAATTTTGAATTTCCCGCTCAATCAATAAATCATCTTGGCCGTCCAAAGTTTAGGATAAATCCCACCGTCCATACATATATCTAATAAATCTATCTAATAAAATATAAATAATTTTGAATTTCCCGCTCACTCAATAAATCATCTTGGTCGTCCAAAGTTTGGGATAAATCCCACCGTCCATACATTTATCTAATAAAATACATCTCTCTATTTATCTTCAATACAAATGATTTTAAATTTATCGCTCACTCAATAAATCATCTGGGCCGTTTAAAATTTAAGATAAATCTCACCGTCTATACAGTGCCGGAGGCACGGGACCCAACTAGTATATATATATATATATTAAATGAAGAGATTATCATGTGTGTTCTGCAATCCATTTTAAAGCCCGGGATTTTCTGAGTTTTGAATTTGCTCCAAATGTGCTGCTGCCCATTTCAACAATTCCAACTTTTCAACTTTCATACGGCCTAAAGTCAAATGGCACGCATATATATATATATATATATATATATATATATATATAGAGTCCGGATCAGGGGCTTACCCCCTGATCGAGCTTACCCAACTCACCTATTAAAACCGCGTCTTTTTAATTTCTCTCTCCTCGCTCAAATATTACACGGCTTATTTCTCTCATCTGAAAGGAACGCGACTCAGTAATAGCAAAGAGAAGCTCGATTCGGACTAAGCCAAATCTAAAGGCCGTTTACACGAATCAGTAATAGCAAAGAGAAGCTCGATTCGGGATCCCCCTTCCTTCATTCGATTCTCTCTCATGTGCTTCCAAAACAAGCCCTAATCTTGGTATGTCAAATCTGAAGCCCCTTCCTGAATCGTGTATTCCAAATGATTTATTTCCTTTTAGAAAGGTACTTTTCTTTTCCTTTTAATTCAGCCATCATTTTACAATTTCATTATGTAGTGTAATCAGGTAATATTATTGGTAAAACATGAAATATTTGGAATATGCAGGACCCTTTCTTTGTTTTTATCTTGTGTTATTTTTCTTCAAGTTCAAATGTTATAGTGACTTAATAAAATTTGAAATAGTTGAAATTGACTCAATTTATATGTTATGACAGAGAATTTTTTCTAAATCAAATTCTGATACTTGCAATATGGTGGATGTTATCAGCTAATCTTGATTTAAAATGAGTTACAGAGTTGAGCACTTAACCAGAATAGTTCCTTAGTCCAACTGCCATCATTTCCTTTTAGAAAGGTACTTTTCTTTTCCTTTTAATTCAGCCATCATTTTACAATTTCATTATGTAGTGTAATCAGGTAATATTATTGGTAAAACATGAAATATTTGGAATATGCAGGACCCTTTTCTTTGTTTTTATCTTGTGTTATTTTTCTTCAAGTTCAAATGTTATAGTGACTTAATAAAATTTGAAATAGTTGAAATTGACTCAATTTATATGTTATGACAGATAATTTTTTCTAAATCAAATTCTGATACTTGCAATATGGTGGATGTTATCAGCTAATCTTGATTTAAAATGAGTTACAGAGTTGAGCACTTAACCAGAATATTTCCTTAGTCCAACTGCCAGCACCAGTAGCAATCATAAATTAAGGGATTATGTCTCCAATATTTAAACTTTTATTCTTTTTTTGTGAAATATATGTGACTTTTTTGTATTGAGTGTGGACTTAATTGTTCTTTTAAATTTATTCTCAGGGAACTGTTGTTTATTATGGATGCTATGAACCATGAAATTGATAGTTGTGGAGATAATGCAGAAATGAATTTAGATTCCTTCTGTTTTATAAATAAATGAAAAATGTTAGTTATTTTCATGGTTCACTCTGTTGACCTGTAAATCATTGGTTTTCTTTTTGACCCATGTTACATGAGGTGGTTCTGATTGTGCTACTTATATGCTACAATTATTTTACTTACAACTGAATAGAAGTTTGTATCTCCTGGTTGGTCATGCCTTCCAAGTTTCCTTTTTACTTTAGCATAAAAAGCTAATTAGTTGTATTACAGCACTAGTTGTGTAACTCTCATTTGTCTGCCATTAATGAACTTTGATAATTAAATATGTCCTGCTAATGTTAATTTACTCTTATTTACAGGTTTCTCACCACTGAAAAAAGTTTCAGTTACACAAAAGACTGAAGGCAGTTCAAAGAGATAAACTTTCAATATTTTGTATCCAGCTACAGGAGGTGGAAAACTACAGCAGTACACAAGTGTCAATTTTATCATAGTATCTAGATGTTGAAAGTACCTTAGTTTCTATGTTGGCTGAAATGGGTGTAGTAAGTCGTTTTGGTAATCAAGACTGTTTGTGTTTTGGATTCGTTCAATGTTATCAGTTTGACTGGACAATTTGTGTTTGTGTATTATCAGTTTGACTTTTGGATTCGTTTTGGTAATCAAGACTGTTTGTGTTTTGTGTTTGTGAACCAAGCATGATTTTTGCAAAAATGTTTGCTGTATAGTACAATTTGTAGTCAGTCAGCCAATACGTGGGATATCATATGGGGTTTAAACTTAATATTCAGTTTTTTGCAATTTCTACTAGCATGAAGTTTTCCCCCCTCCCTCTAATAGAGGATATTGGAATAAAAGCAAAAACATTATGTATGGTTTCTCCTCGACTACCCAAAAACCAACATATGCCCATCTCTCTTTAAAAAGGATGTACAAAACAAAGATTTGATACCAAGCCTCTTTCAATTCACTTGAAAATCTGATCGTAGTATCCAATCACTGCAAGCATATCACAACCAACAAAGCATATCACAACCAATAAATGGGACTTTTTTGCTCTACGAACTTCTAAAATAGTAAAATACTTCAAATTGCACAGCTAATGTCTCACCATTGTTACTTATTAGTTTGCTTCTTATTTCCAACTATTCAACAAAATACAACACTATTCAACATATTTTCCAACTATTCAACAAAATACAACAAAATATTCAACACATTTTACAATATAATCAGATTCTTATATATCCTTAATGAACATGACAATATTCAACACAATATTACAATATTTAGTACATCTACAATAACATGAATACATTCAACAACCAAGAAACCAAGAAATAACAAGTGCAGTAATAAATTTGTTTCTTCGCATTTTGCCTAGTGCACACATTTTCTCCATCTCTTGATCCATTCCGTTAATCTTTCGAAGTAATCCGGAAATTATTTGTCTTGATCTGTCACACATCGGAGGATCATATCAAGCAAAAAATTGGCAAGCATTCCTCTGTAAACAAAGAATACAAAGAAAGTTTCAGTTTTATGTACAAGTAAATAGAATGGAAGAGATATAACTTAAAATTGAAACCCTAACACACTTACTTTTCCATAATTCGGACATGATAAAAACCTTCTTCCTGGGTTTGAATCAGTCCATGATGTCTTAACTTAAGGTCGACTCTCACAATAACAATGTGAGTTCATAGTTGCTCAAACAAAATATATTAAAGTTTTGTAAGTTTCCATCAAAAAGGAAATTAAAGTCATAAAATGTGACAAAATGTTCTAATAACGTGTGATAAATAAGAGTTCTTTAATCATTAAAAAAAATTGATTAAACGATATCAAAATAATTTCAGATAGAATTCCTAATGAAATGTGGGTTACTCTGATTATAAACGATTAAAATACAGATTTAAGAAAGCAAACGTGAAACAAATTGAACAAGCATAGTAAGTTAAACATAATTCCACTGAAAACAAAAGATGTAGGACAAAATAGTACGAAACTCAACAGATCTAGCAACATCAGAAACTTAAATCCACACCAAGACAATACAGAATAATCCCCAGGGACAACATAATGTAAGAAAATCAGAACAATGCATAATCTACCGCCCAATTTACAAAAGAATTGATTCGGGTCAGTGGCAGGGCAAGAAATCTTCCAAAGCTTCATTCCTTTCAACCGAATCGGATGAGGGAAAGGAGTTTGTTTGTCTAAAAATGAGAGAGAACACGCAGGATTCAACCCAAAAAAACTGATTCCACGCAAAAGTTTCAAATTTGGAGACGTACCAGGTTTAGGGCTTTAGTTGGAATCGGATGAGGGAAGGTAAGTCACGATCAGGGCTTCTCTTTGGAATATCTGATTCAAGTTCAAGTGGCTAAAGATCTGGCTTCGGAGCTCAGTCGATTTTCTGGATGAGGGAGGAAGAAGGGCGCGTTCCTTTCGATTTTCGGATGAGAGAAATAATAGGGGGGAAGCGGTGTTATGTGAAAATGGGGAGAAAGAAATTAAAAAGACGCGGCTTTAATAGGTGAGTTGGGTAAGCTTGATCAGGGGGTAAGCCCCTGATCCGGACTCTATATATATATATATATATATATATATGTTTCCAACGGCAATTAAATTGACTTTGCCTCAAAATTCAGAGTCCAAAAGTTATCTTATATAAATTAAATAAAGCTGTGCATCAGTGATCAGACTTGATCAAGAAACGATTACCTTGCACGGATCATGCACCAAAGTGTGAATACATTTTTAGCTACTTTGAAATCTCCACCCACCCTGTTCAAAATTTTAACTACTCCCCCCTCTTCCTAAAATATATTTTTCAATGATTACTTTTAAAAATTAATAGACAATTTTTAAACATATCTCTAACACCAATGAGATGATACCCATCAGCATAAAATACAATATTTCGAGGGACACTTGCCCTTTCTTTATTATGTTCCTTGCTCAGAACTATAACACAAATTAACATCCATTAACTACACACTCTGCATGTGCATCCACCTTGTTCAATCGCAAAAACAATTCATACCGAACTTAAATCCCATCTACGGTAAACCTGATTATAAACTGAGAAACAAACATCCATTAACTCATTCCATGCTTATATGAGCTTTAACCTCAACTGTACAAGGGGTTTTGAAGGCGAATCAGCTTTACATGGTTTCCTCTATAGTTTCCACGACATTTTCTACGCAATACGAAAATCTGTGCCAATGATAAGAAGGAAGATCAGTAAGGCTCTGCAAAAAGTTCCAAAGAAATAAGGCACCGTAAAAAACTGATTTCACCATAGTTGGGTTGCAGTTCAAGGTGCTCCTTAACACTATTTGAAGGTCAAATAGAAAATAGTAACGAGATGAAAAGGAGGGCAAAGAAACTATCCATCGGAAAATGAAAAATAGGTCAGAATTTCATTCATTCCCACTAGCATAATGAGGTTAAGCATTCCATCAGTCTGAGATAACAGATTTACTTTATAATATCACTAGAACAATACTAATATCACATTATTGATATATTTAATTTATTTAGGATATTGTTGTTAATTGGTCTAGAATTTAAAGATTGATCATTTTCAAATGTTGATTAGAATACTTAAATTATTTAAGTTGTTAATTCTGTCTAATTTATTATCTCACTATCACAGTAAATTATTCCACTTACTGATAGTGGTGGACTAATGAGAATATGAAGTCGATTATTTATTCGTTGACTAGCATCTATTTGTACGGGTCTTAATATTATAAGTTATGATATTGAAAATATTTTATTAACTCTTTTTTTTATAAATATATTATTAAATTTATCAAGTAAAATGGTCTTAATAAGAAAATATTTTTCTTCTAAAATTATACTCCCTCCGTCCCTTAAGGCTTAATATTAATAAATCGTTTTAGAGAAGTATTTTTGTCCCTTAATATAAGTCATTTGAGAATTTTAAGTTTCCAATATTACCTCAAATATTAAATATAACTTTGGTTCTCTCACTATTTTTTACCCAATAAATAATACTATTTTTCCAATATAAGGATAATATAGACAATTGATATTATATTTAATGCTATACAATTATTTCCTTAATATTTGTGCACAACTCTAAAACAACTTATATCAAGGGACGGAGGGAGTATTACTCAACTTATGATAAGAATTTAGTTATACTTGAATATAATTACACTTATATATAATCAAGAGTAACAAATTCAAGGTAGTTAAGACGGTCTATGTGAACAATATTTTCTTCTCAAACTATATTATCTAAGTTGTAATAAAAATATATTTAATAACATTAACGAATTAATATCATGTAAGACAATTTTATGATTGTTTCTTTGTAAATTATAATACTATTTTTATTTTTAACTTGGTTGAACTAAACGAAGGGTTTTGTTGTAAAATTACAATATTATTATGGATGTTTTGAGTATTATTTTTACAAATTTTTATCGGATAGAGTAATTAATTTTTATTTTTTTATTTAATAATTGAATCATATGGTCGAGTAGTATATTATATTTTTATTTTAATATTAATAACAATTATATTATCTAAATAATGATTAAATCTTAGTTATACTCAAAACTATAATTATACTTATATTTTTATATTGGTAATAAATTTAAGTTAGGTAGACGATTTTTATGATAATTTTCTTTACTTCTCAAACTATATTATCTAAGTGGTAATATAATTAATATTAGGTAAAATAATCTTATTTTAATTATTTTCTTATAAAATTATTTTATGAATTCATGTTTCCTTGCAAAACTACGATACTATTAGAGAAGATGATCTTATATTGATTATTTTATTATAAAACTATATTATTAATTCTTACTCCCTCCGTCCCAAAATAAACGTCCTAATTTCCTTTTTAGGATGGTCCAAAATAAATGTCCTATTTCTATATTAGTAACTACTTTTATCTTATTTTTCCACTTATACCCTTATATTTTTTTAGTCATCTTTTATTGGAAACTTAAGAAATGGAGTAATAAAAGGTTTACATTGGGAAGAGTGGTATTGTTATACCACTTTCTCTCTCATTATTATCTTATCAGTATACCTTTCTATTTAATGGGTCTCCAACCTCTTCTAAATTCACCAACTCTCCTTCATATTTCATCTATAGTTTCTCTCAAAATCTCTATCTTCTAAAGCTGTAAAATCTTTACTTTACTTATGTCATCCGAAGATAGCTTGGAATATAATCTTCCGATTCGAAAATTGTTGGACAATGATGTTGAAGATACTATAATTCCAGAATCGTTGGACAAGATGGATGTCGAAGATACGATGCAATCGCTAGGCGAAAAAATCAAAGTAATGCAAGAACAAATTGAAGTGCTCCAGAATCAGATTGTATTTATGAAAAATAGGATCCAATCAATGGAACAACGTCAATCGCACAATGAGAACCGGAATAATTGTTGGCTATGCACTTTCGGAAAGTGTTCATAATCTTATGAATCTAGAAAATTGATGGTGCATTTTGAACTAGTTTGGTGTTGTAATTTGGTGATATAATTTTGAAAGATCTGTTTTTGTGGTGGATATTTATTATGCTTGTAACTCAAATTTGGAGAATTAATATTATTGCTAGTGTTGCATAGTCCTTCCGTCATTTACTTTCTACTGATGGTATCTTTTTTCTTTTCTTTTTATGGTGATAAAAATGCAAGGCGTCTTTTTTGTAGATAATACAAACAAAATGTTGTTACAAACCATAATCATACTCCATAATCATAAACTCTTACACTATTGCTTACTCCAATTGTAGATGGTGCTTAGCTTCTTCCACAATACTGTTATCACATTGAAGACAAATAGGAAGATTACCATCCATTTCCAAGGCATTTTTGTTCATATGCGGCAGCTTGTAATTATTTCCACCAAATCCCTTCATCACTTCAATCATACATTGTTGCAAAGATAAAAACACATAATTGAGACTTCTTGCCGAAAGTTGATTAAAAGATTTTCTACGGCAGCTACTAATTCATCAATAGTTGTTGGAGCTTCTTGATGTTGTAAGGATTGGATGGCCCTAAAAAAACCAAGATCAAGGACATTCATATCGGGGCTATTGGGGGGTTGACATGCCAATTGAATATCAAATCCATATTTTCTTGCAGCTTCTACGAATTCTATGTCGTCAACGGATATGTGAGGTTTAGCATTATCTTGTTGCACAATAATGCGTTCATGAGGATTAGAAATTGGCCATTTCTCTCTTATTGCCGGCAAAACCTTTTCAATCAAACAAGTCCTATACACTTTTTTGTCTACTGAAATGGGTTTCGTTTCTAATGTACCGGCAATCCTATTTTTGCTTTTTCTTTGAGCAGCTTCTTTAGAAACAAAAGGAAAAATGCCAATTTTGCCGGAAAAAATTTCATTACCATTTGCATCAAATCTTGGACGAGCCACAGCCGCTAAGAACATGATTTTTGGAATGAATTTTTTACTTTTACACGTTCTTAATGGTTCGGGCTCGTTAGGAAGAAGGTAGTACTTTTCTGATGTTTTGGTCATATAAAACCACTTTTCATCTATATGAACATAATTGAACATATCAATAACACTTGATTGATTGTTGGGTCTTTCAATTATTTTAGACAAGCAAAATTGCAACCTGACCTTCTTGTTTTCATCGGACAAATAAGGCTTGATTGCATTTGAATGAGCTATCAAATCACCCTCTCGGATCCTTCGATGCAACGTGGTCTTAGGTACATTCATAGCAACTGACAATGAGCGAATATTTGTCCTCCTTCGAAGAGGAATATTTGAAACTTGATTGAAATCAACTTGTACTCTTTTTCGACCAACACGACCGGTACGTTGTGAAGATACATCCACCAAATTCTCAAGTGCAAAACTCTTTGATTGTTGCCAAATTCTTCTAATCGTTCGAGTCGATTTTCCGAATATGGATGCTAGATTGATCATTGATCCGTAACTAACCTTCCCATTTTTGCTTTGCTTCAACAACATCTCATATATGGCTTGTCTTTCATCATTTGTTAAGTTTTTCATTTTTTTTTCTTTGACAAAAAGAGAGAAGAGAATAGCTTTATTTATACTCATGTTCATTTTAATGTTATGTTAGCTTTTAAAGTTAAAGAAATGAAAAAAATAAAATTTTGGAGGCAAAGTTAGTAAAATCAAAAACAAAATTTTGGAGGCAAAGTTGAGCTTGTGAGATTATAGCTTGAAAGTTTTTGGAATTCAAATTTTTAGTTACAGGCGGTTTGCATGCATGGATAGAAGCTATAGAAGAATATAAAGAGTGTGCAAGCATAGATAGAAAGAATATAAAGGGTGTGCAAGCATGAATAGTTACACCCAGTTTGCATGCATGAATTGGAGAGAGAAATAGATGTATTGAAATGTGTGAATAAAGTATCTAGAAATCAACCAGCAAATGTGGACGGTTTGCATGGATATATATGAATGCAATTAGTTTGGAAAGAGAAATATAGAATGTGAGCATATGTGGGAACTAGCCGGCAATAATTAATTATTGGGGACATAAAAAAGTGAAAAAATACATCAATTAATAAGTAATTAAAAAGGGTAATTTAGGTAAAAGAAAACTTTATTAATCAGCGTGCCGAAAATAATTAGGACGTTTATTTTGGGACGGAGGGAGTAGTATTATTGGTAGTAGTAGTAGTAGGAGTATATCATGAACATTTGCTTGAAACAGTTCCCAAATAAATGCAGCTTCAATTTAGCAGGGATTCAGACTTGGTAATAATGGCCTCACAGTTTGAAAACTCCCATACATATATCTATATCTATATCTATATATTGGTCAACGCTAAGCAGAACAAGCATTTTCGTAGTATCCAAAAAAAATATAGCATCGATATATTTAATTTGAAACTAATTTAATGGAGTTGAGCAAGTTTGGGTAGCTAGTAGCTAGTAAAGGATCACCACTAGATAGAGTCCCAGATGGGGTGGTGCACGGTGCATTTGCATACCATGCACAATATAATAAGGGTCTATTCTAGCAATCAACCTCTGACCAAAACAACCTCAACTATTATTTCTTTCGTGCTCCTCCTACAATATGATATAGCCGCAAGTTTGATATATACATATATATAGGAAAAAGTAAAATGTTAATTAGACAGTAAAATATAATTAAATTTGCAGTTAACTTAAAAAATAACTTGAGCATAAATTTAAATATAGTTAATAATAAAATAGAGAAAGTAATATCCTACAATGGTGAATAATAGGAGCAACATTTCGGATGAGAGGTATCATTTTCCTTATCCATTATATACTTGACAAAAACAGATGATTTATTCTTCATCCCGTTTGAGTTTTGACTACATTTTTATAACTTTATCCTTTTTGTGAATCCGTATTTTTTTTTTACAATAAGTCTCATTTTAATGCAACTCATCAAAATATCAAAAACACGTGTTCCCTATATTTTGATGGGGTCATTTGTTTTTGTTTTTATTTTTATTGGAGTAAGTATGCAGATAACAACCCGTGTGAACCATAAAATGAATGAATGATTCAGTAACGTCAGTCCAAGAGAAAGGACCACCATGCCTGCATATTGCTTTATTTGTGTGGTGTTTGTTAATTGTTACAATTAAACGTCAAATTAGTTTGTGGTGTAGAATTACTAACCTCATAATAATATTATAATATATTATTTTAATACATTTTTGAAATATAACTTTTTCTTTTAATTAAGCTGAAAAAAAAGCAAGGAATGGGATCTAGTTTGTTTGTTTATTTATTAATTAGGAAATTACACTATTACATCTTAATTTTATGACTTCCGGGAGGGAAATCTATCTATGGAGACGGGATAGAATGAAATATATAATAAATTTTTGGACTGTTTGTAACACCCCAGTCCCACATCGAAAGATAGGGGGAAAATTTGTCTGCATATAAGGAATTAAGTAACTACCAATAGTACCTTCAAGTCATGACCTTTAGGGAGCCTGTGGTGGGCTAGATGACCCAAGAAGATACTATTGGGCCAGTGGTTTGAGGCCTTATTTTGGATGGATTTGATTCGATTCGGACTTGGGATTTGACCCAAGATTTGTTCCGGACTCGGGATTTGACCCGGGTTGTTTCATATGGTATCAGAGCTTAGGTTCTTTCTTGTAGAAAACCTATTTAGGTTTGACCTGTGAGTTGTGGGTAAATCATTGGATAGACATAGGAATTTGATTCGTTTTTGTTCTCTGTTTGGTTGGTCTTGATTTTGACAAAGTGTTTTTAGCTCTTTGAGTTATAGTTGATTTGAGAAAGCCGAGATAATTTGTTAAGATTATTATTGTTATGCGTTGGAGCAATAATATTAGTTAAGGATTGTGATTGGATCATTAAGGAGAATAATGTTATATTATGTTCAGTTAAAAATTGATTATACGATTATGATATGAGCATTTGTATCAGCGAATTTTGATATTGGAGAATTATTTGTTAGAGTTATTTCGGGTAATTACAAATTATTATGATTTTGGAATTGAGGATTTGATTTGAGTTAAATTATGATTTTTGTTAAGTTGTGAATAATTTGAGGTATGTGAATCGGTGGGATAATATGATAAAGTGGAAACTATTAAGTATAGAGGAACTTTTATAAATTTGAGTCGTTGATATTTGAGGTAATTAGATTAATCATTTGGAGTTAATTATCAATTTTGTGGCTATTTTCTAGTAAGATATTGGAGTTATGTTCTATGAAGTTTCTTTGTGATAGTATGGGGAGACACTAAAATTTATTGGATTAAGGTTTGCAATAAGGGATGATTGATTTATTGAATGATTAGATATATAATAAGTGATGAATTCAATATATTTTAAGAGATTTTGGAAGCTATAGTTTGCTTATTCAGATAGTAGGATATATGATTTAGAGTTTGGTATGGTGATGAAGAGATCTTTGTAATAGTATATTTCTGGTGTAATAATATTTGAGAACTAATTTGATTTGAGGTTATGATAATTTGAAACTCTTAAGGACTTAGGAGAGCTGGTGATAAAGATATATTAGTAGTATATTCTTTGGTGTAATATTATTTGATGAATAGTTCAAATTGAGGATGAGATATTTTGAAGCTCTTGAGGACTTGGAGAGAGTTGGTAATATAGTTTGCGTAGTTATATTTATCTGATGTCTTTAGAGTTTTGTATGAATTTATGTAAAATAAAACAAAAATAATTTGTTAGATCTTTGTCATGTGTGGAATATAAACGTTTTACGAATTAAAAATAATTTTAAATATTTTGGGTATTCGAATCGTATTTAGATGAAGAGAATTTTATTTTTTTTGTGATTTCGAATTATGTTCCGAAGAGTACGTACGTTTGCAAGAATGAAACTCAAAGATATTAGCGACAGCCGCACCAACGGTGGATCATGCGATCTAATTTGATGCAACGCGAAGAACCTTACCAAGGCTTGCCACGATAGCTGATGAATCTTTTACGAATACGTGGACAATTGTGTGGACTGATGGACTTATCCGCGTTGATCATTACAAATGGCGGCGCTACGTCGTAGCTAAATTTATTTATTTATTTTTGTAGCTTATTTGAATTCCGAGGACGGAATTATTTTTAAGGGGTGAAAAATGTAATAACCTATTTTTTTATTAAATATTAATTGATTTTATCTTATACAATTGTGTTTAAATTGAAAAAGGTAAATGATTTTGTTTCCCTCTTTTCTTCCTTGTTTTGTTTGGAAAATTAAATTCGTTTAGTAGATAATTAAATAACTGATTAAATTAAAATTGAGGAAGATAATCTCTTTTGTTAAAGTCTTGTGGTAAAATCATTCGGAGCGGGAAGCTACTTGGGAGATAAAAGAGTCTATTCGAGCGGAGTATCCACATCTTTTGATAATTAGATACGTTCATTTTTTTAATTCCGGGGACGGAATTCTTTTAAGGGGTAGGTGATGTAATACCCGGGAAAAAAAAATAATAATATTAAATAATAAAAATTATTTTTGTTGGAAAACATATTAATTGGACTTTGCATTTTTATTTGGGTCAAAGTGGTCATTCAATTTATGTGGGTTAATAAGTATTAGTAAGTGATGAAAAAATTAAGTTAGGAAATTTGGGCCTTAATATTGAGTGAACCCAATTAGAAGTTTATTAAAACAAGACCTCTTCATTAATAAACATCTATACCTAATTTTATTTCATAATACAACTGAGGGAAAGAGAGAGGAGAGCGAATTGTGTGGTTGCGAAAAGAGAAGTAGGCGAGGCGGCAGAATTATTGAAGAGGAGAAATTCGTGATACTTGGCAAGACCCATATAGTAAGTAATTGTTATTTTTAGGGGTTAGATCTATCAAGTATATTTCAGAGTGTGCAAGCATAGATAGAAAGAATATAAAGGGTGTGCAAGCATGAATAGTTACACCCAGTTTGCATGCATGAATTGGAGAGAGAAATAGATGTATTGAAATGTGTGAATAAAGTATCTAGAAATCAACCAGCAAATGTGGACGGTTTGCATGGATATATATGAATGCAATTAGTTTGGAAAGAGAAATATAGAATGTGAGCATATGTGGGAACTAGCCGGCAATAATTAATTATTGGGGACATAAAAAAGTGAAAAAATACATCAATTAATAAGTAATTAAAAAGGGTAATTTAGGTAAAAGAAAACTTTATTAATCAGCGTGCCGAAAATAATTAGGACGTTTATTTTGGGACGGAGGGAGTATTTCCTTATAAAACTACGATATACTAATTTCAATTTCTAATTTGAATTAATAAATAATAAAAATTGGCCTAATGTAGGAAACGTCAAGGTTGAACCAAAAAATATAGAGGACGAACTAAATTGGCCTAATCCTTTATTTGTTTGTGTAATAAGTTATTTAATTAGTTTTGTATATTGTTGTTTGACAAAAAAAATACATATATATTACAATGCAAAGATTGTCATGCAAACCCTACCGACTATTATAGTTTTCCTAAATTGAGATAAATAAATAACTTGACATTGATCCAAACCTGAATAAAGATTCACAGCTCGAGTATATGTCATAAAATTTGCTATATAGCAACTCAAGACACCCTTTTGGAAAATCGTAATTCTTGTTACAGATTATTGTTTTAGCAGAGCACAAATCACAGACTTTTCCGTGCTTCATTAACACTGTTTCAACTTTTAAGTAGCTCTTCCGTAAATCAAATGTTCAAACTATTACCTGTGCTAAATGCTAATATTACAAGCATATATAGATTTAGAAGAACTCTAGGGGTCATTTCGAAAAAGATTGCCTCCAAAATTGTGATCCAAACTTGGGTGTTAATTCAGCATATGAAACCAAAAAGATGGGACTTCTAGAAGATGCAAGAACTGAGAAAAATATAACAGAAGTCATCTAAAAACATGTTCATTACCTATTCAATTCAGTTGTATCAGCTTAGCTCTGTGTACACTCAAATGGGTGCATGGTCCCTTCAGTAAACTCGTGCATCCGGAATGTCTCAAAAACTTCGAAGGGTCTGCAGAATGAATCATTAAAACAAATTACAGAAGTAAATATCTGCAAGATGGATTGAACCGGCCCTAACTAGTCCGAGATACAGGTAAATCAGTACTGGTACCCATTTTTGGGTTAAACTGGTAACCATTTCAATATGGGTCGGTACGGTTGAATACCATAGCACACCCCTAACTGCAATGAAAGACTGAGGGGACAGAATTTAAGGCAGTAGTGTGTTGAAAAACACATTTGTTTAGACAAATAGCACCCAAAAAAACATAAATCAAAAGAACATGTAGAATCTTCACTACCATCTTATGTAAAATAATCAACTTCATGCATAACGATAAAATAAGATACTGCTGCTCCCTTCATCCCAATTCCCAAATGGCCTTTCCATTTTGGATATCAGCAAAAGAAGAGATCACTTGAAAATGCGTTCAGAGGGAGTAATATCTTTGAACATAAATACAATATATAAAAAGGCCTTACAGATCTTCACGGTTACGGCACAGACTGCGCTGATTGCTTTCCATGATATCATAGACATTCGCAGTCTCTGGTCCTGCTGCACCACCAGCCACAATGGATGGGACTGAAGCACTTGGAGTCCAAATCTGTAAAGTTAATATTACTAATTAAGTAGTTCATTGTGATAGCTAATTTTACTAAATTCCTTTTTTGTAATATTCACCTTTATGGTATCATCAATACCACTGGTAGCCACGACACAATCAAATGGATGACACTGCACACAGTTCACAACTGGAGAGGGAGATAAGTATACAATATACAATAACCCACAGTCCACAGAATTACCATTATCAAACTTACAATATGAATAACATAAAAGGAAAAGAGAATGTTACCAGCTTGATCTCCAACAAGCACTTGTATCAGTCTACCAGTTCTCTTTTCCCAAATGAACCATCTTCCATCATCGCTTCCACTAGCAACATAATCACCTGCATTTATAAGAGAAATATCAAGAAGACTAAGCAACGTTGCCAGGAAACTATAAATATTTCAGGTAAGATTACAAGGCTTGTGGTATCTTACGATAACAGCAGGTCTACAAATATCAAGACTGTTTTTAATGATCAATACATAAAAGATGCCACATCCTTCCTAAGATCTTAGCAATTTAACGCAATGATATTTCTCTTTCCTGATTTATGTATGCAACATTCTTAATAAGAACTTAGGAATTTAACACAATTATATTTCTCTTTCCTAATTTATGTATGCAACCCACGGAGGGGTACTTGGAGTGATCAATCCCAAAGACCACAAAAATTCTTAACAACCTTGTTTCCCGTTCCAAATAGCTGTATATCTTGGTGTTCATAACCAGAAATAACCAAAACATGGTTGGAAGAATGATCAGTAGAATTAAATCTTCCTCTGATTCGCTGCTCCAAAATAGCAATAAGATAGACCACACCATGAACTGAACTTGAGGGGTTCATATTGACGCTCTAAAAGAGAACACCAAATATAAAAATAAATAACACGTATCCAAAGAGGTCAAAAATAAATAATAGATATTTAAAGAAGGTTGTGAGCCCAAGAGACATCATCCTGCAAATAACCCACGAATATTATTTTTAGCTTGCATAGAAAACATAAATGAACAAGTCCAAAGTTGGTTGAAGTTTTGCTTCAATAGGAGTGGGGTGTGCGGAGTGTGGTGGGGAACCTTGTTTACAGCAATTAGGATCTGATTTCGAAAGATCATTCACATCAAACACTTCACTCTTGAACATTACATATAGCTCAAGGTAAGTGTCAAAACATAAACAATTAGCAAATGAAATCCAAAATCCCAATGCGAGAGAATCCAAAAAGTTCCACACCATGAAACTAAAGTCTCGGTGCTTGAGACTTGAGAGGAGCACCCCATTAACACGTGACAAACTTGGTGCCTCAAACATATGCTCCGGCATCACTTGTAGGGACTTTATAAGCCTAATCTTAGTCAACTGCTTTCACTGACCCAGTGGTGGAGAGGGATAAGAGATTGGATTACTCAATAAGCTCCTACTTTCTTTTAGATGTCGAATTACGTTATTTTCAAATGTGCAAGTGGCTATGAGGTTTTCCTTTAGAGCCTAATTCTCTTTGTCATGAAGTGATAAGAAGCAAGTGTGGTCTCCAAATGAATGGCTAGGATGTTATTCCTTCTCACAGTGGAGTCGGTCACTCTAACCATGGGAAGTTTAATCTTAAGAATTTATTTCCATTTTGTCTTTGATCAGATTGACAGTCCAGTAAGACTTGAAATGTTTATGGGAGGACATTTCATCAGGTGAAGTTCTTTCTTTATGAATTATTCTTAGTCTTTCTCATCTACCTTCACTTCACAAGACCTCGATCCACAATTTCAATCGTTCAGATAGCAATTTATTTCTCGTGATTATCATTTTTTCGTAAATTAAAGTACTAGGATATATCTTTCACTGCGCGCATCTTGCCCATTATCATCCTCCCGTCAGGAGAATAGGAGATCATAACTCCTGGACCCTTCTGGCAGTTGCTCTTCTAAGTCCTACTTTGCAGTTCTTATTCAAAACAGCCATGTATATCTTTAGGCCAAGGTGAGGTTTTCCTTTAGAGCTCAAGGCCCTAATTGTCTAAAATCTAGGGTTTGTTGTCAGACCTCAATCACATGAATTATTGGTTACTGCAGATGCAAAGACCATATAAGCTGGTCTCCAAACATGTATGCGGTAGAAGTGCAAAAGTAACAACCATTGGCCAAGCCACTTACACTATGCCTATGAATTTTGGACGAAAAAGAAAAAAAAGAATAAACTTAAAATTAGGATAGAAAATAAAAGAATACAAAACGTATGGGTTTTCTTTCATGCTGTTATCTCGAGATTGTAATGAAAAGTGAGAGAAAAATTAAGTTCTACATTTAGATTGCAATTTTACCCATGTATTAATTTCATTGTATTTGTATGTAGAGAGTATAGTAGGGATTATTTTTTAATTTTTTTTATTAAAGAAGAAATTTTATTAATAGAGAAGAAATGATACAATAAATGAGGGACAAGAAGTCTATCCTCAGCAGACTAAAGTGTATAGTAGGGATTATAAAAGATTGGTTTATTTTATCTAGTTTTACTTCAAAATCTGTTATGGAAAACTATGACAAGAAAAGTGACCAACATTTCCATCCTTTTCTTTTCTTTCTATTCATTAAATGGTTCAAAGAAGCGCCCATATTGCCAAAATATAGATGACTCGGTTTGGTTTCCCAATACATGAATCGTTATTTCAAACATTAACAATGTAAAAATTTTGTTTATAGACAATTTTACCATAACAAGGAGAATAACTGCGCAAGTTATAACAGAGAAATAAATGAGTAACGGAGTAATAATAATGATAAAAAATAATACTAATATGAATAAATAAATATGTATATGTATTTACTAACATATAAAGTAATAATAAATAAATAAAATGAATATATACCTATTAACTTACTAAAGTATAATATTGTTGAGGAACATAAATAGGATGATAATGTAGAATAAGAGTAGGAGGATTGATTTACAATTATTTAGCTTATTTCATTTTATTTATGTACTTTTCAAAGTGTTCTAAGAAATTATCAGTGCTCTAAAAATCTCCGCCTAGGTCCGCCTAGGTCTGTCTAGGCGCTAGGCCCCCCCTTGACGCCCCGCCTAGGTGCTAGGCCCCCTTGGCGCCTCGTCTAGGCGCTAGGCCCCCTAGCGCCTCAGCTAGGTCTAAAGCGGCAAAAAAATTCCTCCAAGAAATTAAACGGGGGCCTAGGTGGGGTCTAAGCGAGAGATTTTTTTATTTTAATAACTACTCAAACCAGATTTTGATATATTTATTTTTCTAATGATTTATTATATTCATAATACATATTGTAGCATATCAAATCACAACAAGAAGTGAACAATATCAAGTCAAAATGAATAATTTTATTAGTTGTAATTTTTTGAATTTGTACCAACTTCAAATTATATAAATGATGATACATTTGTAATATTTAGTTTAATTCAATATAATTCTTAAATTAATGTTTAGTTTCTTAAGTTTTAATACTGAAATAAATTCTTGAAATTTTAAATTTATTATTTAATATCAATCTTGTTTATGAATAAAACTAATACGTTAAAAATATGTTTAAACTTTGAACAATTGCATGTTTGTGTTTGAACTTTAACATTAACAATATGGATGTGTAAATTTTAAGCAAAGGCCTTTACTATCTTTATTATAGATTGTTTTGTTTTATATTATTATTTTGTTTAGATAAATATAAGATAAAATATTAAAATTGACTTAAAATAAGAAATCTCACCTAGGCTCCCCTCGGTCGCCCGCCTCCCGCCTAGCGCCTTTTGGAACATTAGAACTTATTATTCAATTATAATGCAATGTAGAACAAGACAAGTGTGATTAGACAACGATATATGTACGACCTGGTGTTTTTATGCTGATGTAATTGATCAATCTTTTTGTTCTTATTGATTAGAATTTTATTTTAATTTTTCTAAAAATTTTAAAGCTCCTAATATTGTAACTATTTGTATTGCTCTAGGCCAAAACATATACAAAGTAAAAATAAAAAAATAAAATAAAAATTCGTAACCTAGGCCACCACCACTTTGTACCATGATTCACCATCCTCTAAAATTGTACATGCTCCCATAGCCAAAAACTCTAAAACAAGAGAACAAGACAGAAATATTAGATTTTCCGTCCTTTTCTTTTCTTTTTTGTCCCATTTAAAACTCAGTAATTTGTAAAAAACAAGTTGAGCCTCACCGGGTAGCTTGTGTATATTTTTCCTAATAAAAAGCTATTCCTTGACTCGAGTTATTTGCAAGCCGATTGAAAACACCTAGGATACTAAGCAATAAAGCGGATCTATTTAAACCTCTAATACATGGAGAGAAAGTAAAGCATGGAATCCCTTAAGCATTTTTTTTACATAGTTCTTCAATGAGGGTTCAGTGCACCTCCAAATTTGTCATTTTGGATGAAGTTCGGGTTTCGCATGTATCCTTAAAATCCTTAAAATTTGTTCAAATCAGATGAAAGGATTTTGAAAGTTGGAGGTTTCTGGGTACACTTTGAATGTGGGTGGGAATGAAGGTGATGACGAGCTAGGTTGTGCCGATAGAATGGTAGATTTTCTTTAGGTTGTGTAGACAGAATGGTAGATTTTCTTGTGGCAGCTAAAGCTGGAAGAGGATGAATGGAATGATCGAGTTTGTGATACTGATTGTGGGACGTGAACATTTGCTAGGGGATTGGGTATTTGGGGGTCTACAGCTGTGGTGGATTAGGGTTTAGGTTTTGATGACAAGACAGTAACAATCTGTTTGTGGGACACTGATCTTGCGAAAGTGGTTAGTCTCTGATAAAACAGGTGGGGACCTATTTAGGTTTTTATGTGGGGGGAATCCAAGAGAAAGCACAAGCAAAATATAGAATATTCTCCTTGTTTGACTCTTCTGAGTTCTTCTTTTGTCCAACCACGTTTTCTGGGCTCGTCTTGCTCAGACTGAGACAATCTGTGCATTTTGTCATACTTTGGGACATTAAAATAGAAAGGCATGCCCATATCTTCAACGGTGGCTACTTACTTCCTCTTGCGTGCTTGTCTACCGTAGTGTTATTTCTTACCTTTTATTGGCTGTCAGCTACATGAGGTTTCTGAGGAGAAGCTCATTCACACCTCCATAGGGCTTTAGCAGATTGTCCAACATTAAGAATCCTTTTTCTACTTTTGAATGACTACATATCCTCCTTTATTGTTCTCTCTTTGTTAGTAATCAATTTCATGTACCTAACCAATATGTATGTGCGTGTTCTTATCTAAGTTTGTAGATATAAATTGTAGGTCAACAGTGATATGGAAATTAAAGATAAATTACAGTATAACTTCTTTTGGTTTTGTGTGTACAGTCATTCTAAGGCTAACCTTAGACCAGAATATGTGAGGAGACATCACAGTCTTCTTTTTCCCTCCCTCACTTAACAAGTCTTCTTATCCATGTAACCTAGGTCTGTGCAGTCTGTAGAATAAGATAAATTGCTCACTCGCTACATTCAGGCTCATTGTTGACCTCACAATGAGATTAAGATTCAAGAGCTACTGGAACAACCATCTACAAAAAAGACTAAAGAATGTTGTACCAAAAATGCAGTAGTCCAAAGGCTTCGAGGAACAAATCCACTACTGTCTTCTGTCGCCGCTCTCACCAGGCCCACCACTACTAATGGAAAAGAGAAGAAACATGAAGGGTGATTGATACAATCCTGATCAAGCTCTCATCAAACGAATTGAAGTCTCAGTGGTTCATCAAATAATTTTAAATAATTGGGTTGAAGATTATTCAAAAAAAGTATAATTCAAGCATTATTGGGCTGGGCCAAATTTTCCATTCCATTCAATACAAACACGGATTGTATTACTTAGTATGTTCCTGTGGGCCTTGACAATTTAAAACATGGAACAAGCAGGCTACAGGATTGTCATGTGGGAATATTAAGCTACTTGGCTTGACATGTGGGACAAGCTAAAGGGAAGTACTTAGCCTTTATACGTTATTCTTAGCCTTTATACGTTATTAGCATGTTAGTTGATTTGAGGAAAGTATTACATCAATTCAGGTGGGCTTTATAAATGAATCATATTCAGCAAGGACTTTTCAAGATTACCATATTAGCTTATATGCACGTGGGCCTACATGCAGCAGCAAGCATTACATTATTTACGCAATTGGATATCAGCCTTCACACACAATTTATTTCCTAATTGATTTCAGCATCTATACAAATCAACATCTGTGTTTTTCTTTCCTTATCCTAAATTCGGTAATGTCCAATTCATGAAGGAATTTCAGTGGCTTCACGCCGCAAGAAGAGTCCGAACGCGGCAAGAATTTTAATTAGTTTTTCTTAATACTAATGTAATTAGAATTTTATTTAGTTAAAACTTCAATTCCAATTTTAAATTGGATTGTTATTCCTCTTATTTTTAGGATTAGGATTATTTTTAATATAAATAAGGATCAAAGTTGATGTAATTAAAAACATTATTCATTATTCAATATATTTGTGAGATTATTCTCTACTTTTGGTTCTTTGAAGAATTCCCAAGTAATTCTTAGTTATTTCTTTGAGATTCAATTTGACTTATCATACAACAATTCATAGTTGTGTGTGGCGTTTTCTACCGCATCAATCGTTGATTGTACCGAGATTACCGCTTCAATATAAACGAGGGGTCAAAGTATCGTTAGTGTCCATTCAATTCAAATTTCCGAACGCGGGCAATTGTACCAAAATTACCGTCTACATATAGACGAGAGGTTAAGGTGTTACAAGCAATTCACCCAACAACTGAGCTAGAAACGATTCAGACGACGACCACCTCACGCAAGCATGTCGTGGAGTCTATCATTTGGTATCAAAGCTAAGTGTTCTAGCGAGTTACTTATCCTTTAATTTTATGTTTGAGATTGAGTAAAAAAAAAATTCATGAAAAAAAAATCAGATTTTATTTTTACTGTGCTAACCAAACTTGTGGCACACCATTCTACCATCCGATCATTCTATCAATTATCGTTCATCATTAATTCCGACAAACACCACAATAAGTTTTCGGGAAAAATCTACTCGAAAAATTTAAAGACATACAAAAGGAGTACAAGGCAATCAATCTGTGTTTTTGTGGTATTCGGATAGTCAAACCATCTATATTTTGTTCGTGATAAGTTTTTTTTGAATTGCATTGTAAAACTGTGAATTTATTTGGTGAATTCAAAAAGAACCTATAAGAGAGAGTATTAGAGTAAAAGGCAAGAGTGTAAGATTATTAGAGGGAAAAAGCCAAATTTGAGCGATACACGAGTGATTATCATTGTTTGAGCAAAACACGCAAGGGAGTGTGTGAGGAAAATTTTTATCTACTAACCTTTGTTTTACAGCAAACATGTATGGCAATATTGATACAGAGGCATATCTTAGATGGAAGAGAAAAATGAAACGAGAATTTGACTTTCATGATTACTCCGAGCGGAAGGTCAAACGGGCAGTTCAAGAGTTCTCCGATCATACAATTATATGATGGCAACTTAGCAAACAAAAACATGGGTAGCATCCGTTCGAAACATGGGCAAAATTAAAAACAACAATGAGAAAGCGGTTTGCTCCAGTACAGCGTGACAGGAGGGAGGAGTATACATCTCAAAGACATGTAGAGCAACCTTCAAGGCGATCTACAGTAGACAATAATAGGAGGGTTCACACACAAGTAAACAACGAAGATTATTGGATGCAGCTACAATATACTTCTAAGGAGCAAAAGAAACAAGATCAGCGAGGGGAGGTGGAAGAAATTATAGAATATGCAGTTCAAGGAGAGTTATTGGGTTCGAGTGTTCAAGATGAAATCCATGATCAAAAGCAAGATGGTGAACATCTGAATCAAGAAGATGAGTTTGTAAAAGGAAATATATGTAGAAAAGATCGACAAAAAAAAATTGTTCAAAAGATTGATAATGTAAAAGAAAAAATTGAAAATAGTGAGAATGATAAAAAAAAGAGAATGAAAAGAGTGAGCTTAAAAATAAACGAGAAAAAACAAACGAGGGTGAGCAAAATGAAGAGAGAAGAATGTGACTATGAAAAAGAGAGTGAGTTGGAAAGTGATTTGTATTTTGAAAAGTCAATGACTGTACATTCGTACAAGACGGCGCTTTTGAATACTAACATTAATGATTCTTCTTTGTCTAGTTCTGTTGTCTCTTGTACAGGTTGTTAATAATATACCTCGTGTTATCATTCCATATCAATCAGCTGATAGTATTCCCGAGGAGACGACGGAGTTACCGAGGCGGGTTGAAGATTTGGTGAAAGCGGATATCGTGAGAGAAGACATGAGTTCATGTGTTGATTATGAGATCATAGTACCTAAGGAGGATGGGACAACAAGTTTGTTCATCGATTTTGAATTGATAAACAAGTATCGTTATTCTTTTTCTTGTTTGGATAATATGCTTGATAGATTGCATAGTACTTGTGTTTTATCTACACCTGAAGGTGATCATGTGATGACAATGCATAATCAATTTAGTATGAGAAAAAGTGATAAATGGAAAATTATTTTAACATGTGATTTGTATAGATGGTTAGTTATTTCTGTTAGATTAACTGATGCATCTAGTGTTTTCATGAGTTATTCAAAACATGTTTTGCATGCTTTCATTGGAAAATTTGTTGTTAGCTATTTTGATGGTAGAATCGTTTTTATCATAAACTATGGTGGATATTTGATATTTGTTGAGTTAGTTTATGATCATGATATGTTTTCTCGTTCTCGTCGTTATTATTTGCATGAAATTCGTTCTAGGGATTCTTATCCATATGTTGGGTTAAGTTTTCATGCTAGTCAATCTTTACATGAGATGTCGATAGTTGATAATGATAGTAATCATGTTGTTTCGTTAGAGTAATTTTCATTGCGTGATTCACTATTATTATATGGCTTTGTTTTGAGAAGTGTTTATCATCAAGATGGATTGAGATATGGTTTACATGCATGTTTAATTAGTTCACTTGGATTAGCTAAGGCATTGCATACTTCCATGAGATTGTTGAATCATATTTTGCATTCTTACATGGGAAAATTAGTAAATATCTGTTTTAATAGTATTCCGACTTTTGTCAACAATTTGAAAACTTTTATAGCATATGTTGAGCTTGTTTGTGATCATCGTCGATATGCTATTAAGTTTTCATCTTGTGAATGTGACCTTTTTGTTCCATTGATGCTACTTCTTGATCTTGAAATTGGTAATGTCAATAGAAAGAGGAAGGTTGGTTTTGTTTTGCAGATTCGTGATGGGATCATATTCATCGAGGAAATCACGGATCGGTCAATTTATCACGTTCAATGCATAAGACATCTACAGAGAAGTGTTTTGAATATTGTTCTAGTAAACTGTGCATGTGATTTTGGTTTATTTAATTTCTTTGATTAGACAAAAAGAACTTATTGATTTGTTTTGTTTTGTGTTTAATCTAGGAATTCAAGAGTTTGCATGAGAAGCATGACGAATTTCAAGTATTGATATTTGACCCAGGTGCATTGACGAATGTGTTTCTGCGAAGGATTGAAATCATTATAGACTTTTGATCCGAGAATTCGTCATTGGGAGAATCTACCACATGAAGAGTTTTGCGTGATGATTTTTGATCCAGGAGGATATAAGACTTTTCAGATTATTTCTTACTTTGCATTCATGATTATTTTAGTAGATAGTAGATTAGTTTATATAATTAGTGTTTTGGGAGTAACTGGTCTACAAATTGTCAATTCGGGAGAGAAGTCAGACATTGCTATGTTCTTGGCGGGAGTTGGAGTTTTTGATGCTTATATATGTCATTTGCAAGTTGAGTTTTGGCATTATGATTGGTTTGATGCTACTAACTTAGTTTGTTTTTATATAGGAGCAATTTTGTGGTTAAATCATTTTCGAGAGGACGAGGTGCCAGATTTGAGGACAAATCCTTTTGAAGAGGGGAATGATACAATACTGATCAAGCTCTCATCAAACGATAATAACTCAATTCAAGTCTCAGTGGTTCATCCAATAATTTTAAATAATTGGGTTGAAGATTATTCAAAAAAATATAATTCAAGCATTATTGGGCTGGGCCAAATTTTCCATTCCATTCAATACAAACACGGATTGTATTACTTAGCATGTTCATGTGGGCCTTGACAATTTAAAACATGGAACAAGCAGGTTACAAGATTGCCATGTGGGAATATTAAGCTACTTGGCTTAACATGTGGGCCAAGCTAAAGGGAAGTACTTAGCCTTTATACATTATTAACATGTTAGTTGATTTGGAGAAAGTATAACATCAATTCAGGTGGGCTTTATAAATGAATAATATTCAGCAAGGACTTTTCAAGATTACCATATTAGCTTTATATGCATGTGGGCCTACATGCAGTAGCAAGCATTACATTATTTACGCAATTGGATATCAGCCTTTACACACAATTTATTTCCTAATTGATTTCAGCATCTATAAAAATCAACATCCGTGTTTTTCTTTCCTTATCCTAAATTTGGTAATGTCCAATTCATGAAGGAATTTCAGTGGCTTCACGCGGCAAGAATTTTAATTAGTTTTTTTTAATACTAATGTAATTAGAATTTTATTTAGTTTTTTTAGGATTAGGATTATTTTGAGTAGTATAAATAGGGATCAAAGTTGATGTAATTAAAAACATTATACATTATATGTGAGGTTATTCTCTACTTTTGGTTCTTTGAAGAATTCCCAAGTAATTCTTAGTTATTTCTTTGAGATTCAATTTGACTAATCATACAACAATTCATAGTTGTGTGTGGTGTCTTCTACCGCATCAATCGTCGATTGTACCGAGATTACCGCTTCAATATAAATGAGGGATCAAGGTGTCGTTGGTGTCCATTCAACGCTGATTTCCAAACGCGAGAAATTGTACCAAGATTTCAGTCTCAATATAGACGAGGGGTTAAGGTGAAACGATCCGGACACAGTTGTTGGGTGAATTGCTTGCAACACCTTAACCCCTCGTCTATATTGAGACGGTAATCTTAGTACAATTGCTCGCGTTCAGAAATCTTCGTTGAATGGAGACGAACGATACCTTGACCCCTTGCTTATATTGAAACGGTAATCTTGATACAATCGACGATTAATGCGGAAGAAGACGCCACACACAACTATGAATTGTTGTATGATAAGTCAAATTGAATCTCAAATAAATAACAAAGAAAATACTTAGAAATTCTTTAAAGAACCAAAAGTAGAGAATATTCTAACAAGTAGAATAAATCTAAAAAATATTGAATGAATTAAATTTGAATTACAACCATGAGTATTTAAATAAAAGGAATTGAAACCCTAGAAATCCTAAAAGGAATCAATAAGTGTTTTTGGAATCAAAATCTTAATCTAGCATCCTAGTTATAATAGAAAACTGATAAAATATAGTAGATATTGAGTTTAGGAAACAAATTCACACTCAAAATCTATCAAAACGTGTTTGCCTCGAAAAACGCGCCAACTAAATTTGGGATATCCCGTCGAGGCGGGCATTTTTGCCTGGAAAGGCCCGCCGGGGTGGGCATTGGCAGAGACCTTCGCCCCGTCGGTGCGGGGATTTTGGCCTGGGAAAACCCGTCAGGCAGCATGCTCTGAAAAACTAATTGAATTCTGTTGTTCCAGTTTTGCAACGAATTGATATGAATCGCAATCTTGGATCATGTGAAGGAATTTAGGCACTGAATCCTCCTCCTTGGATCAGGTCATGGTACCAAACTCCTTCCACATTGCTTGAACCAACGCTATAAGCCCTTCCTTGAAACGCTTAACTCGCCCTCTCATCACGGATCCAACTGGAACTTGCATCGGATCTGAAACAAGACCTCTATTTGAATCCAAGCTAATTATATCCTCATCAAAGGGAAAAGTAGAGGTAGTTCAATCTCTCGACCACGGAACCGATTTCCATATGTTTAGCGATAAACTCAATGGCGGAGCTACATATAAGATTGGAGGACCATTGTCCCTCCAAATATTTTTCAAAATCCCACTTTTTTTGTAAATTTTCAATATGGTACCCTCAATTTTAAAATAGGATACTTTTATTACATAAATTACTCAAATAAGTACCCCATTTTCTCAACAAAAAAAATGAATAAACGAAAGAAAGAAAGAAATCAGTAAGGACTAGCCTCTTTTAATTGGAAATTTACCCATCTTTGTCGGAAAACTGTTGAGGGTTCTCCCCCCACCCCCATTTTTATATGTATGACTCCGAAAAGGAGAAACTAAATCTTTGATTAAAGACTATTAATCATACTCATTGAGAAGTCGAATAAAAAACTTAGCATTATTGCAGAAGTATCAAAGCTTGTTTCCCCTATCAGTGTGTAGAGAAGAAAAAATTTTGTGAAGGAAAAAAAATAATCAACATAGTTGTTAAGTGGTCTTATATAAGTTTGTCTAAGGCTAGCCTTGGAATGAACTTCACCGTATACATGTATATATATATAGGCTGACTCTCTCCAGCGAACTATAAACAAATCGCCTATAGCGACGGTTTTCTCCGTCGCTATAGCAAAGAAAACCGACTTTCTATGCTATAGCGATGGATAAAACCGTCGTTATAGTCGGTTCATTTTTAGTTCGCTCCCTATTGTTCGCTGGGGAGACAAACCGTATATATATATATATATACGCCGGCTCTCTCCAACGAACCTGGAGGTCGGACCCAAAACGAACCCGGTTTTTTATATTTTAGCAACAATTTTGTCAGTCGCTAAATCCGGTTCGTTTTTGTTCTGCCCACCTGGGTTCGCTGGAGAAGCGGACCATGTATATATATATATATATATATATATATATACGCAAACGTATTTATACATATTGTTGAACTAAAATTGCTTAAAATAACGCATACCGACATACCTCTTTGTCCAAGAAAACTGGCTTGTTTTATGTCCGTCCCTACATTACAGTGACCAATGTATCTCTGCTTCATATCTATGACATCCTCAGGCTGCAATAAATACACAGGAGAAAAAGATCACATAAAAAGTAAAATAACTGAGAGAAAGACATATCTACCACATGATGAAGAACATAAATGCAAAAAATAAATTTACCCTTGTGACATACTGATGCAGATGAAGGACAAGGTCTAAAATGGCTTAGGAAAGGATAAAGAAGGTTGAAGGGGGGAATCTATCCTCCAAAGGAGGATGAGATAAAATCAGTTTCTATAGAACATAAAACCCAAATTCTAAGTAACCTAATTTGTTAAGAAACAAACTAGTAACTATCATATACTTCAAATAAAAAATATAGAATAAACCACCTATTATGACAAAAAGACATAATTTAGTTGCAAATAAATTATCCATAAATAATTATAAAATATTACGCAATCTCTTGCCATGTCTATTAACTTTCTTGGCTCGTTCCTCATCACATACCTTTCAAATGCCACACAGAAGGTAGAAAAAGGAAAGGCTTGGTGAACTTCATAATTCAATACATAGAAAGGCAATAGAAGATCATTATTCTAATATGGATCCATGAAAGTATAACAAAGAGGGATGGATATTGGTACAGACTAATTGCCAATATTTGCACAAAGTGATTGTAGATATAATCCAATCCATTTAAAACTTCCTTTTCAAGTTTACTGTTTACCACAACCTTTCCCCTTCTCTTTCCTAGTCTGCCCCCCACCAGCCTTCAGAAACTACACCAGTTACAACTGTGCTAAAAAAAATGACAAAAATCTTATTTCAAGAGATTTCATATGATCCAAGGATGTAAAAATCAGACTTCCTACTGAGAGAAAGCTAAAAGATCTCAACTTGAAAGACAAAAGAATGAAAAGATTAAAAGAAACAAACCTTCCACAAAAACAGGGCAATTAAAATGAGGACTTTTAATTTATTTATTTTTTTGCTTTTTTTTAAAACAACTAAAAAAAAGTTTAATATTTTATGGAACTGGAATTTTTACATAATACAGTGTTTTGGGTGTGATTTGGATACATATAACAAAACATGTCTTTTGGTTGTGATTTGAATACATATAACAAAACAGGTATGTACAGACCTGTTTTGTTATATGTATCCAAATCACACCCAAAACATTGTATTATGTAAAAATTCCAGTTCCATAAAATATTAAACTTTTTTTTTGGTTGTTTTTAAAAAAAAAGCAAAGAAAAATAAAAAAAGTCCGCATTTTAAGAAAATGCTGGAGTCTGGATAAGAACCGGACCCTATATATATATATATATATATATATATATATATATATATATATAGCATGCATACAACACCAATCATATGAGCACAAGTTCAGACTGTTAAAAATGTGTAGTTACTTCCTTGATACCTCAAACTTGAAAATAGTACATCTAACTTCAAAAACATAGAATAGACAAATCTCATAATGAAAGTTAAAAATAAGGTGCAATACCTGATAAGATTTTCTATCATTTTGAGATGACCTGGGCGATCCAGAAGAACCATTTGCACGATCAGCCCCTCTAGCTAGTCCGTCTCTGTGATGATTTTTATAATTTACACTTCCGTGAACAACATTTGGTTCAGTATCATGGCCTTCATCATCTGATACTGACGTTTCAAAATCCAACTCCAATTCCTCAGCAAAATCGGAATCATCTCTCTCAGACCTTGGACCATCTTGTGAAGCATTACTATTTGCTTCTGAAAGGTATAGGATATCATTCAATGATAGTACCCTTCCTGCTTGAGGGTCAGATCTAGGTGCTCCATCACTCAACTTGTTATGTTTATCAGAATTAGCTGATAATGCAACAGAAGAGTATATGAGAATATAACTAAAAGCACGCCAAGAATAATGCTTCCAATAAAAGACAATACTGAAACCAAATAAACAGGTAAACAAATACAAAAAATTACTTCCCTCGTCAAGAAGGCAGAAAAACCTTTATTAAAACCGATCACAAGCCACAGTATGGTTAATATATACCATATTACCATTAGTAGCTATATCATGCCATGCATAAACCTAACCAACAATTAGTCAAACTAAGGGATAAGAGAAAACTGAATCTCGTTTACTCCTTCAATGATACTAGAATTTCAATTGTTTCCGCATGTTAACTTTAGTCTGCATAAGCTGATTGGAATTATCTTTCAGCAATTGATTGAATTAATTTTCTCATCCAGGCCAATCTAAATTATCTGTGCTACAAATGCTAAACACACAACAAATGACATTGGCATCGATCTAGTCAATCACTTGGACCGTAGAAAGAAGAGCTCTGCTAAGCTGGCAGCAAGCACAACCTTATATGTAAAACAACCAAAGAAATTCAATGGAAGAACAGGCATTGCCATCAATTGTTTGCAAGTTAGTTTGCAACATAAATGGTACGGTAGTTCAAGACGTGCTTCACTGCGCATACTCATCTTGAGTTGGTATTGTCTAAAATAGTCAAAATAACTGTGAAGTAGCGTCAAAATAAACTGTAAAGTGCTAGTTCAAGGCTATGTTCTTGATACACTTCCACACTTGTTTTGACCGATCTAAGTAAAGATTCAAGTCTATGCACATCTCTTAAAAGAAATAAGCCTATATGCAATCTATTAATTCAATATTTGTGGGGAATTGTTAGAATACTTTAATGAGTAAGGAAAAATCTTAATTGGCTCTTAGAAAAAGAATAATTACAATGTAGACTTGATGAGTTTTCTTGTAGCTAAGGTTTATCTTGTCTGGCTAGTTGTGGCAGTAACATCTTCGACACCAAGTTTATCAAACACATGTGTGTCAGTGTGTGACGGAAAATTAAAGAAGGCTATGGAGTGGTTAATGCAAGCAGTAAAAATGCACCCTCTGATCAGGAGCTGCGCCTAGATGATTATTGAACCTAGTTGTTGCTGCCGCTGAAATTAACAGAATGCAAAAACACAGGACAACATCAAGTCAATGTCCAGGACCTTCACTGCTCAATATAAAAGGAATTAGCTATGCCGCAACAGAGATTTACAAGTTCTTGTCCTGACAAATGATGATTCAGACGAGATTCGGCATTTTCGAATCACGAAACACTCGGAAAGTTCAATTTTGGTCCTGGTCCTCCTGGAATTGTTCCTGTTGTCGCAAGAGGAGCACTGCAATTTGCTACAGACTAGTTTAACAAAAATTAGTCATGATTCTTGAGGAAAATTTCAAGGGGAGGAGTTTGTTTTGATCAGGCATGCTACAGCAGTAGTGGTTAGTGGTAGTTATTAATGTAGGGTTATTTTTAATTTGTCGGTGTTTCCTGCTATAATAAAAGGCCTATAAATACTATTACAGTCGATGAGTTTTGATATGCTAAATGATTATTGAATCTGAGTTCTCTCTAACCTGAGGTCTCTTCCTTCTCTCTACTTTCTCTCTGTATCTGAATGCTCCTCTTTCTCTCTCTCTCTCTCTGTGACTCGTCTCTAATCTCTCCCTAATCAATCTCCAATCTCTTACTATCACCTATGGATCAGCAGATCCACGTTGACCCTATAGTTAACTTGATGTATTATTTCGATAAGCTAATCATTGAAAACCTCTATATAGGACAATTTCATTCCCTTTACAACTTTGAGAGAGATCATTTCTTTGAACAATTTTTTGAACTTTTAGCACACCCTCCAATGCGAAATTCTTCTAATAAATATAAGCAAAGAGAAATTCATTTGTAAAGTTAAAGGCAGATGGTGGTAAGATCAATGTAATATTATCAAATACTTTCCATATATATAAGCAAAGAGAACTTTTCATTTGTATGGTTAAAAGGAAGATGGTGGTAATATCAATGTCACGTTATCACATAAATAACACGCTTGTGATGGCTGCTGCAAGCATAAAGAGATGATGCTTTACGGTAAAATGAAAATTTGTAAAAATACTTAGAGCTGAGTTCTATGAATATAAATAGAAACGAGAACCAATTAAGATCAAATAATGAAGAATGTGCAAGACATAATACATTGCCACCAACTAACCTGCAGCGAGCTCCTCTCGTATACACTCCACTGTTCCTGAAATTTCACAATCAGATGGAGCCAATGATTGAGCCGTAATAGCAAAGTCTAGAGCTTCTTTATGTTTTCCCAACTGCATGATAATGAATAAGAGACAAGAAATAGTACAAGAAAACCAAAATGTGCCTTCAATATCTTTGCACAATTGAATGAATAAGAAGTTATACCCTTGGATGATACCCGCAGTAAGCTTTCAATAACCATGGGTATATGTATGTTTGTCCAATAATGCAATTATTGGGAAAAAAAACTAAAAAGAAAATATAAGTAAAAAAGAAAACTTATATTCTACCCCAGCAAGCATAATCAAGCATCATATTATCAGTTAAAAAACCTTGATTGGATAGGCAAAATTAACATATTCTAACTGGAATTTCACACAAATATCTTTGTATACAGATTCTGACATCAGTCCACTAGCAAAGTTTTTTTGTGTAGCAAGTTCATCCAGAAAATTTGTCCTGCAAGTTCTTGAACATCAGCTTTTAGAAGGATTTATGTATGAAACCAATTGGACATGGTATTAATAATAAAAAATATACTAAAAAAAAAGAAGAAACTGAGGAGTAATTTATAACAAGGTAGAGACCCAGAGAATTTAATGTAGCTGCAAATTCAGCTAAAAGCCCAAACCAAAAAATTTGAGGACATATGCAGTCCAATGTGCGAAAGTGATGCACATTACTGGACTTACCCGAGACAAAGCTTCAGAGATACAGTGGAGAGCCCTAAACGAAGAAGAATCAATCTTCCTAGCCCTCTGACAATCTCTTATAGCCATATGAGCATCGTTTTTCCAGTTCCGCTAAAAAGGATGGGAAGGATTTAATCATTAGGCAGATAATAAGTAAAATTTGAAGTCACCAAAAGTGTGCATTCTAAAAACAAAATCAGTTATGAATAAACCTTGAGAAGCAAGGATGCACGTATACATAGGCATTCATGCATTAGCATAGATCCAATCTCGTGACCATGGCCATCCAAGACTTCATTACAAGCTTCAATGGCATAATAACAGTTAGTTCCCTCCTTTAAAGATTTCTCTGCAATCTGAACTAACTTTCGGCACTTGTCAAGCTGTGACAACAGCATTAAACTCCAAGTCACATGCCAGGATATAACATTTAAGAACCTCTTCAGTATCCAGTTAAGAAAGAAATTGACTAGATACCTACTCAGGAGAAACATAGAATACATACCCTGGAAACAAAGTTGCTTTTTATAGGGAAACCATTTGGGAAGACCCTGGACACTGATAACTTCAACTCCACTCCATTGAGAATTGGATTAAAGCTCATAAGCTTCAGAGCATCTCCTGAAGTATATCGCATGGCACTCCCACGAACTGCCAAACCATATAACACCAAAAAATAAGAAGATGAAATCTGAAAATTGTTATATTACAATTTGGTCAGATAAAAATGACCATGTTAAATCCCCTCCCTCCCTTGCTCCTTCCATCTCACTCTCTCTCTCTCTCTCATCCCATCCCAACCACTCCCATCTGGCCCCACAAAGAAATTCTTAAGCATTCAAGAATACATAATAATAATAATAATAATAATAATAATTCAAACTATTCAGATAAACCCTTTGTTACACAAAAAAGAGTCTCATTTTGATTTTTTAAAGTCATTTTGCAAAATCCTAACATTCAAAATTGATATGAAATTTTTATTTTAATTAATACAATAGTAATTCTTGTAAACTATCTAAAGAGTACTACTAATAACCGGATTTATCATTTTCAAAACTTACATGAATCACATCAATTTTAAGTTTTAGGCTTTTGTGAATTTGACTTCAAAAGGTCAAAATGGGACTCTTTGTGTAACATACGGGAGTACTATACATGTGGAAACCCTTGGTGAGCACAACGACAACAAGAATGTTACTTAAGATCTTCAAAGTGAAATGCATACCAGGATTTATATCCATCAAGTATACATGATCTCCACTATAACTTAGGAGCACCTCCTCTCCATCTGGACTAAATACAACGTGAGTTAGGTGCAAGCTAGAACGCCCCTGAAAGAAGAAAAGATAAATTAAAACTTCTAAGGTTCTACTCTTTAAGAAGTCAAAGGCTAGCCAACAGTAAAAGGAAAAAGAAACAAATACCGGGCCGATCACTCAAGATATAAGTACAGTGAAACAAGCATGAAAAAAAGCACTTTATTAAGTACGCCCTCAGTCCCACATTAAGTGGCATACTGTTTGGGATTGCTAAAAGTATCAAAATTACACCAGTAATGCCTATTGGAAAATGGGCCCAGAATTCACTTTTTCAAGGCATATTTTCCAATAAAGATTTGAATTTACTTCAAATTTAATAACGGCAAATTTGGAAACCTAATTAAAAGCAATCTAATTTTTATTACAGTTTGTGCCACTTCAAAAGTGTGATATTTGTAGTGGTTGTAGGGAATAAAATTTGTTCACTTCAATTCCCTGTCTCCTCTGCGATGACAATTGAACTCTGAGACACCAAAAACATTTGGTTGCAATAACTAACAATTTATAGCTTCAGAGATTAAATTTACCATGTTGTAAATAATAAAAGATTGCACATCTTTGCAGCGCAATGAACAAGGTATCAACATATTAGTCGCACAAACTTCTCATGACATCATCAGCTTCATTAAGTCGAAATTCTTGAAATATTTCTATTTAGGACCTTGTTATATTCCTATTTACAGTCCCTTTCTCTGGAGTGTCTGTAACTGCATTTTTGCAGTACAGGCATGGGGATCAATTAGGCCTTAGACAAATAAAATTTCTTTTATGATTGACTCCTCCTTTCTCTAATGCACAGAAGGTCTAGATTGCTCTTCAACTTACTGAAGCTATTTCAGTCAAAGTAAAACTTCCCCAAGGCACATGGTAGTTCAAAAGTATTAACAAATACAAGAAACTGACATTCACCAGAGTTTTAGATAGCAAAGTTTATGCAGTAAACAATAGGAAACAATAGGATTGACATGAAATGATAAAGCAGAATGAAAATATTTCAGAAATTATGTCCTAACACGATCAGAAAGATGAATTGGGCAGAAGTAGTTGACACATGGAGGTGGTGACAACTTTTTCTGAGAGGAAGATAGTGGTGGGAGCATCCGTCTATCACTTATGCAAGTAAGATTATGCAAAAGAAAAGTACCTCCCACCAACAAGGAGCAAATGAGGCCTAGTGGAACTAATATCACAAGATTTCAGAACAAGGGTCTGCTTAGGAGGATCAGATAACGACTTCTTTGCTCCACTTCGCAAATCAAGCTGGCATGAAGCACTAAAAAATTTTAAAAACAACAATATAACATAAATCAATTCGAGGAAAGAAAAGGAGAAAACAAATATAGAGATAATCCACTATCCAGGATAAAAAAAAAATAATTGTACATGCTAAGAAGTGAGGAAATTTTCAATGGTATACACACCAAAAAAACAAGGAAGAATATAAACTGTGTAGTCCAGGAGGAAAACAAAATTTTAGATTTGAATTGTGTAGGTTAAAGACGGCCAAAGAGGACACTTGTTTCCAATTTCAGTAAAGGTCCGGAGAAGCTAATCTAATTGGCCTGAAAACATGTGAAATTTGGTATTGTCACCATAGTTGTCAAGGCGTCGCCTAGGCGACGCCAAGGCGACGCCAAGGCGTCCAGGCGTTGGGAAATCTACAAGGCGAGGCTCGACTTGGGACATAGTCGCTAAGGCGACCTTCAACAGCTTCGACGGCTTCTCCGACCTCATCGTGCGACTGCTCCGACCTCGCGACTGCTTCGACAGCTTCTCCAACCTCATCGACCTTCTTCTCCGACCTCGCGACCTCATCGCGAACCCTCGCGACCTCATCGCGACCTTCTTCTCCGACTGCTCCGACCTCATCGCGAACCCTCGTGAGTAGCGACTGCTCGTCGCTCGACTTCTTCTTGCTCGTCTGCTCGACTTCGCTGGAACAAGCTTTGCTGCTGGGTCTGTCTCTAATCTCTATATATAATATAAATATAATATAAATATTATATATATGTATAAATTTTTATATATATATATAAATATATATATATATATAAATTTATATATATATTTATATACGTATAAATTTATTTATATATATATATATATAATAAAATAAATAAAAATAAAAAATATTATATTTAATATATATCATATATATTAAAAAGAAATTAATATATATTTAAATAAACAACAAATAATATGTTTAAAATAATTAAATTTATATAAATTTCTATAGTTATTGATTAAATAATTATGATACCATAAAAAATAAGATAAAATAAAATAATATTATATACATATATTTAAATAAACAAAAATAATAAAATTTAAATAAATACTAAAAATTAATTTTAATGATAATGAAATAAATACATTAAAAAAAACTATGATATTGTCATTGCATAAATATTATATACACTTAACTATTAACTATATATAATATTTTAAATAAAATATAATATTTAATTAAATATGTATATTTTAATTTTAAAAAATAAATATATTTAATATGTAGTATAGTTGCATGAAATAATTTGAAAATAAATACTATATACACTTAGTTATTAATTTAATAATACACTATATATATATATATATATATTATATAACACTATCAATGAGATTTAAAAATATATTTAATGTTATTCCATAGTGTTATGTTTTGAGTTTTAATGTATATGAAATTTTATTGCTAATATAGTTATGTAAAATAAATAATATATAAATTGTACATTGTAAACGACTTGTCGCCGTACGGACGCCATGGCGGTCGCCTTGTCGCCTAGGCGTCCAGGCAGTCGGCTACCGCCATGACTCGCCGTGGCGCCGTGACAACTATGATTGTCACTGGAGCGAAGATTCAGGGATCAAGGTCATTGATTTTTTTTTTTGACTGAAATTGTAGAAACACACATGATTATGGCGCATTTCCATTCTTATATTATATTTTATGCACATGGATCATTTCTATTACAATATAGAGGAAGTAAGGGGAACAAAATTCCTTTATTCACTCCATCTAAAGAACATAAAGAAACTAAAAAGATACAGTTTGCAAATTCAAACAAAAAAAATTTCAATTGTTAACTTTTCCCTAGAATTAGTGATTCCATTAATTTAGAATTTCAAACTAGATAGAGCAGGGATCTACAGATATAAAAGGACAACTAAGATGCAACTAATTTTAAATCACTCTAACCATCCTAGCACCTTAGCTACAGACCCCAACTGATTATAAACCAGTAAGAACATCTAAAATCTGAGCTAAATACTTGAGATAATATTGAGAACATTTGATGGGTAAAAGCAGCATTGTCAAATTAAGCAGTCGACGAACCAGATCCGAAGCTGCGATATCAAAAGACGTATGGGACACAATTCTTAATGTGGTATCGGGTACCATATCGGACGATACGCAACAAAAACCTATAAATTACTTGTAAAATTACTAAAATAATAATAATTAAAACAATGATTACATACATACAAAGTTGTCATTTAATGCGTTTACCATTATACATGTCACATGATACATATTTGTTGGACTAAAATCTAAATAATCACAAAATCACAAATCTTGAAACCAATATAATCAATTCAATACATTCCAACGATAGTTACATCAGTTTCTAATGAATAAAAAAAACTAAAAGCTTTAAAACATGTAGAGACCTTAATATTACTTGGGAAAAAGGAAACATTCCTAATTATTATTTATTTAAATTAAAAATTCCAGATTAATCTGCCTAATAAAATTTTCAAAAAACAGTTACATTATGTGTCGAAGCCGTGATATCAAAAGACGTATGGAACACAATCCTTAATGTGGTATCGGATACCTTATCGGACGATACACAACAAAAACCTATAAATTACTTGTAAAATTACTAAAATAATAATGATTAAATACATACAAAGTTGTCATTTAATGCACTTAACATTATACAAGTCACATGATACATATTTGTTGGACTAAAATATAAATAATCAGAAAATCACAAAACTTGAAACCAATATAATCAATTCGATACATTCCAATGATAGTTACATCAGTTTATAATGAATAAAGAAACCCTAAAAGCTTAAAAACATGTAGACCTTAATATTACTTGGGAAAAAGGAAACATTCCTAATTATTATTTATTAAAATTAAAAATCCCAGATTAATTTGTCTATAAATTTTCGAAAAACAGTTACATTAAGTGTCAAAGGCCCGATATCAAAAGACGTATGGGACACAATTCTTAATGTGTAATCGGGTATCTTATAGGACGATACGCAACAAAAACCTATAAATTACTTGTAAAATTACTAAAATAATAATAATTAAAACAATGATTGCATACATTAAAAGTCGTCATTTAATGCGTTTAACATTATACAAGTCGCATGATACATATTTGTTGGGCTAAAATCTAAATAATCACAAAATCACAAAACTTGAAACCACTATAATCAATTCAATACATTCCAACGATAGTTACATCAGTTTATAATGAATAAAAAAACCCGAAAAGCTTAAAACATGTAGACCTTAATATTACTTGGGAAAAAAGGAAACATTCCTAATTATTATTTATTAAAATTAAAAATTCCAGATTAATCTGCCTAATATAATTTTCAAAAAAATGTTACATTTAAGTGTCGAAATTGCGATATCAAAAGATGTATGGGACACAATTCTTAATGTGGTATCGGGTACCTTATCGAACGATACTCAACAAAAAACTATAAATTACTTGTAAAATTACTAAAATAATAATAATTAAAACAATGATTACATACATACAAAGTTGTCATTTAATGTGTTTAACATTATACAAGTCACATGATACATATTTGTTGGACTAAAATCTAAATAATCACAAAATCACAATACTTGAAACCAAGATAATCAATTCAATACATTCCAACAATAGTTATATCAGTTTATAATGAATAAAAAAGCCCTAAAAGCTTAAAAACATGTAGAGACCTTAATATTACTTGGGAAAAAGGAAACATTCCTAATTATTATTTATTAAAAATAAAAATAAAAAATCCAGATTAATCTGCCTTAATATAATTTTCAAAAAACAGTTACATTACTTGCCAATGATTTATCTCTAAATAATAACATAAAAATTTAATAATAATTACCATCTTTGTCATGATCTGCATCAATATGCATTTCTAATTTCCAAATAACAGGCTAAACAAGATTCACTAGCACTTGAACTTTGTGATTTACCAACTAAACCTATTCTCGCAAACACCCACAGTTAGAATCCTTTATACATATGAATTTTAACAAAAGTGATTACTTCACTGCTCACAGTTTGATGAAATCAAAATCCAGTATGAAAAATATTTGCGCGTGCATACATATATTAAAATAAAATGGAGTGAGTTGTGTCAAAACTGCAGTAATAGATTATAGCAGAAAGTGTAACGAGTTGTGTCAAAACTGCAGTAATAGATTATAGCAGAAATTGAGACGCAAACCTTCATTCAGTTCATGAGCTAGATTATCCATTTCAGATGAACCAGGGTCGAATTGCATATAGTGTGTACATGAATTTTTCTCTTTTGCAGTTTCTAATACAATCTTGAGAAATAGGAAGATATTAAAATTCAAACAAGCTGACCGATTTCATCCCTTTCACCTGTGGACATTTGAAGTTCGTCAATCACCCATAAATATATCTGGCTACTGGCTATGGGGAAACCTGATTGTGAATCGAAGAGTAGATATTTGAAATTCTACTAGGCGGCAGATTAAGAACGGCAGATTAAGAACGGATACGGGTGCAGGGTGATAGGTATAATTTTTCTTATATATTTTGATGATAACAATTATCTTTTAAATAATTATTTAATTATTTATTTATTCTATTTTACTTGAATTAATTTATTATTGACCTTGATAAATTATATGTCAAGTGTTAAATAAATTAATTCATATATTATTCAAGGCAAGGATACCCTATTTCTTTTTTCTAAAAAACAAAGTTGGGCAAAATATTTTCAAAATACTTAAAACTATCAAATGTAAATATATTATACCGTATATAGTAATATATTATACTTGCTATTTACATACTAATATGTGTAAATAATGTGTACAAGTGTGTGTGTGTGCATATGCTGAAACCGTGTGCGCTAGCCGTGTAAAGCTTGATGACATGTGTCGGTCAGCATTAAATGATCAAAGCTTAAAAAAAAGGTCCGGGCGCTTTTCAAGCTTCTTCCGCGTAAAAGATTAATTAATCTGGACCATTCAATTCAAAAATGTTTGATCATAACCGTACATTCAAAAATCAGTTTTCAAAATTACATTTTTGCCCTAACTTCAAATTTCCTATAAATAGAGAGTATTTCATTCATTTGGTTTTTACCAATTCAGTGAAAAGAAAATCATACACTTCTTGCCTACATTCTCTCAAAAGTTTATATCTCTTCATACAAAAGTTCTGATTATTTTTGAAGAGAAAAATTGGTCCAAGTATTGAGATAAGTTTAATTTCTGTTGAATTATTTCTTACTTGCATTTTATTTAGATATACAAATACATATTGTTCTACACAATTTTATATATCTGTATTTCATCTATTTATCAAATAAAAGAATACTTGGGCGCCGCAAGGCTACGGAGAGAAATCCAACCGTACGATTCCTTAAAGTCTTTAGTAATCTTTTATTGATATTATTTATATAAATATTATAAAATAGATACGACACTTGATAGCTCAAAACAACACTGAGATACTACTCCAAAAAGAGTAGTCATCCGAACCGGATTTGAGAATCGTAGTGATCTATTTAAACATTTATATAAATATCAATTGTGAGAATTATAAATTGTCACACTTAGACGTCGTAAGGCTACGGAGATACACCTCTACCAAGAGGAATTCGAACCGTACGATTCCTTAAAGTACCAAGTGACATTATATATAAAAATTCACATAATAGATAAAATATTCTTATATATTATTTGAGTTTAACTAATAATATTTGTTATATCAAATTGTGTTTAACTAACATTATACTTATTGTTTGATTGAATTTATTCACAACTCATAAAATATTCGGTCAAGTTTAATTAAGAAACAAATTTATATTATCCATAGAAAAACACTCTTTATAGATTTATTAATTCTTTTTAAAATGCATAATTTACATATTTGCTTACACAGAAGTATTATTTGATCAAAGCATAAATTAATATCTGCTTACTAAGAAGCATCCATCTGTACTAAATTATATCTGCTTATTTGAGAAGCACATTGTTGTAAATCATTTGTAAAAAGGAGAAAAGGTCAGAGTTAGTTTATTTTATGTACCTGTGAGAAAGACGAGTAATTCTTCGACCAAGACCAGAGTCTTAGAGAGGTCAGCGGGAAGTTGTGAGGTGAGGAAGAGGCTGTTGTTTCAAGACCAGATCATAGAATAGAACTGAACTCAAAAGGTGTTACAACTAAAACTTGAGGAATGAGTGGGGAGCTTGCTGTCCAAGATAGATTAGTTGGGATTAGTTGGAAGTTTATCTTTAAAACTTTGTAAAGGCTTCTCCACCTGTTGAAGGAGTTGATCATTACTGATAGTAATAGGATCTCAAGTTCCAAGTAGTAACTTGAGACTGGACGTAGCAACATACCAAGGGGTGTATGTTGTGAACCAAATAAATCTATGTGCATTGTGTGATTGAATTTTTACTGTCCTGCATATTAATTTTTAACACTGCAAATTAATTATTTAAAAAAAATTCAAAAAGGCCTTAAATAATTTTTAAATCTGTAATAATCTATTCAACCCCCTCCCCTCCCCCTCCCCCTCCCCCTCCCCCTCCCCCTCCCCCTCCCCCTCTAGATTATTATTGGACTTTCAATTGGTATCAAAGCAGTGCTCTTTAACTTGTTTGTTGAGTATATACAGACATACCTAAGAGTAGATCCATGGCCTACAATGCTACTGATTGCGGGGAAGGACTATCTATGTCCAGACCAGACCTCCACTATTCGATGGTACAAATTTTGCCACCTGGAAAAACAGATTCAAAATCTATGCCAAATCCCAAGGAATCAAAATTTGGTGTGCCATCGAACGAGGTGTACAAATTCCAACCAAAATTGAAGGAGAAAAGACTATAGAAAAAGACATTTGAATTTAGTGCTGAAGAAGAAGAGATCATGAATGTTGCATCCCGAGCAGAACAAGTACTAACCAGCGCCTTGATTGAAAAAGAATACAAAAGAGTTAGTAATTGTAAAAATGCAAAGGGAATCTGGGAAAAACTGATTGTAACCTATGAAGGTACCAATCACATCAAAGAAACCAGAAAAGATGCTCTAATTCAAGAATATGAAAGCTTCAAGCTTGAAGAGGAGAAAAAATCATTGATATGGAAACTCGATTTTCCAGAATCATTGATGAGCTAGAGCAATTGGGAAAAACATACACTACAAATGAGAAAAACAGAAGAACTCTCAAAGCCCTTCCATCCATTTGGAAAATGAAGGTTACAGCAATCAAAGAAATGCAAGATCTAACCACATATCCTATGGAGAATCTCATTGGATATCTTCGTGCTCTATTTTTGATCAATCTGGTAAATTGATTTTAGTTTGTCCTAGATATCAAAATGTATATACATGTGACTTAGATGCTTACTCTCATTTAGATAACATGACTTGTATCTGCAAATGAAGATCCTTGGTTATGACATCGCAGACTAGGACATATAAATATGAAACTCATAAATAACATTTCCTCTAAAGAACATGTCCGTGGTCTTCCTAAATTAAAATTTTTTAAAGACCATATCTGTGAAGCTTGTGAAATTAGGAAAACAAATTCATGCATCACATAAACCTAAGTTTACTGTGTCTACCTCTCGACCCTTAGAATTGTTACACATGGACCTTGTTGGACCAATCCCCAAACACAGCATGGGTGGTGCTGTATATATTCTAGTTTTGGTTGACGACTATTCACGATTTACATGGGTAGATTTTTTAAAATTTAAAAATGAGGCTATCAACTCTTTTTCTACTCTGTGTAAAAAGATTCAAAATCAACAGGGAATTTCTATTGTTTATATTCGATCTGATCACGGAAAAGAATTTGACAATTCTGATTTCATTATGTTCTCTGCTCCCTATACTCCCCCAGTCAAATGGTGTTGTTGAAAGGAAAAATCGTTCTTTACAAAAAATGACTAATACAATGTTAAATGAATATCGTCTTCCAAAATATTTCTGGGCTGAAGTAGTGGCAACATCATGTTATATTTTAAACAGAGTTTTATTAAGACCCGTTTTGCTCAAAACTCCCTATGAGCTCTACTATAAAAGGACTCCAAAAATAAATTATTTTCGTGTTTTTGGGAGCAAATGTTTTATTCTAAACACCAAAGGACACCTATTGAAATTTGATCCTAAATTTAATGAAGGAATTTTTCTTGGATACTCTCTTAATAGTAAAGCATACAGAGATTTCAACAAAAGAAGTCTAGTTGTGGAAGAATCAATGAATGTGACTTTTGATGAAACTCTACCTCCTCCAAAATACAAAGAACTGACTGATAATGATGTTGTCATTGAAGATATTCTCAGAAATATGGAAGAACCAAAACTCGATAATACATCTCCACCTATTAATGAAAATCCCCTTGAAAATCCAAACCCTCAATTAAATGAGTTGCCTAAAGAGTCTCATGTTATTAAAAATCATCCTATAGAAAATGTTATTGGAAATATTGAAAAATGATTTATCACTATATCACAAGCGCATAATCTAGCTGGTCATCTGTCTTGTCTCAAATTGAACCTAAATTGATAAAAGATGCTTTACTAGATGAAGACTGGATAATGGCTATGCAAGAACTTGAACAATTCACTAGAAACAAAGTATGGGAATTAGTCTCACCACCTAAAGATGTTTCAATAATTGGAACTCGATGGGTATTTCAAAATAAACTTGATGAAAATGGAATTGTTATTCTTAATAAAGCAAGACTAGTTGCACAAGGATATAATCAAATGGAAGGAATTGACTATGATGAAACCTATGCTCCTGTTGCTAGAATTGAATCTATTCGTATGTTGTTAGCATTTGCATGCCACAAGAATTTTAAACTATTTCAAATGGATGTTAAATCTGCATTTTTAAATGGTTTTATAGAAGAGGAAGTTTATGTTAAACAACCTCCTGGATTTGAAGATTTTAGTCATCCTGAATATGTTTATAAAATACATAAAGCTCTATATGGTTTAAAACAGGCTCCAAGAGCTTGGTATGAAAGGTTGAGTAAATTTTTGTTAAAAATAGCTTTAAACGAGGAACTGTTGATACTACCATGTTTACTAAAAATAAAAATAATGATATTTTGGTTATTCAAATATATGTTGATGATATTATTTTTGGCTCTTCTAACATTACTATGTGCAATGAGTTTTCTGAAAGTATGAGTAAAGAATTTGAAATGAGCATGATGGGAGAATTAAATTTCTTCCTCGGACTACAAATCAAACAAGGAGAAAAAGGTATTCATATATCTCAATCTAAATACTGTAAAGAAATGATCAAGAAATTTGGCCTAGAATCAGCAAAACCTCTTAACACTCCTATGTCAACAACGGATAAATTAATTATTGACGAAAATGGAAAATTTGTTGAGTCTAAGAAATATAGAGGAATGATAGGGAGTCTGTTATATATAACTGCTAGTAGACCTGACATCATGTTTAGTGTTTGTAAAAGTGTCAGGTTTCAAGTTGATCCCAAAGAATCTCATCTGACCGCAGTGAAAAGAATTTTTCGATATCTTAAAGGCACCACTGAGTTAGGTCATGGTATCCTAAGGATCAACCATTTAATCTCGTATGTTTTTCAGACTCTGACTATGCAGGTCATCATGTCGATCGAAAAAGTACTAGCGGTACTTGTCAATTCCTAGGGGGGTGTTTGGTTTCGTGGTTTTCTAAAAAGCAGAACTCTGTCTCTATTTCAACCACTGAAGTAAAATACGTTGCAGCCGCACGATGCTGTGCTCAAATATTGTGGATGAAACAGACCCTTGCTGATTATAATTTAAAATTTGACTGTGTTTCAATTTTATGTGATAATACCAGTACAATAAATCTAAGCAAAAATACAGTCTTGCATGCTAGGTCAAAACATATAGACATTAGGCACCATTTTTTACGTGATCATGTTAATAATGAAAATATTAAATTAGAACATATTGACACTGAATTAAACATAGCAGATATATTTACTAAACCACTAAGTTCAGACAGATTTTGTAAATTAAGAATTGAGCTAGGTATGCTAGACAACTGTCCTTAATTATTTTAATTTATTATCTATTTTTTTTTACATACTTCAATAGTTTATTCTCATTAATATCTATTTTTACTAAATCTGCACCATTAATTGTACACATCCAATGGTCAAAATTAGTCAAGCCGTGTCCCTCTAATTCAACCAATGACATATCAGCATCTTCTGCACACGGATCAAGCGTTCAAGCCATCCGATCATGTCCACGAGCTAATCTCATCCATTGGATCAGTTCTTGAAAGAAACACAACTCAAATAGAATTCTGGCCATTGATCAAGATCTGGTCTATCTTCTCCACCGTTGGATCTGGTAAATCAAACTATAAATATATATTTTTTAATTTTATTTCATTTTTCTTCAATATCTTTTTCTCTCTCTTCTCAACTCTCTCATCTGTCGCTCTCTCTCTCTCCCTTTCTTTCATCTGATACACCTCGCCGATCACTCTAATCGGTATCTCCGGCGTCTTTTTGACCTTACTACTCTCTATTTTCTTCTTCACCATAAAATCTTTCCAAAAATATGTCACGATTTCTCTATCATTTTTATCATCTCTGATTTTAAATCAAAAGATGTTTGTAGATCTACTAATCTCTGATTTCTTCCTTGACCAAATCTGTATTTTGAAATCTTCAAAAATGTTTACATTTTTCGGTTTTCAAGCAAATGTTTGATATGATTTGATTGCTTCAAATTCTTTCTAATGGTTGAATTAATTTTTAGGGTATCTTAACCGATCCTCACTTTTCATCCCAAACTTAGGATTTCATTTTCTTTCTCTGTTCTTACATTTTGTAAAGAGTTAGGATTTGTTCAGTGAACATTACCTGCATTTTTTTTGGGTTCTGTCTTTCTAAGAATCTGAAAATGCTTGTTCAATTTTTTTTAATTTTCTGGGACACTCAAACTATTTTTGTCTGTATTTTTGAAAACAAAAGTTTTTTTTTAAATCTCGAATTTTTGCATCAAACATATAAATCTTCTTAGTTTTTTTTTTGTTCACCGTATCTACACAAATTTTTCTTGCTTAATCTTATAAAATATTCGGTGCATACAAATATTTATTTTTTTTCATTGAACCCTTCTCTGTTTCTATTTTCTTCCATTTTTTTAGTTTCCGTATGTATTTTTGCAGAATGCATTTTATATTTAAGACTTCAACCAAAATCATAAGTTGATCATTTTTTTCTGTTCATCTCTTTCAACTTTATTCTCAAAAAATATTATTACTATATATATATATATATATATAATTTCTTTATTTTTATATTTTATATACATACATATATAAAATATATATACATACACGTATATATATATATATATATATATATATATATATATATCTCTGCATTTCGATTGCGCTTTATGCTGCTTTCACTAAGAACGACAACATGCTGAGCTTACTGGAACAGGTATATGCTAACTATCACCTCCGGTATACCCTTTATATCTCTTCATATCGATTAGTTGTGTGGCTACTAGTGTCCACTGGATTTATTTTGCTCATATATTGTGTGGATATTGATGTCCACTGGATTACTTTCTGCTTCTTATATAATGTGTATTCACTGGGTTATTTATTGCATTTACTGCTATATCTTCATCTCAGATGTGCTATAAATATTGTAATCTTGCATTTTACTTGCTTCTTTGAAAAATTGATGCCTGAAATTATAATTTCTTGTCGTGTTCAATTCTTTCAGTAATCATACCTGTCTTTTAACTAAGATAGTTTTACTCTTTAATGACATGTGGAATTTTTTTTACCGATCACTGTTCTCTTTTTACCATTTTTTAACAAACAGTGTTCATCTTACTATTTCAATTAAATATTGATACTGTTTTCCAAATCCTTTCCCCTCGGGATATTAAATGCTTCTTTGGTTATATTACCTGCCGAACTTCATCTTTATATATATATATAAACCTTTTTTAAAAAAATGTTCCATGTTTCTCTATCCTCACTCTTCCACTTCATATTTTCACCTATCTTCCCTGCATCTATCCTTGTCATTACTAACTTAATGTCTTCAAAAGGAAAGCTTCGTCTCTTAAACTCTGAATTCAACTTTTCAAATGTTGTTCCAACTCTCACCACTTCATCTGCTCAGTCTAAATACCGGTCCATGAGACATAATCTATGCCCTGGAAATGTAATTACATTTCATCGTTTTCCCAAACTGTTTGAAATTTTTCAAAATGTTGGGTGGGATTGTTTGATATCCTTTAATGATAAGTCTGTTTTTCCAGGCCTTATGGCCGAATTTTATTCTCACAAGGAATTCTTACATGACTCTTCTGGCCTGTTAAAGACTATCAATACCTGTATTCAAGGCCAACCTTATGTCATAGATGAACTATTTCTTGTAAATGCTCTTCAGTTGCATCCATCTACACTTGAGTTACCTCGCATTAACTCTTATCTTCATCCCTTTGGCATCTCTGTCGAAGAATGTATGCTCTTTAAGTTTAATCTATCTGTTGTTACTGACCAAACAGTACCTGCTCTGTTATTTGACTTCCCATGCAAAATTGGTCTCGAGTTTTTAACTGCTGAGTGTCAATTCCTTAGTAAAATCTTAAGGAAAAATTTTATGCCCGTTCGAGATGACAGAAAATTATTGCCTTTTGATTCAGAACTCATCAAAGGATTGCTCAATGAATGTCTGCCATATAATCTTGCTTACTTCTTATTGTCCTCATTCGAACATTGTTTTCACACTAACTGTCTTGGATTCGGTCTCCTTCTTACACGCATTTTCCACCATTTAAATCTTCCTCTGTCCACTCTTCACTCTCAGTCAATCCCTACAAGCAATATAGTAGCCCATCTTAACTTGCTCCCACAGCCTCTTACTTAGCATCTTTAAACCCTTTGATCATGACGCCTTTGCAGAAAATATCATTCTGACTACAAAAATCAATTCTCTCAATAGCATGAATCAACTCTTATTGCACAATCAGTCTCTCTTATTAGCTAAACTGGAAGATGTCCAAATATCTTTACATGCCATTCATTCTGTGGTTTGCTTACTCCTGGAGCACAACATGTTTATGGACCCTTTCAATGTTAGTACTGCCCCTGACTTCGCAGTTCCACCACTGGCTGATCCTGATCCTGTTCCTGTTCTCTCGTCAGCTGATTCTGCAGGAAATATTAATGATCTGTTGCATTTTTCGCCTCTCAATCTTAAGGAAATCTAACTTCATATACTGACTTCACTAACACTTTGGTTACTGTAATCCCTAAACCCTCCCCTTAACTAACTATTTGGCCACAGTTGTAATCCTTAATCCCTGTCCCCTCTATTACTACTACTGATAATCGGTTTATATATATTTGCAGGATTTCTAACCGTATTTACTGCAGGTTCTTTTCTTTACCCCGTCATTTTTATGATGACAAAGGGAGAGAAGAAAAATATGATTATATATATAACTGCTATATATGAACTGCTGCCATGAATGAACTTTAACTGCTATATATGAACTGCTATATAACTGCCATGTATGGACTTTAACTGCTATGATTAATTGTGATTGATTGAATCTATTATATAGGGGTTCATAATTTAAGGGGGAGTTTTTCTAAACCCAAAAATATTTTTATAATTGTCATCATCAAAAAGGGGGAGATTGATAGGTATAATTTTTCTTATATATTTTGATGATAACAATTATCTTTTAAATAATTATTTAATTATGTATTTATTCTATTTTACTTGAATTAATTTATTATTGACCTTGATAAATTATATGTCAAGTGTTAAATAAATTAATTCATATATTATTCAAGGCAAGGATACCCTATTTCTTTTTTCTAAAAAACAAAGTTGGGCAAAATATTTTCAAAATACTTAAAACTATCAAATGTATATATATTATACCGTATATAGTAATATATTATACTTACTATTTACATACTAATATGTGTAATTAATGTGTACAAGTGTGTGTGCATATGCTGAAATCGTGAGTGTGCTAGCCGTGTAAAGCTTGATGACATGTGTCGGTCAGCATTAAATAATCAAAGCTTAAAAAAAAGGTCAGGGCGCTTTTCAAGCTTCTTCCGCGTAAAAGATTAATTAATCTGGACCATTCAATTCAAAAATGTTTGATCATAACCGTACATTCAAAAATCAATTTTTGAAATTACATTTTTGCCCTAACTTCAAATTTCCTATAAATAGGGAGTATTTCATTCATTTGGTTTTTACCAATTCAGTGAAAAGAAAATCATACTCTCCTTGCCTACATTCTCTCAAAAGTTTATATCTCTTCATACAAAAGTTCTGATTATTTTTGAAGAGAAAAATTGGTCCAAATATTGAAATAAGTTTAATTTCTGTTGAATTATTTCTTACTTGCATTTTATTTAGATATACAAATACATATTGTTCTACACAATTTTATATATTTGTATTTCATATATTTATCAAATAAAAGAATACTTGGGCGCCGCAAAGCTACGGAGATAAACCTCTACGGAGAGTAATCCAACCGTACGATTCCTTAAAGTCTTTAATAATCTTTTATTGATATTATTTATATAAATATTATAAAATAGATACGACACTTGATAGCTCAAAACAACACTGAGATACTACTCCAAAAAGAGTAGTCATCCGAACAGGATTTGAGAATCGTAGTGATCTATTTAAATATTTATATAAATATCAATTGTGAGAATTATAAATTTTGTCATACTTAGACGTCGCAAGGCTACGGAGATACACCTCTACCAAGAGGAATTCGAACCGTACGATTCCTTAAAGTACTAAGTGACATTATCTATAAAAATTCACATAATAGATAAAATATTCTTATATATTATTTGAGTTTAACTAATAATATTTGTTATATCAAATTGTGTTTAACTAACATTATACTTATTGTTTGATTGAATTTATTCACAACTCATAAAATATTCGGTCAAGTTTAATTAAGAAACAAATTTATATTATTCATAGAAAAACACTCTTTATAGAATTATTAATTCTTTTAAAAGTGCATAATTTACATATTTGCTTACACAGAAGTATTATTTGATCAAAGCATAAATTAATATCTGCTTACTAAGAAGCATCCATCTGTACCAAATTATATCTGCTTATTTGAGAAGCACATTGTTGTAAATCATTTGTAAAAAGGAGAAAAGGTCAGAGTTAGTTTATTTTATGTACCTGTGAGAAAGACGAGTAATTCTTCGACCAAGACCAGAGTCTTAGAGAGGTCAGCGGGAAGTTGTGAGGTGAGGAAGAGACTGTTGTTTCAAGACCAGATCATAGAATAGAACTGAACTCAAAAGGTGTTACAACTAAAACTTGAGGAAGGAGTGGGGAGCTTGCTGTCCAAGATAGATTAGTTGGGATTAGTTGGAAGTTTATCTTTAAAACTTTGTAAAGGCTTCTCCGCATGTTGAAGGAGTTGATCATTACTGATAGTAATAGGATCTCAAGTTCCAAGTAGGAACTTGAGACTGGACGTAGCAACATACCAAGGGATGTATGTTGTGAACCAAATAAATCTCTGTGCATTGTGTGATTGAATTTTTACTGTCCTGCATATTAATTTTTAACACAGCAAATTAATTATTTAAAAAAAATTCAAAAAGTCCTTAAATAATTTTTAAATCTGTAATAATCTATTCAAACCCCCCCCCCCTTCCTTCTAGATTATTATTGGACTTTCACAGGGATATTGGTGTGCCATATAGGAATACGACAATTAGCCAAATCTTAAAAGATGGGGATTCGGGTGTGGGGGATTCGGCACATTTTTTATTATTAAATATGTTTATATTTATGGGTATGAATATATGTGTGCGAGATAAAACATTCAATAAAATATACACCACAAGCCTACAGGAGAAAAACAACAAGCATACAACAAACAATATAAATTTCATGTTTCTATAAGCATGAAGTCATCAACAATACCAAAAAACAATCATAATAACTCACAATACATAAATTATAAAGGAGGAGAGAATCCCAAGAATCCCCGAGAATCTGAGTATCAAGTGTGGGTGGGGATATGGCAGTTCGTCGGCACTTGGGATAATGAAGAATCGCTGCTTCCTAGGCGCCAGATAATGTTTTGGATTGTTATTGAAATGTATTCCTTCGTGAACTTCTTTCTTGCAGTTCTACGTAATTACTCATTTAACAATGTTCTACCATTCTAAAATAACACATTATGTAGTTAATGCAGAAGTCTGCAACTAATTGGGAAAATGAATATTCCAACTGTTGTTCCAAGTTTCTCTTCTAATCTCAAGCTAATCAAAGAAAATAATGCAGATGGTTTGAATTTAATTTACATTGATCCTAAAAATAATATAATAAAAGAAATATTATAGAGCATAAGATTATTTTTAGTACGATGCATAACGACCTTTTAACTTCAGAATATCTGATTGAAATTATTTTCCAATATATGTAAGAATGAAGGACCAGAAGGAGTGGGAGATAAAACATTGGTACTTACTAATATATTGTGACATTCTTGGTGAGATGATCTAGCAGGAGGACAAGACGCACCCTCCCGAAGGTCGTGTTGCCTCAAAGTGCCATCTTCACTGGCACTCCATACCATATTGGGGTTTCCAACTTCCACCTGCAACGGGAACATCAGTTAAACATAAACAGAAACTGACTTCTATTTAGTGAAGGAAGGTAATTAACCTTGGTCTGCACCATTAATGTTAACGACAAAAAAAATTATTTTTACAAGGAAAATTCTAGTACTACAAGTTTCCATATTTCATAAAAACTTGTAAAGTAACCTACTTATAAGACTTGATCTTATTGCAAAAAAAATTTACCTCCCCTAAAGTGAGATAATACCATTTCTTCAAGTCCTCTCCTTAAACAAGTTAAATCCAAAGGCCTAACCCTAGTTATAGTACTCCGAGTTTCCTTATTCAAAAATCTCAGTTAGAATATACCATTCATAAGAGAGTTGATGAGATCTTACAGCTAATTTTTTGACTCTTCTAGTGTGACATTGAAACAGTGCTGATGGACTTGTAGCAAGTCCTCTCCCACTTAAACGAGACAAATGAAAAAGGCGAACCTGTCAAACAATACAAGTAACTTTAGACAGCCTGAATTGCCAAAATCAGTTTAATTACAGTAGGCTATCATAGAAATATAAAGATCAATCCATCACAACATTACTTCAGCATCTCCTGCTCCAGAGACTACTAGATCGTCAGAGGTTTCAGGAACAAATTTGGTGCAGAATATGTTGGAAGAATGCCCAGTCTCAACAGAGTGCAAAAGCTTGTGGCCTGAATAACTCCAAATGTTAATCTGCAGAAAGTAAAGCATTCCTGAGTCTAACTCTCAGGCACAGCCGAGAAACATTCACAACAAATAGTAGTTATTACTTAGGAAACAGTTATGCACTACACTAAAGCTTCTAGTAAGCACAGAAGGTTATAAATCAATTGAATGATGATTTGTCCTTTAGAAAAGAAAAGCAGATTTAAACACAGAAACAACTTCACAGTTCAGAAAAAATATCATCATGAGTAGTATCCCCGTGAGTGTGCATATTTCAGGTCGCCAGTTAATTTTCGACCATCTTTTATTACTTATCTCACAATTTGCAATCAGGTAAACATCAACATAGAGAGCCACTTGAGTATCATACTCTTGTATCATCAGATCCAGAAACCAAAAGAGAGCCACTTGAGTTCCAAGCCACAGCATTCACACAACCTTTGTGCCCCTATTATAGAGAATACGAAAATATATTGTAAGAAGATGATTTATATGTATATATAAAAGATGGAAAATGCATAAGGTAATTTCATGTCTGTAGTCCATGTTGCAATCGATAAAGTTTTCAACTGCAAAAGATGTGATAATTAAGTAGTTCAACTGCAGCAAATAGTTTATAGCAAATATCAAGTTCAAGAAATGGAGAGTCCATTGGTAAATTCAACCACAAGCTTCATATAAAATTCATATATAGAGAACCCTTCTAATTTGTATAGAAGATGGAACTCCAAAATATCCACCAAAAAAGTAAGGTCACAAAAGGAACAAATGGTCTATATATATTTGTCTAATTGTCTAAGAGCATAATGGAATGAAACATCACATTAGAATATATACTTTCAAAACATGGAACACCCAATTAGATGTCTGAAATTCATCAAGGCAGATTAAAGCAGGAAGATAACTTAAAAAGGAAAAAAATAATAAATAAAATAAAATTAGCAGAACAACAGGAAGTCTGGTTTCTTTGGCCTAAGGTTCCTGTTCAGCCACAGCTGTCAAAAAAATCATCACATTAGCAAGCCTCAGATTTTGGAAAATGAAATGAAGATTCTGGTTTATATGTACTAAATAAATAAAATTTTGACAATTCTTTATTTTGGCGACGCGATACTTCAAGACTAGATGTGCCCTCGGCCTAATGACTTCAGGCGCAACTTGCATTCAAATTATCAATGGTTCATGAGATTCGGCAATTCGCACCAAGTATCGCAATTCGCACTCACAAACTAAAAAATGGACATGTAGCCCAATGAAAGCATCACATAGACGCATAAATGGAGAATTTATACAATCAAATACAAATAGCGTTTAACATGTCACCAGAGGTAAGAAAAAGAAGAATTCACCCCAACATAGCATGGTTCATAGTGCCCAATAGAAGGTTACACATGGGAAATAATTGTAAAATCACTGCATCACAACCTCCGTTTTGCTAGGACAGAACTAATATTGCCAAAAACACATTTATACGTTACATTTTATATAGTTTTTCGTTGTTTATTTTTTTGGCAAGTCTATTACATATTATACAGTTGAAAATCTAACATACAAAAATATATAAATATATTCAAGAAACAACGTATAAATATTCTTTCAGCACGTCTTAATATCCATGTGAAAAATACTCAGAAAAAAAGGCGCTACTCTTTCCAACAGAGGTAGCAAGTGTGGGTTCATCAATCACTAGTAACTACCTGTTATGACTTCAATGTTATTTTTTTATTTTGTTAATACAAGTTTTACCTTATCTACATAAAAAGGAAAACTTACAAAGAAATACACAAGTTAACTAGTTTATGAAGAAGAAGGAAGAAAAAAAGAAAAGGAAAAGCAGAAGTAGAAGTAGAAGTAGAAGTAGAAGCCATATATGACAAAAGAGTATGGTACTGTATAAATTTATGGAGTAGAAGTAGAAGCCATATATGACAAAAGAGTATGTGTTTTGGAGGGAACAACCATCTTAAATCTACTAGAGTGAGATTGCACAAACCTCCAATACTCTTTCCCGTGAGAGCCTTCGCACCAAAGATGAGTGCATTTGCAATCCATGATTGATGTCCTACAATAAATAAAAACAACAATCCACACTTGTTTAGCTCTAAATGAAGTTGAATCACTATCAAATTCAACAATTCCAATAACAATCAAATAACATCCATGAAAATCCTTATTCAGCCAATATCAACCAGATGAAAATCCCAGCACAACTCTAATTTTGCATAAAATCAAACAACATTTATCTATTGAACCAATTTTTCACACTTTTCCAAAACGAAGCACATTTTACACTCAGCAAACTTGATTAGCTGATTGAGATATCAAAAACAGAAATTAAAACATAAACCAAGATTAAGCAATAAAGAATTCCATGAATTGAACTTAATTTCATAATCATCACCATTGATATAAAAGAAAGATTTTTAAAAAAAATGGAAAAAGAGAGAAATGACCTACAGAGCGAACATCCAGAGTACGACGGTCGATGAAGTGAGCGATGTTGCCATCGTGAAAACCAATCGACTCCATTGATGATGATTGATAATCAGCAGCAGCACAAAACCCTAACTCAAAATTAATAGTTATATATAAGTAATTATAATTTCAGTGGATCTCACCGCTATTTTCTAGAAAGAAATTGATATATAGAGAAGAGACGGTCGGTCGGTTGTATTTGTGTCCCGTCACCTTCTTCAGCTTGTGTCTATAAAATCCAAATATATACGTATATGTGTATGTATACATGCCTCACGACCCTATCTTAATATATATTGTTGTATACTCTCCGAGTCTAAATTTGATATAGGTGTATTTTATTTAAATAAGGATATTTTTATAAGAAAAATTGATCATTGCATAAATAATAAATAGGTCCTATAAACAAGTAAATAAGGTCTGATAAAAATATTTAATATTAATGGTATAAATAATAATTTTATTTTATTTACTAGTTATTTTTATATATAAATAAATACAGATTATTTGGCACCAATTAATAAGATGGAACAGAAGATTGAACAAAAAAATTTGACAGAAATCTTGTTGGATATGCTTCTTTAATAGCATTAATTTGGCTAACTTTGTGAATAATTTAATACTAATTAAATATTATTATTAAATTAATATTAATTGGATGTTAATTATGGTACCAAAGTAAGAATAGTTAATGGTAATTAAATTTGGTTTAACACGAAATGATTTTTTGTTTTGATAAACATGACAAAAGGAGAAAGAATACATAATTTCCATAATACTCGTGTTAGTAGTTTTTTTATTAGATAAATCCACACATACATCTCCTTTACTCCTTCGTTTCTGAATCGCAATTTCTTCCGTCATTTTGGGAAAAAGCACCTTTATTTCCTTTATAGTTATAGTGTTTTAAATAATTAGTCACTATGCTTTTAAAATATTCAATTAGTCCACTGTACTTTTTAAAAATATTCAATCAATCAATTCTGTCCAATTTTGCTCACGGACGTTAAAAAATTGGAGGGAAAAAGCACATTTACCCCACTGTGCTTTTAAAACATTCAATTAGCCCACTGAACTTTTTAAAAATATTCAATCAAGTAATTCCATTCAATTTTGCTCACGGACGTTAAAAAATTGGGCCAATTTTCCTACGTGGCTTTAAAAAATAAAATACAAATGACGTGTCTCACTAGTTATAAGTGTATTTAGCATCTTTTATAGTGTAATTTCATGGTTCTAATCTAGTAAGCGAATTCTTTGAAATTTCTTTCAATGAATATTTGGTATGTTTCTATAGCGTTAATAAATATTTTGATGGAATATTTAATAAAATATTTTTACTATTGAGAAGGTAAGTAGAAGGGAAAAAACGTTAATTTTAATTTCTACATTTATATATGCATGAGTCCTACCAATTATGATTACTTAATAATAGCACATTTTAATGTGACTGACCATCTGTATTGAATTACTCCATGATCACCACACCACCACAAGGCACAGAACAACTACGTATAGGTATAGCACATTTTAATGCTTATAAATAAAAATATTTTGATTGAGTAACTTTTAAATTAATGTGCTTTAAATAATCTTAATATAGTCGAAAAAGAACATTAACTAATCCAATGTTATTTGGACAGAGAAGAGAAGGTAGTGCAGCTGCAGCACCTGTTCGATTGCTTTTTTAGAATTAGATGATTATTACTTTTCAAAGTTCTTAAAATCTCACTATATAAATATATTGCTTAACAAATAACTTACATATTTAAGCAGAAAAAGTTGTTATATTTATGATTAAATTAAAAAATGTACAACTTACGAAAAGGAAGAAAACTTTACAAATTTTCATAATAGTTGATTTGATTATGAGAGAAGAGAACTTACCTTTAACATAACACTTGAAAATCAATACAACTTTTCAATGCTCAGAACTATTGACGTTAAAAAATTGGAGAGGAAAGAATTGCTGAATTGGATGGAATTGCTTGATTGAACATTTTTAAAAAGTACAGTGGGCTAATTGAATATTTTAAAAGCACAGTGGGGTAAATGTGTTTTTTTTCCCCAATTTTTTAACGTCCATGAGCAAAATTAGACGGAATTGCTTGATTGAACATTTTTTAAAAGTACAGCGGGCTAATTGAATATTTTAAAAATACAGGTGACTAATTGTTTAAAACACTACAACCACAGTGGGAGAAAGGTGCTTTTTCCCTTCGTCATTTTGGTTTTGTTTTTTTGCTTTTCTTTTTGGAGTTTTTGTCTCCTTCTCCTACAAACCCTCTCCTACAAATCTCGCTAGTTTATATCTTTCTTCTCTGTTAGGATCCCTTTTTTTTCAATACATTGAGTCCCTTTCTAGTTTTAACTTAGATTTTAGTTTCCTCTATCACTTCTGTTGGAAATCATCTATAGGTTTATCTGTCACCCTATTTCGCTCCATCAATAATATTCAACGTGTATGTATAATTAATTAATATTTTTTTAGAAAAGAATAATTTTTTAGTGACATCGTTAAGTTCTGTTGTAAAACTCTAATTTTTATGAATAAAGATTTAATTTTTTTTAAAATATTATTTTTGAATAATGAATGTGGATTTGATATAATGTTATAGTTGTGGATAATATTTATAAATTTTGCAAAGTAAGCAAGTTGTCAAAAAATATTCGTTTGGTCGGGTAATATTCGTTTTATCGGGGAATATTCATACGACGGCACAATCATTAGTGGACCCCATAACGAAATTACTGTCGAATTTAGAAAACGACAGAAATAACCTTTTTTTAGAATGATATGGTTGTTAATATTGTAAGTTATAATATTAATGATAAATAAATTTGTGTTGATTAAAGATAAAAATAATAATTAATGAGTGAAAGATATTTGTTCAATTATCTTTTTAAATTGGTATTTGTTCTATTTCATTTTGGAAATATGCGAATTGAATTGTGAAGGGGGTGACCCTCAAAGAGGGTAATCTATTTGGCAAGATGAGAGCTTATTGGCCATAATGCTATTCCTATTCAATAACTTGCAAATGAGGGTGCTCCCTCATTGGACAGTTGACTTGTTCTAGTCCTTCCTCATTGGTCAACACCTTGAAAATAAAACAAACGTTGATAAATTGAAACCTGTGAACTTCGTCCAAAAATTTTACTGTGCGACCGTGATTTTCTTAAATAGTGTCCTGCCATTTTCCTATAAATAGGATGCTTAGTTTAGAAATGCAAATCACACCAGAATCAGAGAATTCTTCTTCTATATTATTGAGCGTATTTCTTTTGAGTTAAGGAAGCTTTGAGTGTAGAAAACAGTACATGTTTTCTTCAAGAATATCTCCGCTATACTAGTCGGAATTACACTCCTACTAAGGTAAGAGATATTATTTTGTTCAGTATTCATAAGAAATAATATTTTCTTTCATACTTTGTAGTATGTAAGTAATATTATTTCGTTTCATATTCCTAATTCTACACTTATTTTGATAAGTATTGCTTCTATATTCCTTAAAATTAGTAGAATAAATCTTTTCATGTCGGAGTACTATTCATGGGTATTATTTATACATACGGCACTATTCATACATACAGTACTATTCATACATACGGTACTATTCATACATTCAGTACTATTCACATGGTACTATTCACGATAAAAATTAATTTCTTTTATGTCCAAATTATTTTTGATACATAAAAATTATTCTTGAATTTTACTCCACAAAGCAATTATCATGTTGATAATTTGGACATTTTTAAACTCTGAATAATCTAAAAATATTTAATATTTATCCTTGATTTCGTTTGATTGATGCTTATATCATTGTCATCATCCTCTTGCTTATATTATGATGAAAGTCATCTTTGGCCCGTGTTGTTCGATTTTGTAATTGCTAAATCGCGCGCAAGCATACGCAGCCCACAAGTAATATATGTAAGTAGAGTGTCGAACCCACGAGGACAAAGTCTTAAAAGAAAACAATTACTAATGCAAACTCACTACTAATCTTATCTAAACGAGTGAAAACAAGTGGTTGTTTAAGCTATTTCAATAAGACTATAAAATTAAGAGAAGTAGTTGTGTTAGGAAGTCAAGATAGGATTACAACTCCCCTAATGCGTCGCCTAATCTCCTAACTCTCCAAACTACAAGCAAATCAAGGAATGGTCAACCGAGAACATTAAATACGCATAAGCTTCTGTCGAAGGTCAAATGCACATCCCTAACCAGCTAGATCACAATATGTCTATTGGTGACAATAACAAGGTCAAGGTCATTAAACTAAGTCTCCAAGCCACACAAGGCAAATAGGGATATGTCTATCCTATTAGCATATTATGCACACATTCCATTATCATGGTTATAACAGGTGTTGTTGTATTACACGGTAGATAATAACATTCATTTATCAATTTCCATTATTATCAATACCAATTTCTTTATCAAGCAATCAGTCATTAAATACAAAATACAACAACCCATTCCAAAATGATTCATTATATAAAATAGGAGAGAAAGTTGATTAAGTTAATCATAAGGTTACATTGCAATCCTAAAAATGGAGTTGGTTCATAACTATGGTACTAACACGCATTTTCAATACATTACATACATTATCAGACAAATACAAATAAATGGGAGATTTGGATTAAAAAAATCCCTATTTTGAAGTGTTCTTCCTCCAAATTTTCTCTTCACATGTAAAGCTCTGAGTATGTATCGGATGCAATAACTCTTCTTCCATTGCACAACTTATTTCTCTTCTAGAAATTAAATGACAGAAATCAATTCCTAGTCTAAGCTATCTGTTCTCTCTGAATATCTCTGATATTTGTCGATCGTTTAATGCATGCGGCTCTCTTTCTATATATAGTCGCCCCCTCTTTCTTCTAGGTTAATAAAGACTTTTACTGTTTGGGCACCGGAGGTCGCGCTGCAGCGCGACCATAGACTTAACAGGCTGCACTGGGGCGCGAGTGGGGCGCTGGTGTGACACCCCCAAAATAGGTATACATCACCCATCTTGAGTCGCCAAATACATGGTACAAAATTCAAATACATTTTAATTATATAACAGTCGTGTAAAATACGACAAAACATAATCTAAGAGTTTTAATAAGAATATTGTCATCTAGACAATATCCACACTCAATGGAGTCCTCATTACATTTATTGTCATACTATTTAACATAATAGCGAGGACTACTAATGATATCATCTGGACCGTCACTCCGTTTCCCGACTAGTCCCGACTACGTTCTTATTTCCTGAAGAGAACAGCGAAAGAAAGGGTGAGCTCAACTAGCCCAGTAAGAATATATTATGACTAAGATAATGCAGAATAAATTATCATTAGCCTTCAACAATGTTAAACTGATAGAATATAATAGACAACAAGTTTAACTGTAGCGAAACAAACAATCCATTAGAAGAGTTAAGTAGAGCATAAAATCTACTATTTTCTATGATTTAAAAAAAATTTCATCAACTTTATCGCTGAGACTTAGCTTAATAAATAAAATTGAATCATCCCTGCATCATGGCCAAAGATATTCATGTAATCATCAATGGTCATGACTATACTGAATAATCCCTGATCATAATCACACCAACAACTATGCATCAATGAACTACAGGCCAATGAGGACTTTTACCACATCATTCGTCACATTACGATCATAATTATACCGAATAATCCTTGGTCATAATCATACCAAGTCCATCTATGCACGTAAGCCAAAGATGACTTTCATCACATTATAAGCATGAGGATGATGACAATGACATAATAATTCAATAAAACAAGTTCAAGGATAAATTTTAAAGATTTATAATTTTAATTTATCCAGAAATCAATAACGTCCAAATTGTCAACATGATACTTCTTTGTGGAGTAAAATTCAAGAATGCTCAGAAGAATGTTTCCATGAAAAGATATTGGATGAAGCGCAAATATCCAGGATTTTCTACTAATTTCATGGAGTATAGAAGCCAAAACTTTAACCAACTGAGTATAATAGAATATATGAAACTGCAAATGGAATTTCAGCCCGCCATGCGGTAATCCACGTAGACAGATCATTTTCATAATTTAATAAGGAATGAATACGAAGGATCATTCACCATGCAAGCGGTAATCCACACAGACATGTTATTCCAACAAAATAATAAAGAATGGAATAACAGTAGAATTCACCATACATGCGATAGACCACACAGACATGTTATTCCCAATAGAATAATAAAGAATGGAAGAACGAGGTCATGCGTAATCCGCACAGACTAGGATATTCCAACAGAATAATAAAGAATGGAATAACAACATAATTCACCAGGCATGTGATAGACCGCACAGATAGGTTATTCCAACAAAATAATAAAGAATGGAATAACAGAAGAATTTCACCATGTATGCGGTACTTCGCATAGATAGGTTATTCCAACATAATAATAAAGAATGGAATAACAACAGAATTCACCAGGCATGCGATAGACCGCACAGATAGGTTATTCCAACAGAATAATAAAGAATGGAATAACAGAAGAATTGCACCATGTATGCAGTACTTCGCATAGACAGGTTATTCCAACATAATAATAAAGAAGGGGATAACAACCCTTACGAGTATTGAAAGAAAATAACTCTCTTCATGAATACGAAAGAATAATACCCCTTACCTTAGAAGAAGACTAGATACTGGAATAGTGAGGTAGTAGGCTTCTCTTCTTCTTTCTCTCTATAATTTCTCTATATAATAATTGCTCTATAGCTTTAGTAAATTGGTGAGAAATGAAGGAAGAATGAGCCTCTATTTATAGGAAAATATAGTTTCGATAATTGCACGTTTTGGGGCTCAAAATATTACAGTATAATACCTTCCTCTTTTTCTTCATTTTTAATTTAGTCCTGCAAGTATTATCAAACTTGCACCACCTCCCCTAATAGTAAATAATGTGAATCAATAGTTCAATCATGTGAATCAATAGTTATAATCATGTAAAAATACGAATTACAGTATAGTACCTTCAACTATACCTCTATTTTTAACTTAGTCATGCAAGTATTCTCAATCTTGCACCACCTCCCCTAATAGTATAAGAATGTGAATCAATAGTACACACATGTGAACAAATAGTTATAATCATGTGAATTAATAACAATTAATTGCTCATTTATCCGGTTAATTACCCGATTGGTCAATATAACCTCCATACATCAATTATTATCGAAATAAATATCGATTTTCACTAACACTAATAATTCCAACACAATAGAACTATCCATTTCATCTTTAATCAACACGAACTTATTCATCATTAATATTATAATTCACAATATTTAACAACCCGGTCGTTCCCAGGAAAGAGGGGGCTTTCCGATAAAGATTTCTCCTTATTGGCATGCAATTAGGTGACCAAACCTCTCCTTGACAGAACTTCTAGACATTGTCAATATTGCAAATAATAATATGAATAACTTTGTCGTCTCAATTATTGATTTAATAATATAAATTATGCAGATGATACTGTGACAATAATTGAATCAATAATATGAGAGATATGATGCAACAATTATTGTAGCAATAATTGAGTATAACTGAGTGACTTCTCTCGTAAGCATCAATAATCAATACCGTGTGCTACTATGCAACCACGCGTATTACTGTACTTTTACTACCGGGTAGTTCAACAGTTTTAACGGTAACACTTTTACCATTATTTTTATAAAAAGATAATTATGTGGTTTTCTAACTACGACAATTCTTCCGTTGTGGGGTCCACCAATGATTGTGCCGTTGTACGAATATTTCCTGTTAAAACAAATGTTTCCCGACCAATCGAATATTATATAACCACTTGCTTACTTTGCAAAATTTGTAAATATTATCCACAACTATAACATTATATCAAATTCACACCATAATATTCATAAATATATTTCGAGAAAATTATTCTTTATTCATAAAAGTTGGGGTCTTACAACCTCCCCTTCATATGAAATTTCGACCTCGAAATTAGGGTACGTACCTGGTATATCGAAGAGGTGAGGATATCTTGACTTCATCTCAGATTCTAACTCCCAGGTCATTTCTTCTACATCGTGGTTTCTCCATAAAACTTTGACTTGAGGTATAACCTTGGAGCGTAGAATATGATCCTTCTTATCCAATATTTTAACAAGGTACCTCTTCATATGTTAAATCTTCCTCTATCTCGTCTGGTTCTAATTTATTAATGTGGTTCGGGTCTTTCACATATTTACGCAACATAGATATGTGAAAACGTTATGAACACGAGACATACTTGACGGTAAGGCGAGTCTATAGGCCAAAGTTCCCTACTCGATCGAGGATTAAAAATGGTCCAATGAATCGAGGATTGAGCTTTCCTCTTTTTGCAAATCTCGTAACTCCTTTCCATGGAGCAACACGTAACAACACATGATCTCTAATATTGAATTCCACGTCCTTTCGATGAAGATCAACATAACTCTTTTGTCGATGTTGTGAGGTTTTAATATGTTGTCGGATCATTTGAATCTTTTTATTAGTCATACGTACCAACTCTGGTCCTAACAACGTTGCTTCACCCATTTCATCACAGCATACTAGAGATTGACACTTTCTTCCATATAACGCCTCAAATGGAGCCATGCCAATACTTGCTTGATAACTATTATTGTAGGAAAACTCCACCAATGGTAAGAACTTGTCCCAACTTCCCTTGAAGTCAAGGACACAGAGTCCTAATAAATCTTCAAGAGTTTGAATAGTCCTTTTTGACTGCCCGTCCGTTTGAGGATGATATGCCGAACTAAATCGTATATCCGTGCCCATAGCTTTTTATAAACTAACCCAAAATCTTGAAGTGAATCTTGGGTCTCGATTAGAAACTATGGATACTGCATACCATACAATCTTATAATCTCGTTTATGTACATACTAGCAAAACCTTCAAGTGTATAAGTTTATCATATTGGTAAGAAATGAGCAGACTTGGTCAATCTATCAACAATGACCCAAATCGCATCTATGCCTTTAGAAACCTTGGGAAGACCAGTAACGAAATCCATGGTAATGTTCTCCCACTTCCATTCTGGAATTTCTAGTGGTTGTAATGGACCTTTTGGCACTTGATGCTCCGCCTTGACTCATTGACAAGTTAGACACCTTGAGATAAACCCTGCTATCTCTCTCTTCATATTGCTCCACCAAAATGTATGTCGAAGATCACGATACATTTTGGTACTCCTAGGATGGATTACAAACGGTGTGTTGTGCGCCTCCATCATGATTTTATACTTCAAGTCAGAATCGTTAGGAACACAAAGTCTGGAGTTGACTCTAAGTATTCCTTCTTCATCGATTCTTGCTTCTGAAATAGCACCTTCTTGCACTTTCTTCCTCATACGCATCAGCTCCAGGTCTGTAGCTTGAGCAGCTTTAACTTTATCGATTAAAGTCGGTTTTACTTGTATATTTGCCATCATCACATGGGTCCCTAGAGTCTTTAACTCTATTTCCATCATTTCCAAGTCATACAAAATGGGCCTTTATGTTGACAATATTGCACTCAGTGCCCGCATATGATCTTCTACTCATTGTGTCAGCTATTACATTCGCTTTCTCCAGGATGGTATTGGATGGTATGATCATAATCTTTCAACAACTCAAGCCATCGTCGTTGCCGCATGTTGAGTTCCTTTTGAGTGAAGAAATATTTGAGGCTTTTATGATCCGTATAGATCTCCACCTTCTCTCCATACAGGTAATGCCTCCAAATTTTAAGCGCAAAAATGACTGCTGCCAACTCTAGATCATGAGTAGGATAATTCCTCTCATATTCTTTGAGTTGTCGTGAGGCATAGGCTATGACTTTCCTATGTTGCATATGAACGCATCCTAACCCTTTGCCTGAAGCATCACTGTAGATGACAAATCCCTCCGAGCCAGATGGTATTGTCAGAACAAGGTGTTGAAATGAGTCTTCTCTTGAGTTCTTGAAAACTCTTTTCACATTCTTCGCTCCAACCGAATTTTGTATCTTTTCGAGTCAGTTGAGTTAATGGAGTAACGGTTCGAGAGAACCCTTCTACGAATCTTTGATAATAACCAGCTAAGCCGAGAAAGCTACGTACTTCGGTCACTGACTTAGGTTGCTCCTAGCTTTGAATTGCTTCAATCTTCGCCGGGTCAACAGATATTCCATGATTTGATATTATGTGCCCAAGGAATGCAATTTCCCTCAAGCCAGAACTCGCATTTCTTTAACTTGACATATAGCTTGTTTTCACGAAGCTTTTGGAGTATCAACCTCAAGTGTTGCTCATGGTCTTCACGGGTTTTGGAGTATATGAGGATGTCATCAATAAAGACGACCACAAAGTGATCCAAATATTCCTTGAATACTCGGTTCATCATGTCCATGAAGGCAACAGGAGCATTAGTCAATCCAAAAGACATGACTAGGAATTCATAATACCCGTACCGAGTTCTGAAAGCAGTCTTTGGAATGTCATCAGTTTTAATCTTCAACTGATGATATCCGGAACGAAGATCAATCTTTGAAAAGAATTTGGCTCCTTGCAACTGGTCAAACAGGTCATCAATGGGAGGAAAAGGGTACCTATTTTTGATGATGACATGATTCAACTCCCGATATTCAATACTAAGTCGCATACTTCCATCTTTCTTCTTCACGAATAGAATAGGAGCACCCCAAGGAGACGTACTAGGACAAATGAAACCGATGTCTAACAATTCCTGTAGTTGGGTTTTTAACTCCTAAAGTTCAATAGGAGCCATTCGATATGGGGCTTTGGAAATGGGTTTTGTACCGAATTCAAGGTCGATATAAAATTCAATTTCACGCTCTGGGGGTAGGCCAGGAAGTTCTTCAGGGAATACGTTAGGAAATTTATTAACAATAGAAATATCATTCAAATCTGACGTATTTATATTTAAATCCGTGACATGGGCTAAGAAAGCTTGGAATCCGTTTTTCAATAAACGAATAGCTTTATGACTTGATATGACAGTGGTTGATTTTAGTGATTTGGTTGCTTGAATTCGCATAATAGGTTGGTTAGGAATATGAAAGCTAACAACCTTACGAAAACAATTAATTTTAGCATGATGAGTAGTTAACCAATCAATCCCTAAAATCATATCAAATGCAAGTATTTTCAAGGAAATAAGATTGACAGGTAACGTGCGGTTACCAATTTGAATCAAACAAGACTTATAAATAGTGGATATAATGAAGGTTTCTCCCAACGGAGTTTCAACAGATAAGTTAAGGTCTAATTTCTCCGAAGTCAAATTTAAATGTTGAGCGCAAGTAGGAGAAATGAAAATATGGGTATAACCGGTATCAAATAAAGTATAAACTTCACTAGAGTTTATAATTAGCTTACCTGTGATCACTTCATTCGGATTCTTCACTTTTTGGGAGGTTACGACAAACGCTCTCCCTTGAACTACCGGTTTTATCTTGTTTGGGACACCCTTTGATGCCTCCATCCCAGCTGGACTTGACTTTGGTGCACGACAAAATCGGGTTAGGTGACCTTCTTTTCCACAATTATAACACGCTTTGGACTGCATCGCGCAGTTTGGACTGATGTGTCCTTCCCCTCCACATTTGTAACATACGACCGGCGGTTGTTCTCCTTCCTTAACAACAGGTGCTGGTGCTGACGTCTTTCCATCATTGTTGAATTTTCCTCTTTTGAAATGTCCACTCTTATTGTCATGGCCATAATTACCACCGAAGTGATTACCATTTCTGGCATGTTGATTCCCTCCACGCTTGTTGTCACCGCTTCGATGACTGCTACCAGTGGTATTATTGACTTGTCGACTGCTCTCTCTTGGTTGGGTTGACTCATTATCACGCTCCAAAAACTGAGACCTATTCACAACATCTGAATACAAACACCGTTTGTGAGAAATTAGGTATTGACGTATCTCGGGTTTCAAACCTCTTAGAAACATCCGCGTCATTCTCTCCTCATTATCAACCAAGTGGGACGTAAACCGAGATAACTCAACAAACTTAGCTTCGTACTGCGCCACTGTCATATTGTTTTACTTAAGCTTGATGAACTCTACCTCCTTCATATGACGAATACTTTCAGGAAAGTACTTGTCGTTGAACAGCTCTTGGAACTTCTCCCAAGACATTTTGAGTGTGGCAGGTTGAGTACGCTTTACAGATTCCCACCAGTAATCTGCCTCTGCTCGCAACATGAAGGTGGCAAAGGGAACCTTTTGCTCCTCGGAGCATCCCAAGACATCAAATATCTTGTTGATCTGCTTTATCCACGTCTCCGCGTTAAGTGGTTTTGGCTCTCCAAAAAACTTCGGTGGTCCCAGTTCCTTGAACTGCTTAACGGTCACCGTCCGAGAGTTGTCAGTGTTTCCACCTGAATTTTGGACAGGAGCCGCCCTCGCCTGATGTTGCATGAATTTCATAAAACCTCTACACATCCCATCGCTCATCATTTGATCGTTGTTGTTTACCTGAGGATTATTGTCCTCCTATTGCACATTATCCTGGATATTAATCTGTGGTGACTCAACGGTCTCATGTGCTTCATTGCTTATCTCAACATTTTCGGAGCCATTTTCAAATACTGCCACAAAACAAGGGCTAATTAACATATCACATATTATTCCAATACTCTAACCGACCAATTAAATACCAAATAAACTTAGGTAGGTCATACTAGCGAAGGAATTCCATGTCTCTCCCCTCCTAGTTCTTGTCTCACATTTCAGCTAGGGATCATATCCCTAAACTTTGATACCAACTGTGACGCCCCCAAAATAGGTATACATCACCCATCTTGAGTCACCAAATACATGGTACAAAATTCAAATACATCTTAATTATACAACAGTCGTGTAAAATACGACAAAACATAATCTAAGAGTTTTAATAAGAATATTGTTATCTAGACAATTTCCACATTCAATGGAGTCCTCATTACATTTATTGTCACACTATTTAACATAATAGTGAGGACTACTAATGCTATCATCTGGGCAGTCACTCCGTTCCCCGACTAGTCCCGGCTACGTTCTTATTTCCTGAAGAGAACAGTGAAAGAAAGGGTGAGCTCAACTAGCCCAGTAAGAAATATTATGACTAAGATAATGCAGAATAAATTATCATTAGCCTTCAATAATGTTAAACTGATAGAATATAATAGACAGCAAGTTTAACTGCAGCGGAACAAGCAATCCATTAGAAGAGTCAAGTAGAGCATAAAATTTACTATCTTCTATGATTTAAAAAGTTTTTCATCAACTTTATCGCTGAGACTCAGCTTAATAAATAAAATCGAATCATCCCTGCATCATGACCAAGGATATTCATGTAATCATCAATGGTCATGACTATACCAAATAATCCCTGGTCATAATTACACCAACAACTGTCCATCAATGAACTACATGCCAATGAGGACTTTTACAACATCATTCGTCACATTACGGTCATGATTATACTAATCCCTGGTCATAATCATACCAAGTCCATCTATGCACGTAAGCCAAAGATGACTTTCATCACAATATAAGCATGAGGATGATGACAATGACATAATAATTCAATAAAACAAGTTCAAGGATAAATTTTAAAGATTTATAATTTTAATTTATCCAGAAATCAATAACGTCCAAATTGTCAACATGATACTTCTTTGTGGAGTAAAATTCAAGAATGCTCAGAAGAATGTTTCCATGAAAAGATACTGGATGAAGCGCAAATATCCAGGATTTTCTACTAATTTCATGGAGTATAGAAGCTAAAACTTTAACCAACTGAGTATAATATAATATATGAAAGTGCAAATGGATTTTTGACCGTTATGCGGTACTCCACGTAGACATATCATTTCCACAATTTAATAAGGAATGAATACGAAGGATCATTCACCATACATGTGGTAATCCATATAGACAGGTTATTCTAACAGAATAATAAAGAATGAAATAACAGAAGAATTCGTTATGCATGCGATAGACCGCACAGACAGGTTATTTCTAACAGAATAATAAAGAATGGAACTAGGTCATGCGTAATCCTCACAGACAGGATATTCCAACAGAATAATAAAGAATGCAACCAGGTCATGCGTAATCCGCACAGAAAGGATATTCCAACATAATAATAAAGAATGAAATAACAACAGAATTCACCAGGCATGCGATAGACCGCATAGACAGGTTATTCCAACAGAATAATAAAGAATGGAATAATAGAAGAATTTCACCATGTATGCGGTACTTCACATAGACAAGTTATTCCAACATAATAATAAAAATGGAATAACAACCCTTACGAGTATTGAAAGAAAAAAACTCTCTTCATGAATACGAAAGAATAATACCCCTTACCTTAGAAGAAGACTGGATACTGGAATAGTGAGATAGCAGACTTCTCTTCTTCTTTCTCTCTATAATTTTTCTCTATAATAATTGCTCTATAGCTTTAGTGAATTGGTGAGAAATGAAGGAAGAATGAGCTTCTATCTATAGGAAAATATATGTAAGACCCCAACTTTTATGAATAAAGATGAATTTTCTATAAATATCATTTTTGAATTTTAAGGAGTAAATTTGATATAATGTTATAGTTGTGGGTAATATTTATAAATTTTGCAAAGTACGCAAGTTGTTATATAATATTCAATTGGTCAGGAAATATTCATTTTAACAGGGAATATTCGTACGACGGCACAATCATTAGTGGACCCCACAACGAAATTATTGTCGGATTGAGAAAACGACAAAAATATTTTTATGAAAATAACGACGAAAGTTTTACCGTTAACTGTTGAAACACCCGGTGTTAAAAATATAATTATACGTGTGGTTGCATAGTAGTACACAGGTATTGATTATTGATGCTTACGTGAGAAGTCACTCAGTTTTCTTCAATTATTGCTACAGTAATTGTTGCATAGTGTCTTACGTTATTTGATTCAATTATTGTCGATATTTTATATATTAGTAAATCAATAATTGAGACAACAAAGTTATTAATATTATTATTTACAATATTAACGATGTCTAGAAGCTCTGTCAAGGAGAGGTTTGGTCACCTAATTGCGCGCCAGTAGAGAGAAATCCTTATTGGAAAGCCCCCTCTTTCATGGGAACGACCTGATCGATTAATATTGTGAATTATAATAATGATGATAAATGTTGTCAAAAAATTGAAGGGATTTTTATGAAGTCTTTGATGTAAATTTTACTTATTATTTGGATCCCCACTTACCAATTTTTCAAAATAGTCGGACGAAATTATCTCAGTTTTGTTTTATTACTTATATATATATATATATATATAAGTTTATTATATGTATTTATATAAATGTCAGTATATATATATATATATATATATATATACAGTCTGGATCAAGTGTATTCCCCTTATCTTACTCACCCGTGCTCACCCCCTTTAGCGATGGACCCGGCGACGGTTTGGTTATACAACCGTCGTCTATACTTTTAGCGACGCTATATGTTGTCCGTCGCTAAAAGTATAGACGACGGTTGTATGATCGAAACCATCGCCGGGTCCGTCGCTAAAGGGGGTAAGCACGGGTGAGTAAGATAAGGAGTATGCACTTGATCCTTGCTCTCTCTCTATATATATATGTATATATATATATATTGTTGTGAGTGGGTGGTGTAGACTTTGGTGTAAGTTTTGGTGGGTGAAATAAAGTGTCGTATAAGGCATGCAATGAATTTATATATATATATATATATATATATATTATATTTTGTTTTAGTTTTTGTTTTATTTGAATTGTAGCCATCCGTGAATTGAATAATTCAGCTTGTGAATGTTTGATTGTTGCGTCCGTGAATTTTTCTTACACAGTGCCCCTTCAATTCTCCTATAAATAGGATGCTTAGTTAGAATTGAAAACACACCAAAAATTCAGAGAATTCTTCTTCTATAATCTTGAGCATTTTTTTTAGAGTTTTAAGAAGTTTTGAGCATAGAAAACAGTATAAGTTTTCTTCAAGAATATTCTCGCCAGTTGAAATACTCTTCTTTCTAAGGTAAGGGGTATTATTTCTTTCGTATTCATGAAAAGAACTTCCGTTATTCCATTCTTTATTATTCTGTTGAAATAACCTGTATACGCGGGCTACCCTATACTTGGTGAAATTCTTCTGTTATTCCATTCTTTATTATTATGTTGGAATAACCTATCTATGCGAAGTATCGCATACATGGTGAAATTCTTCTGTTATTCCATTCTTTATTATTCTGTTGGAACATCCTGTCTGTGCGTTTATGCATGACCTGGTTCCGTTATTTATTATTCTATTTAAACATCCTGTCGGTGTGAATTTCGCCTGACCTGGTTCCTTTATTTATTATTCTGTTGGAATATCCTATCTGTGCGTTTACGCATGACCTGGTTCCGTTATTTATTATTCTATTAGAATAACCTGTCTGTGCGGTCTATCGCATACCTGGTGATTTCTTTTGTTATTCCATTCTTTATTATACTCAGTTGGTTAAAATTTTGGCTTTTATACTCTATGAAATTAGTGGAATATCCTTGATATTTGCGCTTCATCCAGTATCTTTTCATGGAAATATTCTTCTGAGCATTCTTGAGTTTTACCCCCACAAAGCAGTATCATGTTGACAATTTAGACGTTATTGGTTCCTGGATAAATTAATTCTTGAACTTGTTTTATTGAATTCTTATATCATTGTCATCATCCTCATGTTTATATTATGTTGAAAGTCATCTGTAGCCTGTAGTGCATAGATGGACTTTGTATGATTATGACCAGGGATTATTTGGTATAATCATGACCGTAATGTTACAAATGATGTGGTAAAAGTCTTCATTGGCCCGTAGTACATTGATGGACAGTTGTTGGCATGATCATGACCATTGATGAATACACGAATATCCTTGGCCTGTAGTGCATGGATAATTTGTGGTCATGATACTAATGAATATCCTTGGCCGTAGTGTAGGGATGATGATGTGGATTATTTATTAAGCTGAGTCTCAGCGATAAAAGTGATGAAAAACCTTTTTAAATCATAAAAGATAGTAGATTTTATTCTCTACTTGACTCTTTTAGTGGATTGCTTGTTCCGCTATAGTTAAACTTGATGTTTGTTATATTTTATCAGTTTAACATTGTTGAAGACTAATGATAAATTATTCTGCATTATCTTAGTCATAATATTTCTTACTGGGCTAGTTGAGCTCACCTTTTCGCTTTCATTGTTCCCTTCAGGAAATGAGAACGTAGCAGGGACTAGTCGGGGAACTGAGTGACGGTCTCGATGATAGTATTAGTAGTCCTCACTATTCTATGAAATAGTGTGATAATAAATGTATTGAGGACTTATTTTGAGTTTGAATACTGTCTAGAAGACAATATTTGTATTTAAACTCACAGCTCATGTTGTATATTTAAGATTGTATTTGTATCATGTACCATGTATTTGGCGACTCAGAATAGGTGATGTATACCTATTTTGGGGGCGTCATAAAATAGTTTCGATAATTGCACGTTTTGGGGCTCAAAATATTACAGTATAATACCTTCTTCTTTTTCTTCATTTTTAATTTAGTCTTGCAAGTATTATCAAACTTGCACGACCTCCACTAATAGTAAATAATATAAATCAATAGTTCAATCATGTGAATCAATAGTTATAATCATGTAAAAATACGAATTACAGTATAGTACCTTTAACTATACCTCCATTTTAAACTTAGTCATGCAAGTATTCTCAATCTTACACCACCTCCCCTAATAGTACAAGAATGTGAATCAATAGTACACACATGTAAATAAATAGTTATAATCATGTGAATTAATAGCAATTAATTGCTCATTTATCCGGTTAATTACCCGATTGGTCAATGTAACCTCCATACATCAATTATTATCGAAATAAATGTCGATTTTCACTAACACTAATAATTCCAACACAATAGAACTATCCATTTCATCTTTAATCAACACGAACTTATTCATCATTAATATTATAATTCACAATATTTTACAACCCGGTCGTTCCCAGGAAAGAGGGGGCTTTCCGATAAGTATTTCTCCTTATTGGCGCGGAATTAGGTGATCAAACCTCTCCTTGACAGAACTTCTAGACATTGTCAGTATTGCAAATAATAATATAAATAACTTTGTCGTCTCAATTATTGATTTAATAATATAAATTATGCAGATGATACTATGACAATAATTGAATCAATAATATGAGAGATATGATGCAGCAATTATTGTAGTAATAATTGAGTATAACTGAGTGACTTCCCTCGTAAGCATCAATAATCAATACCACGTATTACTGTACTTTTACTACTGGGTAGTTCAACAGTTTTAACGGTAAAACTTTCGCCGTTATTTTTATAAAAAGATAATTGTGTCATTTTCTAACTACGACAATACTTCGTTGTGGGGTCCACCAATGATTGTGCCGTCGTACGAATATTCCCTGTTAAAACGAATATTCCCCGACCAATCGAATATTATATAACCACTTGCTTACTTTGCAAAATTAGTAAATATTACCCACAACTATAATATTATATCAAATCCACAACATAATATTCAAAAATATATTTCGAGAAAATTATTCTTTATTCATAAAAGTTGGGGTCTTACAGTTGGGGCGCTGAGAATGGCGCTGGGGCGCCGTCTCCTGGCGCTGGGGCGCCGGCTCCTGGCGCTGGGGCGCGAGTTTTCAGTAGCTCTTAGCTACATCCGGCGCTGCGGCGTGGATCATTATACTGCAAATGGCGCCGGGGCGCCACTTTACAGTAGGATCAGCAATAGCCGGCGCTGCGGCGCGGCTTCTAAGTGTAACACTGGCGCTGCGGCGCCAGTACAGGAAAAATGCCCAAGAAAGCTCGAACAAAATGTAAAGCAAGCCTGTAGAGTACTCAAAGTTAAATATAATAATATAGATATAAAAGCTAATTAAAAGATTAAAAACAGGGAACAACTTATGCAACAAAGGGATTAATTCGCGGGTATAAATCCCACTCAACAAATACCCCCAAACTTAAGCTTTTTCTTGTCCTTAAGCAAACCATAATGCAAGATACGAATGAACACTAATACTAATAACTAAAATCATGGCCACTAAGTTAAATCATAAACATCCTCTAATAATAGGGCAAAAACGCATGCGAACGAGGGCGTAAAGTCTAAAAATAAATAAGAGACTGTAATAGATCCATTCAGTGTGTGTGTGAAGACCACATATCTAAAATAGCCATAACCCAAATTAAGATCATACAGTCGACCGTGATAACCAATAGGAAACTATGCAACTCACATACATAACAAATGCTAAGACAAGACGCAAAAACACGAAAGGCACGAAAGATCTAGAATAGCGAAGTAAAATCTGACTTAGATAGTACTTGATTACTTTTAGGCAAAACAGAGCACTCATTAGCAAGCTTTTGATCAATGACTCCCAAGCCAAAGACTTTAGGGCACTAGGTGTAAAACACCCCTAAGAATCTAATAACTCAAGCACAAAGGCCACGTAAACAACATAAGTCCAAAAAAAGATTTTACGAGCCTGTGTTTATGGGCATGTGCATTTCCACGCTCCATCTCAATCCACCGTAGGACTTTATTTATTTATTTATATTTTATTTTATTTTATTTTTAGAACTAAAGAGCCAAAAATGCTTAAGCTTCTAAGTCTTTTAAAACTTGAAATTAACAGAGTATATAACAGTGCAAACTATTTTCATCACGACAAAAAGACAACCAGAAACTTGACAAAGGCTAGAAAGATAATAGGCCAGTGCTTGCTAAATGAATGGATCCAAGACAGACTCGATCTATCTAAAACACACGCCCCAAATTCACCAAGATTTGCCACTAGTCTAAGAAACATGATATAATTACTTGACGCTCATCAAAGGCCACAACAAAACTTAACGCTAAACTATCCTAACCCAGCATATAGACAATTAAGACAGGGGGTTTGTGACGCCCCCAAAATAGGTATACAACACCCATTCTGAGTCGTCAAAATACATGGTACAGAAACAACTACAACTTTATTAAAACAACATAAAAATTGTGAGTTTAAATACAAATATTGTCATCTAGACAATATCCACACTCAAATAAGTCCTCATTACAATTATTAATACACTATTTTACAAAATAGTGAGGACTACTTGAACAACTTCTAGAACCATAATTCCACACCCTGACTAGTACTCGCTACATTCTCGCATTCTGAGAAGAAAAATGGAACAACAAGGAAAAGGGTGAGCTCAACTAGCCTATTAAAGAACATTATGACTAAGATAATATAGAACAAATTATCGTTAGTCCTCAACAGGGAAAAATCTAATAGAATACAATAGACAACTAGTTTTAAATCAATCTTCGCAGCGGAAATAATAATTCATTAGAAGAGTTAAGTAGAGAATGCAAACTACTATCTTCTATATATGAATTTAAAAGTTCATCGTCGATATTTTATCCCTGTAACATCAATCAATATATATCTGGAATCAAATATTCATCTTTGCACTACAGGCCAAAGATATTCATCAGTTGGTCATGTTCATCTAAACACCTGTTCATCTTTGCACTACGGGCCAAAGATATTAATCAGTCGGTCATGTTCATCTCAACATCTGTTCATCTTTGCACTACGGGCCAAAGATATTCATCAAGAAATCATTCATCTTTGCACTACAGGCCAAAGATATTCAGTAATATCATCATTTAGGACTGAGGATGATGAAAAATATTTTATAGAAAACGAATCCAGTGAAACAAAAGAACAAGTATTAAGGATTCGTACTTTAAATAATCCAAGTTTAAAAATACTTCATAAATAACCAGATTGGAGTAAAATTCAAAAATGAAGATAAAAACATAGATCCAATCAAAGATAGGAATCATAACAGACAATTTTGGACACAGAAAAGAAAATTTAATTTTTCTGTGAATAGTGTTGTATTTGTGAATAGTGCCATATACGTGAATAGTAACTCTGACCTCCAAAGATAGAAATTTCACAAAAAAAATTATCACGCTTCGTGAATAGTACTCGTGAATAGTAACTCGTAAATAGTAACTCATAAATAGTAACTCATGAAAAGTAACTCATGAATAGTAATCCTGACATGAAAAAGTTTCAAATTTGATAAAAAGTTTCAACCAATATTTTAGCATAATGATATTGAAGAAATAATATCATTTGAGAAGAAAATAACATCCCTTACCTTAGCTAGAATAGTACTTTTGGTTGAAATATCAGATATAGTGCTGAAAGAACTTGCACCGTATAGCAACACTCAAAGTATAAAAATACTCACAAAATACGCTCGATATTATAAAGAGAGAAAGAGAGAGAAATCTATAGTTTCTGGTGTGATTTTCAATTCTAACCTAAGCACCCTATTTATAAGAAAATGCTTAGAACACCAAAGCAGAAAATTTAATATAATATTAATATATATATATATATATATATATATATATATATATATATATATATATTAAAATCCTACGCACACTAAATCAGATCTAATTATCAGCCACCAATAGTCAACTAAATCAAAAAAGATGTTTTTCTTAATTAAAATAATTAAAACTTCCAAATATCAATTATTCTGGAACCTTGGAACTTCAATAATTCATAATAAATATCCCTTTTATCAGAAAATTCGAATCTCACGATTTTTATAAGAAATTCAATTCTCTACAACTTTGCAGAAGAAAGTTTTTTCAAATTCCAAACAGAAATGGACCGAAATCCATAAACGGGCGATTTTACAGGCTATAATCAAATTTTAGTCAAGAAATGGGCCCACGGACATGTTTGACATGTTTAAACAACTTTTACAACAAAAATACTCCTCATCCTCATATACTCATATATCCCACATTCATTGTAAAAATATCCCCATTATTATATTATAATAATATAATAAAATATTATTTTATCAGAAAAGATAAAATATCAATTTTTTAACAATTGTCACTTTAAAATTTTTCTCCATCTATATCCACATAAAATCAATATTTTCCTCATCATATAAATTAATAATGAATTATTCACAAATAATATTACAGAATCACAGTATTGGCAACCAGGCCGTTCCTAGGAAAGAGGGGGCTTTCCAATAAAGATTTCTCCTTACTGGCGCGCAATTAGGTGACCAAACCTCTCCTTAGACAGAACTTTCTAGACATTGCCAATAAAGTTTTCTAATAATATTATTCAGATAATATGAATTATTGCTCTGATAATGAAAAATACTGTGTAGTGACAATTATTAAAATAACAGTAATATAAAAAATCAACGCATCAATTATTGAATCAATAAAATAAAATACTGAACAGTAATTACTGTAACAATTATTGAGTAGTGCCTTCTTATGTAAGAATCAATAATTGGTGCAATACCGTGTGCTAACGCGTATTACTGTGTTTTAACCACCGAGTATTCCAACAGTATTAACGGTAACAACTGCACCATTATTTATTAACAACTTATACTTGTCGTTTTTTTCATCCAATCGCTTTCCGTTATGGGGCCCACAAAAGACTGCACCGTCGTACGAATATTCCCCGATAGCAAGAATATTCCACGTCCAAACGAATATTCCCCGACAATAATGAATATTTTATAACCACCTGCTCATTTAAAATATTTGCGTATTTTACCCATAACTAACCATATTAATCAAATTAACCCTTACTATTTCAAAATAATAAATAGAGGAAATTAAATTTCATTTATTAATAATTTGGGGTCTTACAACCTCCCCTCCTTATGAAATTTCATCCTCGAAATTGGCGTACGTACCTGGTGTTTCAAAAAGATGAGGATACCTCGCTTTCATTTCTGATTCTAACTCCCAGGTCATTTTTTCAATAGCATGGTTTCTCTACAAAACTTTAACTTGTGGTATGAGCTTCGTACGTAGGACATGCTCCTTCCTATCCAAAATCTTGACAGGTACATCTTCATACGTTAAGTCTTCGGCTATCTCGTCCGGTTCTAACTCAATAACATGGTTCGGGTCGTAACATCGATACGTGAAAAACGTTATAAACACGCGTCATACTTGGAGATAAAACGAGTCTATAGGCCACAGTTTCTATTCGATCTAGGATTTCAAATGGACTAATAAATCGAAGGTTTGAGCTTTCTTCACCTCGCCAATTCTCACTTTTGGAATAACAACTTCTTGTACCTCCTTCTTCATATTCATCAGCTCCGGTGTGTAGCTTGAATGTTTTTAACTTTATCGATTAAAGTCGGTTCTACTTGTATATCATCACGTGAGTCCCTAGAGTCTTTAACTCTATATCTATCATTTGTAAGTTATATAAAATGGGTCTTTGACAATATCGCATTCGTACTCGTATACGATCTTTTACTCAACACGTCAGCTACCACATTCGCTTTTCCAGGATGGTATGGTCAGAACTTGTGTCGAAATGAGTCTCCTATTGAGTTCTTCGAAGCTCTTCCCACATTCCTTGTTCCATTCGAATTTTGTATCTCTACGAGTCAGCTGCGTTAATGGAGTAGTGATTCGAGAAAATCTTTCCACAAAATCTTCGATAATAACCAGCTAAGCATAGAAAGCTATGTATTTTGATTACTGACTTAGGTTGCTCTCAACTGTGACTCACATCCCAATCTTGGATAGCACATCACAACGACACCTATTAGTTTACTACCGCACGAATATGGCGTCCCCTATGAAGAGTCTAGCTTCAGTGCATTCCACAAAGGAAGTCACCAGATAAAGGCTCGGGTACCAAATTCTATAGTTGAATTTTTAATTCCTGAAGTTAAATAGGTGATATGAGATTTTAGAAATGGGTTTTGTACCGGGTTCAAAGTCGATACAAAATTCAATATCACACTTTGGGAGTAAGCCAAGAAATTCTTCAGGAAATACATCAAAAAATTTACTAACAATAGAAATATCATTCAAATCTGACGTATTTTTGTTTAAGTCCATAACATGGGCTAAGAAAGCTTGACATCCGTTTTTTAATAATGAATGACTTTATGGCTTGATATGAAAGTGTTTGACTTCAATGGTTTGGTTGCTTGAATTCGAATAACAGGTTGCTTAGGAATATGAAAACTAACAACCTTACGAAAGCAATCAATTTTGGTATGATGAGTAGTTAACCAATCAATCCCTAAAATCACATCAAAAGCAAGTATCTTTAAAGAGATAAGATCAACAGGTAATGTGATAGTGCCAACTTGAATCAGGCAAGATTTATAAATAGTGGATGTGATGAAAGTTTCTCCTAACGGAGTTTCCACAGATAGGTCAAAGTCTAATTTATCCGGAGTCAAGTTTAAACGTTGAGCACAAGTAGGAGAGATAAATGAATGGGTAGCACCGATATCTAGTAATGTATAAACTTCGCATGAATTTATGATTAGCTTACCCGTGATCACCTCGTTTGGGTTTCTCGCATGTTGACCAGTCACGATAAACGCTCTTCCAGGAACTGTTGACTTTGACTTTTCTGGGACAGCCTTTTGAGTCACCATCCCCACTGGGCTTGGTTTCGCTACCGTACAATCTCGAGCGATATGTCATTCCTTTCTACAATTATAGCATACCTTGAAATGTTGTGGACAGTTTGGGCTGATGTGTCCCTCTTTTCCACATTTATAGCATACGACCGGTGGTCATTCTCCTCCCTTAAAATCAGTTGCTGCTGGTGCTGGTGTCTTCGTAGTGTCATTGTTGAATCTCCTCTTTTTAAAATCTCCCCCCGACTCGCTTCTTCTATTTTCATGGCCATGATTACAACCAGAGTGGTTGTCGCTCTTGTCCGTATTTTTCTTTCTCCACTGGTTATCGTTGTTCAGATGACTGCTGTCACTGGTATGATCCTAGTTGCGGTCTCTTGGTTGAACGCACTCGCTATCTCGCTCTAATAATTGAGCTCTATTGACAACATCTGATTATAAAGAAAATTTATGAGAGATAAGATATTACCGAATCTCAGGTTTTAAACCTCTCAGAAACATCCTCGTCATTCGTTCCTCATTCTCTACCAAATGGGGTGCAAACCTGGATAACTCTGCGAACTTCGCCTTGTATTGGGACACCGTCATGTTGTTTTGTTCTAGTCTAATAAACTCTACCTCTTTCATATGACGAATACTTTCAGGAAAGTATTTTTCATTGAAAAGTTTCTGAAACGTTTCCCAAGGCATGCGGAGTGCGGCAGGCTGGGTACGTTTCACAGAATCCCACTAGTAATCTGCCTCGCTACGGAACATAAAGGCGGCGAATGGAACCTTATGTTCCTCCGTGCATCCCAAGACATCGAATATCTTGGTAATTTGCTTGACCCATGTTTCCGCCATGATCGGATCCAGCTTTCCCTTAAATTCTGGTGGTCCCAACTCTTTGAACTGCTTGACCGTGACAAGCCGCGTGTTGTTATCATTTCCACCCGTATTCTGTAAACGAGTCTCCCTCGTCTGGTTTTGCATGAACTACAAAAAGCTCCTAAACATCCCGTCGTTCATCGTCTGCTCAGTGGTGTTGTTTACAGGAGGAATATTGCCAGCCTGTTGCATGTTCTCCTCGTTGGTGAGTACAGGCGTTTCCACGGTCTCATTTACTCCACTGTTAATATTCTCAGTCGACATTCTCAAATACTGTCATAAAACAATGGTTAATTAAGGAAATCAATATATCACATAATATCCCTATATACTGACCAACTAACAAATAAGCTTAGGTAGGACACACTAGCGAAGGATTTACTCGTCTCTACCCTCCTAGTTCTATTCCCCTACATCTGCTAGAGATCATATCCCTAAGCTCTGATACCAACTGTGACGCCCCCAAAATAGGTATACAACACCCATTCTGAGTCGTCAAAATACATGGTACATAAACAACTACAACTTTATTAATACAACATAAAAACTGTGAGTTTAAATACAAATATTGTCATATAGACAATTTCCACACTCAAATAAGTCCTCATTATAATTATTAATACACTATTTTACAGAATAGTGAGGACTACTTGAACAACTTCTAGAACCATAATTCCACACCCTGACTAGTACTCGCTACATTCTCGCCTTCTGAGAAGAAAAATGGAACAACAAGGAAAATGGTGAGCTCAACTAGCCCAGTAAAGAACATTATGACTAAGATGATATAGAACAAATTATCGTTAGTCCTCAATAGGGAAAAATCTAATAGAATACAATAGACAACTAGTTTTAAATCAATCTTCGCAGCGGAAATAATAATTCATTAGAAGAGTTAAGTAGAGAATGCAAACTATTATCTTCTATATATGAATTTAAAAGTTCATCGTTGATATTTTATCCCTGTAACATTAATCAATATATATCTGGAATCAAATATTCATCTTTGCACTACAGGCCAAAGATATTCATCAGTTGGTCATGTTCATCTAAACACCTGTTCATCTTTGCACTACGGGCCAAAGATATTAATCAGTCGGTCATGTTCATCTCAACACCTGTTCATCTTTGCACTACGGGCCAAAGATATTCATCAAGAAATCATTCATCTTTGTACTACAGGCCAAAGATATTCAGTAATATCATCATTTAGGAATGAGGATGATGAAAAATATTTTAAAGAAAATGAATCTAGTGAAACAAAAGAACAAGTATTAAGATTTGAACTTTAAATAATCCAAGTTCAAAAATACTTCATAAATAATCAGATTAGAGTAAAATTCAAGAATGAAGATCAAAACATAGATCCAATCAAAGATAGGAATCATAACAGATAATTTTTGACACAAAAAAGAAAATTTAATTTTTCTGTGAATAGTATCGTATTCGTGAATAGTGCCATATACGTGAATAGTAACTCTGACCTCAAAAGATAGAAATTTCACAAAAAAATTATCACGCTTCGTGAATAGTACTCGTGAATAGTAACTCATGAATAGTAACTCGTGAATAGTAACCCTGACATGAAAAAGTTCCAAATTTGATAAAAAGTTTTAACCAATATTTCAGCATAATGATATTGAAGAAATAATATCATTTGAGAAGAAAATAACATCCCTTACCTTAGCTAGAATAGTACTTCTGGTTGGAATATCAGATATAATGCTGAAGGAACTTGCACCGTATAGCAACACTCAAAGTATAAAAATACTCACAAAATACGCTTGATATTATAGAGAGAGAAAGAGAGAGAAATCTGTAGTTTCTGGTGTGATTTTCAATTCTAACCTAAGCACCCTATTTATAGAAAAATGCTTAGAACACCAAAAGCAGAAAATTTAATATAATATTAATATATATATATATATATATATATATATATATATATATATATATATATATATATTAAAATCCTACGCACACCAAATCAGATCCAAATATCAGCCACCAATAGTCAACTAAATAAAAAAACATTTTTCTTAATTAAAATAATTAAAACTTCTAAAAATCAATTATTTTGGAATCTTAGAACTTCAATAATTCATAATAAATAGCCCCTTTATCAGAAAATTTGAATCTCGCGATTTTTATAAGAAATTCAATTCTCTACAACTTTGCAGAAGAAAGTTTTTCCAAATTCCAAACAGAAATGGACCGAAATCCATAAACGGGCAATTTTACAGGTTATAATCAAATTTTAGTCAAGAAATGGGCCCACGAACATGTTTAACATGTTTTAAACAACTTTTACAACAAAAATACTCCTCATCCTCATATACTCATATATCCCACATTCATTCTAAAAATATCCCCATTATTATATTATAATAATATAATAAAATATTATTTTATCAGAAAAGATAAAATATTAATTTTTTAACAATTGTCACTTTAAAAATTTTCTCCATCTATATCCACATTAAATCAATATTTTCCTCATCATATAAATCAATAATTAATTATTCACAAATAATATTACAGAATCACAGTACTGGCAACTAGGCCGTTCCCAGAAAAGAGGGGGCTTTCCAATAAAGATTTTTCCTTACTGGCGCGCAATTAGGTGACCAACCCTCTCCTTAGACAGAACTTTCTAGACATTGCCAATAATGTTTTCTAATAATATTATTCAGATAATATGAATTATTACTCCGATAATGAAAAATACTGTGTAGTGACAATTATTGAAATAACAGTAATATAAAAAATCAACGCAGCAATTATTGAATCAATAAAATAAAATACTGAACAGTAATTACTGTAACAATTATTGAGTAGTGCCTTCTTACGTAAGAATCAATAATTGGTGCAATACCGTGTTCTAACACGTATTACTGTGTTTTAACCACCGGGTATTCCAACAGTATTAACAGTAACAACTGCGCCGTTATTTATAAACAACTTATACTTGTCGTTTTTTTCATCCAATCGCTTTCCTTTATGGGGCCCACAAAAGACTGCACCGTCGTACGAATATTCCCCGACAGCAAGAATATTCCACGTCCAAATGAATATTCTCCGACAACAATGAATATTTTATAACCACCTGCTTATTTAAAATATTTGCGCATTTTACCCATAACTAACCACATTAATCAAATCAACCCTTACTATTTCAAAATAATAAATAGAGGAAATTAAATTTTATTTATTAATAATTTGGGGTCTTACAGGGTTGGAGTTAAACAAAAAATAATAGGCAAAAAACTATAAACTAGAAAGTACCCTTAACAACCCAGGGTAAAGCCATAACACATGACATCAAGTATACCAATTAATTAGTGTAAAACCCAAAAAAATGAGGCCTTAGGCAAAACAATATCTGACTTAGTAAAGATATTCCCACACAAGATATATAACCACCAGCATGCATTTAAATGTAACATAAAATACTATTAAGCAAAAACATGCCTCCAAAATAAATTCAACATGCATCCAAGAACAAAAAACTCTACCACAATAATAATCACCATAGATAATATTAAACCATAAGTGTAAGACCCCGAATTTTTTTTATGTATGAATAAAATTGAATTTTCTCTATTCATTATCTTGAAATAATGAGTTAATTTGATATAATATTTTGGTTATGGGTGAAATGTGCAAATTTTGCAAAATAAGTGAGTGGTTATAAAATATTCATTTTGTCGGGGAATATTCGTTTCGTCGTGGAATATTCTTGCCGTCGGGGAATATTCGTACGACGGCGCAACCAATTGTGGGCCCCATAATGAAATAACTGTCGGATGAAGAAAACGACAAAGTTTGAGTTTTATAAATAACGACGTAATTGTTACCGTTAACACTGTTGGAATACCTGGTGGTTAAAATACAGTAATACGAGTGGTTGCACAGTAGCACACGGTATTGCACAGTATTGTTGAATTATTGATTCATATGTAAGAAGACACTACTCAATAATTGTTACAGTAGTTAGTGTTTAATATTTTATTTTATTGATTCAATAATTGTTACGTTGATATTTTATATTATTGTTGTTTCAATAATTGTCACTGTACAATATTTCCCATTTTAAGATCAATAATTCATATTATTTGAATAATATTATTAGATAACATTATTGGCAATGTCTAGAAAGTTCTGTCAAGGAGAGGTTTGGTCACCTAATTGCGCGCCAGTAAGGAGAAATCCTTATCGGAAAGTCCCCTCTTTCTTGGGAACGACCTCGTTATCATAATTGTGATTCTGTAATATTATTTACGAATAATTAATTATTGATTTATATGATAAGGAAATATTTATTTGATGCAGATATAAATAATGGATTTATTTATTTTATGTTGTTATAATTGAAGGAATTAATGTTGAGGTATTTTATCAGTATCTTTGTCGGGTTGATGTGAATAGTACCCCGTGAATAGTACCCTGTGAATAGTACTTTAGAAATAGTACCCCGTGAATAGTACCCTGATATGAAAAGTGTCCCGAATACCCGAATGAATAATATTATAGTGAATAGTAAACCCGGGTAAATAGTAACCCGTGAATAGTAACTCATGAATAGTACCCCGACATGAAAATATTGATATTTAATAAGAAAGTTTAGATCAATATTCCAATAAAATGATGCTGGATGAAGCGCCAAACTAAATGATATTCCATTAATTTCAGGTATTATAGAAGCAATACTTACTATAATAAGTTTAGATTTAAGAATATGAAAAGAATTAACATACGAAAATTGCAAATGGATTTTCACCTGTCATACGGTATGTAATCCGCGTAGACAAGTTATTCCAACATACTAAAGGATGAATACAAAAAATAGTATTCCTTATGAATATGAAAGAAATAATACCCTTACAAATACAACAAATAATATCCCTTACCTTAGTAGAAAGATGAATACTACAAAAGTGAAGTATCAGAATACTGTAAGACCCCAACTTATTATGAATAAAATTAAATTTTCTCTATTTATTATCTTAAAATAATAAGGAGTTAATTTGATATAATACTTTGGTTATTGGTGAAATGTGTAAATTTTACAAAATAAACAAGTGGTTATAAAATATTCATTTGTTGTCGGGGAATATTCGTACGACGGCACAGCCATTCGTGGGCCTCATAACAGAATAACTGTCGAATGAAGAAAACGATAAGTTTGAGTTTTTATAAATAATGGTGTAGCTGTTACCGTTAATACTGTTGGAATATCCGGTGGTTAAAATACAGTAATACGCGTGGTTGCACAGTAGTACACGATATTGCATAGTATTTTTTTGAATGATTGATCCTTACGTAAGAAGGCACTACTCAATAATTGTTACAGTAGTTACTATTCAATATTTTATTTTATTGATTCAATAATTGCTGCGTTGATATTTTATATTATTGTTATTTCAATAATTGTCACTGCACAATATTTTCCATTATCAGATCAATAATTCATATTATTTGAATAATATTATTAGATAACATTATTGGCAATGTCTAGAAAGTTCTATCTAAGGAGAGGTTTGGTCAGCTAATTGCGCGCCAGTAAGGAGAAATCCTTATTGGAAAGCCCCCTCTTTCCTTGGAACGGTCTGGTTGTTATAATTGTGATTTTGTAATATTATTTGTGAATAATTAATTATTGATTTATATGATAAGAAAATATTTATTTGATGTGGATATAAATGATGGATTTATTCATTTTATGTGGTTATAATTGAAGGATTTAATGTTGAGGTGTTTTATCAGTATCTTTGTCGGAATGGAGGTATTAAAAATCAAATCAGTATTTTTACGATATATTGCGTGAGTTATAATTTTTAATCCGACCGTTGGATCGTTGTGATTTTTGGATATGTTATACATATATAAGTTGGGTGTATGTCTACAAATTTTGAACCGTTAAAAATGAACGTATGATTTGTTATGAATTTTAAGAGGTGACTGATTCGACAATTAGGTTTATAATGATTTTGGTGGAAAATTATAGAATTGAGTGGGCCCCACTTGTGGTTGGTAAAGAAATGTGCTAAATTTTATTTCAAATGTGGTGGGTGGCAATAGTAGCAGGTAAAGCCATCAGGTAGCAGGTCAAGTCTGCTTCGGCGTGCTAATATTTTCCTATAAATAGAGGGCTAAGTTAGAATTGAAAATCACACCAGAAATATAATCTTTCTCTCTTTCTCTCTCTATATTATAGAGCGTATTTTGTGAGTATTTAGATACTTTGAGAGTTGCTGTTTAGTACAAGTTTCATTCAACATCACTTCTAACCTTTCATTCCGAAGTACTGTTTCTTTGAGGTAAGGGATGTTATTTTCTTCTTAAATGATATTATTTTCTTCAATATCATTATGCTAAAATATTGGTTTGACCTGTTTAATCAAATTTAGAACTTTTTGTGTCGGGGTTACTATTCACATATACGACACTATTCACGTATACAGCACTATTCACGAATACGGTACTATTCACCGAAAAATGAAAATTTTTCTTTTTGTTCAAGATGTCTATTATGGTTACTATCTTTGATTATTTTGAATTCTGCTTCAAAATTGGTTATTATGAAGTATTAGTGATCTTGGATAAACTGTAACACGGATCCCTAATATTTGTCCTTCTGTCTCACTGGATTCGTTCTCTAAAATGTTTTTCATCATCCTCAATCCTTAATGATGATATTATTGAATATCTTTGGCCTGTAGTGCAAAGATGAATGATTAACTGATGAATATCTTTGGTCTGTAGTGCAAAGATGAACAGGTGTTGAGATGAACATGACCAACTGGTGATACAAATGAATATCTTTGGCCTGTAGTGCAAAGATGAATATTTGATTAAAGATGTATATTGATTGATGTTACAGGGATAAAATATTGATGATGAACTTTTAAATCTTAGAAGATAGTAGAAATCATTCTCTACTTGACTCTTTTAATGGATTGCTGTTTCCGCTGCAGAATATTGATCTAAAACTTGTTGTCTACTATATTCTATCAGATATTTCCCTGTTGAAGACTAATGATAATTTGTTGTATATTATCTTAGTCATAATATTCTTTACCGGGCTAGTTGAGCTCACCCTTTTCCTTTTTGTTCCATTTTTATTCTAAGGAGGTGATAACATAGCAGGATCTAGTCGGGGTATGGAGTGATGGTTCTAGAAAGATGTTTTTACCAGTCCTCACTATTTCTGTAAAATAGTGTTTGAATAATTGTAATGAGGACTTATTTGAGTGTGGATATTATCTAGAAGATAATATTTGTATTTAAACTCATAGTATGTGTTGTCGTATTTTGCATGACAATTGTATTATTGAAGTTGTAGTTTGCTTTCTATACCATGTATTTTGCGACTCAGAATGGGTGTTGTATACCTATTTTGGGGGTGTCACAATTGGTATCAAAGCTTAGGGATATGGTCTCTGGCGGAGATCGGGGAATAGAACTAGGAGGGGAGAGATGAGTAAATCCTTCGCTAGTGTGTCCTATCTAAGCTTATTTGTTGATCGGTCATAATATAGAGATATTTTGTGATATGTTAATTTGTTTAATTATGGCAGTATTTAAGAATTGCAGCTGAGAACGTTAAAAATGGAGTGTATGAGACTGTGGAAACACCTTTAGTCACCAATAAGGAGAACGTGCAACAGGATGGCAATATTCCTCCTGTAAACAACGCTACCGAGCAAACGATGAATGATGGAATGTTTAGGAGCTTTTTGCAGTTCATGCAAAATCAGACGAGGGAGATTCGTGTACAAAATACGGGTGGAAGTGATAGCAACGCGCGGTCTATCACGACCAAGCAGTTCAAGGAGTTGGGACCACCAGATTTCTAGGGAAAGCCCGATCCAATTAAGGCGGAAACATGGGTCAAGCAAATTACCAAGATATTCGATGTCTTGGGATGCACGGAGGAACAGAAGGTTCCATTCGCCACCTTTATGTTTCGTGGTGAGGCAGATTACTGGTGGAAATCTGTGAAGCATACCCAGCCTAACGCACTCAATATGTCTTGGGAAAGATTTCAGAAACTGTTCAATGACAAGTACTTTCCTAAAAGTATTCATCATATGAAGGAGGTAGAGTTTATTAGACTGGAACAGAACAACATGACGGTGTCTCAGTACGAGGCAAAGTTCGCGGAGTTATCTAGGTTTGCACCTCATTTAGTAGAAAATGAGGAACGTATGACGCGAATGTTTCTGAGAGGTCTAAAACCCGATATTCGTTAATACCTTATCTCTAATAAATTTTCTATGTATTCAGATGTTGTCAACAGGGCTCAATTATTAGAGCGAGATAATGAGTATACTCAACTGAGGGATCACAACCAGGGTCATATCGGTGACAGCAGTCATCGGAGCGATGATAACCAGCGAGGAGGAAAAAATAAGGACAAAAGCGGTAACCACTCTGGTGGTAATCGTGGCCAAGTTAATAGAAGAAATGATTCAAGTGGAAATTTTAAGAAGAGAAGATTTAACGATGACGGAAAGACGTCTCCAGCAGCACCAACACCAGCAACAAATTCTAGGGGAGGTGAACGACCACCGGTTAGATGCTACAGATTCGGAGAGGAGGGACATATAAGTTCATACTGTTCACAGCCTTTCAAGGTATGTTTTAGTTGTGGAAAAGACGGTCACATAGCACGATTTTGTCCTGTAGTGAAATCAAGTCCAGCTGGGACGGTGACACTAAAGGCGGATATGGACAAAACAAAGTCGACGGTTTCTGGAAGAGCGTTTGTCGTGACTGCCAGAAACGCGAAGAACCCGAACGAAGGTATCACGGGTTAGTTAATTATAAATTCTTGCAAAATTTATACCTTATTCGATACCGGTTCTACCCACTCTTTTATTTCTCCTGCTTGCGTTTAACGTTTGAACTTGACTTCGGAAAAATTAGACCTTGATTTATCAGTGGAGACTCCATTAGGTGAAACTTTCGTTATATCCACTATTTATAAATCTTGTTTGATCCAAGTGGGCACAATCACATTACCTGTTGATCTTATCTCTTTAAAGATACTTGCCTTTGATGTGATTTTAGGGATTGATTGGTTAACTACTCATCAAGCCAAAATTGATTATTTTTGTAAGGTTGTTAGTTTTCATATTCCTAACCAACCTGTTATGCGAACTCAAGCAACCAAACCATTGAAGTCAAACACTTTCATATCAAGCCATAAAGTCATTCGTTTATTGAAAAACGGATGTCAAGCTTTCTTAGCCCATGTTAAGGATTTAAATAAAGTCACGTCAGATTTGAATAAAATTTCTGTTGTTAGCAAATTTTCTGATATATTTCCTGAAGAATTTCCTGGCCTACCCCCAGAGCGTGATATTGAATTTTGTATCGACTTTGAACCTGGTACAAAACCTATTTCTAAAATCTCATATCGAATGGCTCCTATTGAACTTCAGGAGTTAAAAACCCAACTACAAGAGTTGGTACTAAAGCCTCTATCTGGTGACTTCCTTTGTGGAATGTACCAAAGCCAGACTCTCTATAGGGGACGCTATATTTGTGTGGTGGTAAAACGATAGGTGCTATTGTGACGTGATATCCAAGATTGGGATATGACTCACAGTTGAGAGCAACCTAAGTCAGTAACCGAAGTACGTAGCTTTCTGGGCTTAGCTGGTTATTATCGGAGATTCGTGGAAGGAGTTTCTTGAATCGCTACTCCGTTAACTTAGCTGACTCGGAAAGATACAAAATTCGTATGGAGCGAGGAATGCGAGAATATTTTCCAATAGCTTAAGAGGCGACTCATTTCGGCACCTGTTCTGACCATACCATCCTGGAAAAGCGAACGTGGTAGCTGAAGCATTGAGTAGAAGATCGTATGCGAGTACGAGTGCGAAATTGTTGAACACAAAGACCTATTTGTATAATTTATAAACGATAAAGATAAAGTTAAAGACTCTAGGGACCCACCTTATGATGTTAAATATATGAAAAGGATCGACTTTAATTGATAAAGTTAAAACTGCTCAAGCTATACACCGGAGCTAATGAATATAAAGAAGAAGGTGCAAGAAGGCGTTATTCTATAAGTAAGAGTCGATGAAGAGAAGAAAGCTCAAACCTTCGATTTATTTGAAATCCTCGATCGAGTAGGAACTGTGGCCTATAGACTCGCCTTAACGCTAAGTATGTCGCATGTTCATAACATTTTTCATGTATCGATGTTATGTAAATATGTGGACGACCCAAACCACATTATTGCGTTAGAACCAGACGAGATAGCTGAAGATTTAACGTACGAGGAGGTACCTGTCAAGATCTTGGATAGGAAAGAGCATATCCTACACACAAAGGTTATACCACAAGTTAAGGTTTTATGGAGGAATCATGCTATTGAAGAAATGACCTGGGATTTAGAATCAGAAATGAAAGCGAGGTATCCTCACCTTTTCGAAATACCAGGTGCGTACGTCAATTTCGAGGACGAAATTTTATAAGGAGGGGAGGTTGTAAGACCCCAATTTTTTTATATATATAAATAAAATTAAATTTCCTCTATTCATTATCTTGAAATAATAAGGAGTTAATTTGATATAATATTTTGGTTATGGGTGAAATGTGTAAATTTTACAAAATAAGCAAGTGGTTATAAAATATTCATTTTATCGGGGAATATTCGTTTGGTCATGGAATATTCTTGCTGTCGGGGAATATTCGTACGATGGCGCAGCCAATTGTGGGCCCCATAATGGAATAACTGTCGAATGAAGAAAACGACAAAGTTTGAGTTTTATAAATAACGACGTAATTGTTACCGTTAACACTGTTGGAATACCTGGTGGTTAAAATACAGTAATACGTGTGGTTGCACAGTAGCACACGGTATTGCACAATATTGTTGAATTATTGATTCGTACGTAAGAAGGCAGTACTCAATAATTGTTACACTAGTTACTGTTCAATATTTTATTTTATTGATTCAATAATTGATGCGTTGATATTTTATATTATTATTGTTTCAATAATTGTCACTGCATAGTATTTCCCATTATCAGATCAATAATTCATATTATTGGAATAATATTATTAAATAGCATTATTGGCAATGTCTAGAAAGTTCTGTTAAGGAGATGTTTGGTCACCTAATTGCGCGCCAGTAAGGAGAAATCCTTATCGGAAAGCCCCCTCTTTCCTGGGAACGGCCTGGTTGTCATAATTGTGATTCTATAATATTATTTGTGAATAATTAATTATTGATTTATATGAGAAGGAAATATTTATTTGATGCAGATATAAATGATGGATTTATTTATTTTATGTGGTTATAATTGAAGGAATTAATGTTGAGGTGTTTTATCAGCATTTTTGTCGGAATGGAGGTATTAAAAAATCAAATCAGTATTTTTACTATATATTGCGTGAGTTATAATTTTTAATCCGACCGTTGGATCGTTGCGATTTTTGGATATGTTATACATATATAAGTTTAGTATATGTCCACAAATTTCGAACCGTTAAAAATAAACGTATGATTTGTTATGAATTTTAAGAGGTGACTGATTCGAAAATTAGGTTTATAAATGATTTTGATGAAAAATTCTAGAATTGAGTGGGCTCCACTTGTGGTTGGTGAAGAAATCTGCTGAATTTTATTTCAAATGTGGTGGGTGGCAATAGTAGCAGGTAAAGCCATCAGGTAGCAGGTCAAGTCTGCTTCGGCGTGCTAATATTTTCCTATAAATACAAGGCTAAGTTAGAATTGAAAATCACACCAGAAGTATAATCTTTCTCTCTTTCTCTCTCTATATTATCGAGCGTATTTTGTGAGTATTTAGATACTTTGAGAGTTGCTGTTCAGTACAAGTTTCATTCAGCATCACTTCCGACCTTTCATTCCGAAGTACTGTTTCTTTGAGGTAAGAGATGTTTTTTTCTTCTTAAATGATATTATTTTCTTCAATATCATTATGCCGAAATATTGGTTTGAACTTTTTAATAAAATTTAGAACTTTTTGTGTCGGGGTTACTATTCACGTATACAGCACTATTCATGTATACGACACTATTCACGAATACGACACTATTCTCCAAAAAAATGAAATTTTTTCTTTTTATCCAAGATGTCTATTATGGTTACTATCTTTGATTGTATCCATGTTTTGATCTTTATTTTGAATTCTGCTTCAAAATTGGTTATTATGAAGTATTAGTAATCTTGGATAAACTGTAACACGAATTCCTAATATTTGTCGTTCCGTCTCACTGGATTCGTTCTCTAGATTTTTTTTCATCATCCTCAGTCCTTAATGATGATATTATTGAATATCTTTGGCCTGTAGTGTAAAGATGAATGATTAACTGATGAATATCTTTGGCCCGTAGTGCAAAGATGAACAGGTGTTGAGATGAACATGACCAACTTGTGATACAAATGAATATCTTTGGACTGTAGTGCAAAGATGAATATTTGATTAAAGATGTATATTGATTGATGTTACAGGGATAAAATATTGATGATGAACTTTTAAATCTTAGAAGATAAAACTCATTCTCTACTTGACTCTTCTAATGGATTGCTGTTTCCTCTGCAAAATATTGATCTAAAACTTGTTGTCTACTATATTCTATCAGATTTTTCCCTGTTGAAGACTAATGATAATTTGTTATATATTATCTTAGTTATAATATTCTTTACTGGTCTAGTCGAGCTCACCCTTTTCCTTTTTGATCCATTTTTATTCTAAGGAGGTGATAACATAGCAGGATCTAGTCGGGGTATGGAGTGATGGTTCTAGAAAGATGTTTTTACCAGTCCTCACTATTTCTGTAAAATATTGTTTGAATAATTGTAATGAGGACTTATTTGAGTGTGGATATTGTCTAGAAGACAATATTTGTATTTAAACTCATAGTATGTGTTGTCGTATTTTGCACGACAATTGTATTATTGAAGTTGTAATTTGCTTCCTGTACCATGTATTTGGCGACTCGGAATGGGTGTTGTATACCTATTTTGGGGGCGTCACAATTGGTATCAAAGCTTAGGGATATGGTCTCTGGCGGAGACCGGGGAATAGAACTAGGAGGGGAGAGATGAGTAAATCCTTCGCTAGTGTGTCTTATCTAAGCTTATTTGTTGATCGGTCATAATATAGAGATATTTTGTGATATGTTAATTTGTTTAATTATGGCAGTATTTAAGAATTGCAGCTGAGAACGTTAAAAATGGAGTGTATGAGACTGTGGAAACACCTTTAGTCACCAATAAGGAGAACGTGCAACAGGATGGCAATATTCCTCCTGTAAACAACGCTACCGAGCAAACGATGAATGATGGAATGTTTAGGAGCTTTTTGCAGTTCATGCAAAATCAGACGAGGGAGATCGTGTACAAAATACGGGTGGAAGTGATAGCAACGCGCGGTCTATCACGACCAAGCAGTTCAAGGAGTTGGGACCACCAGATTTCTAGGGAAAGCCCGATCCAATTAAGGCGGAAACATGGGTCAAGCAAATTACCAAGATATTCGATGTCTTGGGATGCACGGAGGAACAGAAGGTTCCATTCGCCACCTTTATGTTTCGTGGTGAGGCAGATTACTGGTGGAAATCTGTGAAGCATACCCAGCCTAACGCACTCAATATGTCTTGGGAAAGATTTCAGAAACTGTTCAATGACAAGTACTTTCCTAAAAGTATTCATCATATGAAGGAGGTAGAGTTTATTAGACTGGAACAGAACAACATGACGGTGTCTCAGTACGAGGCAAAGTTCGTGGAGTTATCTAGGTTTGCACCTCATTTAGTAGAAAATGAGGAACGTATGACGCGAATGTTTCTGAGAGGTCTAAAACCCGATATTCGTTAATACCTTATCTCTAATAAATTTTCTATGTATTCAGATGTTGTCAATAGGGCTCAATTATTAGAGCGAGATAATGAGTATACTCAACTGAGGGATCACAACCAGGGTCATATCGGTGACAGCAGTCATCGGAGCGATGATAACTAGCGAGGAGGAAAAAATACGGACAAAAGCGGTAACCACTCTGGTGGTAATCGTGGCCAAGTTAATAGAAGAAATGATTCAAGTGGAAATTTTAAGAAGAGAAGATTTAACGATGACGGAAAGACGTCTCCAGCAGCACCAACACCAGCAACAAATTCTAGGGGAGGTGAACGACCACCGGTTAGATGCTACAGATTCGGAGAGGAGGGACATATAAGTTCATACTGTTCACAGCCTTTCAAGGTATGTTTTAGTTGTGGAAAAGACGGTCACATAGCTCGATTTTGTCCTGTAGTTAAATCAAGTCCAGCTGGGACGGTGACACTAAAGGCGGATATGGACAAAACAAAGTCGACGATTTCTGGAAGAGCGTTTGTCGTGACTGCCAAAAACGCGAGGAACCCGAACGAAGGTATCACGGGTTAGTTAATTATAAATTCTTGCAAAATTTATACCTTATTCGATACCGGTTCTACCCACTCTTTTATTTCTCCTGCTTGCGTTTAACGTTTGAACTTGACTTCGGAAAAATTAGACCTTGATTTATCAGTGGAGACTCCATTAGGTGAAACTTTCGTTATATCCACTATTTATAAATCTTGTTTGATCCAAGTGGGCACAATCACATTACCTGTTGATCTTATCTCTTTAAAGATACTTGCTTTTGATGTGATTTTAGGGATTGATTGGTTAACTACTCATCATGCCAAAATTGATTATTTTCGTAAGGTTGTTAGTTTTCATATTCCTAACCAACCTGTTATGCGAACTCAAGCAACCAAACCATTGAAGTCAAACACTTTCATATCAAGCCATAAAGTCATTCGTTTATTGAAAAACGGATGTCAAGCTTTCTTAGCCCATGTTAAGGATTTAAATAAAGTCACGTCAGATTTGAATAAAATTTCTGTTGTTAGCAAATTTTCTGATATATTTCTTGAAGAATTTCCTGGCCTACCCCCAGAGCGTGATATTGAATTTTGTATCGACTTTGAACCTGGTACAAAACCTATTTCTAAAATCTCATATCGAATGGCTCCTATTGAACTTCAGGAGTTAAAAACCCAACTACAAGAGTTGGTACTAAAGCCTCTATCTGGTGACTTCCTTTGTGGAATGTACCAAAGCCAGACTCTCTATAGGGGACGCTATATTTGTGTGGTGGTAAAACGATAGGTGCTATTGTGACGTGATATCCAAGATTGGGATATGACTCACAGTTGAGAGCAACCTAAGTCAGTAACCGAAGTACGTAGCTTTCTGGGCTTAGCTGGTTATTATCGGAGATTCGTGGAAGGAGTTTCTTGAATCGCTACTCCGTTAACTTAGCTGACTCGGAAAGATACAAAATTCGTATGGAGCGAGGAATGCGAGAATATTTTCCAATAGCTCAAGAGGCGACTCATTTCGGCACCTGTTCTGACCATACCATCCTGGAAAAGCGAACGTGGTAGCTGAAGCATTGAGTAGAAGATCGTATGCGAGTACGAGTGCGAAATTGTTGAACACAAAGACCTATTTGTATAATTTATAAACGATAAAGATAAAGTTAAAGACTCTAGGGACCCACCTTATGATGTTAAATATATGAAAAGGATCGACTTTAATTGATAAAGTTAAAACTGCTCAAGCTATACACCGGAGCTAATGAATATAAAGAAGAAGGTGCAAGAAGGCGTTATTCTATAAGTAAGAGTCGATGAAGAGAAGAAAGCTCAAACCTTCGATTTATTTGAAATCCTCGATCGAGTAGGAACTGTGGCCTATAGACTCGCCTTAACGCTAAGTATGTCGCGTGTTCATAACATTTTTCATGTATCGATGTTATGTAAATATGTGGACGACCCAAACCACATTATTGCGTTAGAACCAGACGAGATAGCTGAAGATTTAACGTACGAGGAGGTACCTGTCAAGATCTTGGATAGGAAAGAGCATATCCTACACACAAAGGTTATACCACAAGTTAAGGTTTTATGGAGGAATCATGCTATTGAAGAAATGACCTGGGATTTAGAATCAGAAATGAAAGCGAGGTATCCTCACCTTTTCGAAATACCAGGTGCGTACGTCAATTTCGAGGACGAAATTTTATAAGGAGGGGAGGTTGTAAGACCCCAATTTTTTATATATATAAATAAAATTAAATTTCCTCTATTCATTATCTTGAAATAATAAGGAGTTAATTTGATATAATATTTTGGTTATGGGTGAAATGTGTAAATTTTACAAAATAAGCAAGTGGTTATAAAATATTCATTTTATCGGGGAATATTCGTTTGGTCATGGAATATTCTTGCTGTCGGGGAATATTCGTACGATGGCGCAGCCAATTGTGGGCCCCATAATGGAATAACTGTCGAATGAAGAAAACGACAAAGTTTGAGTTTTATAAATAACGACGTAATTGTTACCGTTAACACTGTTGGAATACCTGGTGGTTAAAATACAGTAATACGTGTGGTTGCACAGTAGCACACGGTATTGCACAATATTGTTGAATTATTGATTCGTACGTAAGAAGGCAGTACTCAATAATTGTTACACTAGTTACTGTTCAATATTTTATTTTATTGATTCAATAATTGATGCGTTGATATTTTATATTATTATTGTTTCAATAATTGTCACTGCATAGTATTTCCCATTATCAGATCAATAATTCATATTATTGGAATAATATTATTAAATAGCATTATTGGCAATGTCTAGAAAGTTCTGTTAAGGAGATGTTTGGTCACCTAATTGCGCGCCAGTAAGGAGAAATCCTTATCGGAAAGCCCCCTCTTTCCTGGGAACGGCCTGGTTGTCATAATTGTGATTCTATAATATTATTTGTGAATAATTAATTATTGATTTATATGAGAAGGAAATATTTATTTGATGCAGATATAAATGATGGATTTATTTATTTTATGTGGTTATAATTGAAGGAATTAATGTTGAGGTGTTTTATCAGCATTTTTGTCGGAATGGAGGTATTAAAAAATCAAATCAGTATTTTTACTATATATTGCGTGAGTTATAATTTTTAATCCGACCGTTGGATCGTTGCGATTTTTGGATATGTTATACATATATAAGTTTAGTATATGTCCACAAATTTCGAACCGTTAAAAATAAACGTATGATTTGTTATGAATTTTAAGAGGTGACTGATTCGAAAATTAGGTTTATAAATGATTTTGATGAAAAATTCTAGAATTGAGTGGGCTCCACTTGTGGTTGGTGAAGAAATCTGCTGAATTTTATTTCAAATGTGGTGGGTGGCAATAGTAGCAGGTAAAGCCATCAGGTAGCAGGTCAAGTCTGCTTCGGCGTGCTAATATTTTCCTATAAATACAAGGCTAAGTTAGAATTGAAAATCACACCAGAAGTATAATCTTTCTCTCTTTCTCTCTCTATATTATCGAGCGTATTTTGTGAGTATTTAGATACTTTGAGAGTTGCTGTTCAGTACAAGTTTCATTCAGCATCACTTCCGACCTTTCATTCCGAAGTACTGTTTCTTTGAGGTAAGAGATGTTTTTTTCTTCTTAAATGATATTATTTTCTTCAATATCATTATGCCGAAATATTGGTTTGAACTTTTTAATAAAATTTAGAACTTTTTGTGTCGGGGTTACTATTCACGTATACAGCACTATTCATGTATACGACACTATTCACGAATACGACACTATTCTCCAAAAAAATGAAATTTTTTCTTTTTATCCAAGATGTCTATTATGGTTACTATCTTTGATTGTATCCATGTTTTGATCTTTATTTTGAATTCTGCTTCAAAATTGGTTATTATGAAGTATTAGTAATCTTGGATAAACTGTAACACGAATTCCTAATATTTGTCGTTCCGTCTCACTGGATTCGTTCTCTAGATTTTTTTTCATCATCCTCAGTCCTTAATGATGATATTATTGAATATCTTTGGCCTGTAGTGTAAAGATGAATGATTAACTGATGAATATCTTTGGCCCGTAGTGCAAAGATGAACAGGTGTTGAGATGAACATGACCAACTTGTGATACAAATGAATATCTTTGGACTGTAGTGCAAAGATGAATATTTGATTAAAGATGTATATTGATTGATGTTACAGGGATAAAATATTGATGATGAACTTTTAAATCTTAGAAGATAGAACTCATTCTCTACTTGACTCTTCTAATGGATTGCTGTTTCCGCTGCAAAATATTGATCTAAAACTTGTTGTCTACTATATTCTATCAGATTTTTCCCTGTTGAAGACTAATGATAATTTGTTGTATATTATCTTAGTTATAATATTCTTTACTGGTCTAGTTGAGCTCACCCTTTTCCTTTTTGTTCCATTTTTATTCTAAGGAGGTGATAACATAGCAGGATCTAGTCGGGGTATGGAGTGATGGTTCTAGAAAGATGTTTTTACCAGTCCTCACTATTTCTGTAAAATAGTGTTTGAATAATTGTAATGAGGACTTATTTGAGTGTGGATATTGTCTAGAAGACAATATTTGTATTTAAACTCACAGTATGTGTTGTCGTATTTTGCACGACAATTGTATTATTGAAGTTGTAGTTTGCTTCCTGTACCATGTATTTGGCGACTCGGAATGGGTGTTGTATACCTATTTTGGGGGCGTCACAATAAGTCTGGGGCTATCAAGCCCAAATATCATCCTAAAATCCTTACACAGCAGTAGAAATAGAGATATGATAAAACTAACACAATTCATATATATAAATAAATAAAAGGAAGTCTCCCCCAAACTTGAACTTTAGCCCGTGTCCTCACTGGCCTTTACTGCAACATCAAACATTAACAGCATCCTCGCCGTCATCACCATCAAGACCAAAGTCTTCATCAGCTCCGAATAATTCCAGATCATCATCATCATCTCCATCGTCGTCCTCCACGTTGACTGACTCATTCACGCGGGACTCTTCAGTAGGCGGTGGAAATTGCTGTAGATAAGGAGCATAAATTGGAGGCGCTGGAAATGGGAATGAGATGAAGTCCGCGTCCTCACCACCCTGAGCATCATGAATATTGTCTAGTGTGTCCGCAGACTCAGCATGGTAATGGTGGAACTGACTCTGCCACTGGGCTACCGTGTCAACCTTGCAGTGCAAAAAGTTGAGGCTGTTCATAATCTGTGCAAGGGCCCCAAAATCAATGGCTTCAGCAGAAGGGGGAAATGGCGCATGAGTAGAGGTTCCTACCTCAGTGGATGGCTATGGATCATCTGATGACGGTGGCTGAGGTGCTGGTAAAAATCCTTCGCCCTGGGGATGCGATGGTGCGCCTTCCCAGACAACATAGTGACTAATTAACTAATGATCAATGACGGACTTTGGCGGGAGGGTGACATCTTCCACCTCCCACTGAACACCCGCCCTTTTGCATAGACGGGTAATAAGAGATGGGTGGGGAAGGCCAGACACGGCCTTGCTCTTGATAGCCTTGGTGATGGATTCCTTGATCAAAGCCCCCACATCAATCTTCAACCCTGAAACAATGGCATAGAGAAGCGTCGCCCTCTCCCGAGTGACATCACTCACATGGTGTGTAGGCGGAAGATTAGCACAGATAAAGGAATACCACGCCTTACCATAATGACTAAGCGCCTGTTGGGGAAAGGACGTGCGTTCACCAGTGTACTCATTCATTTTCCACACTGTCCCTGGCTTACACAGCTTACTAATAATGTCATCAGATTTGTAGCTCCGAATCCCATTCTCCCTGTAGTCATGCTTGTCAAAATTTGGAGTCCCATACACTTCATTGATGGCTTTGACATCGAAAGGGATCAACTTCCCCCTCACAGGTGCTGCCAGAGGGCCATCTAGAATGACATTAGCATAAAACTCCTTTACCACCACTACTACAGCGGACTCCAGCAGTTTGGTGAAGTGCACCCACTTCATGGAACTTATCATGACATTTATCTGGCCATCTAGTTTGTCATCGGGCCTAAGGCCACGCTTCGGCACTAGACTACGCAACTTGAAATTTTGCGTGTAGCGCTTATAAGCCTTCTCAGATGGGAATTTTACAGGGTCCCAAGGAGTAATCTGGTTTCGGGAGGAGGATGGAGGAGGGGGACAATGCTAGTCCTAGGGCGCTTTGAAGCCATAATTGAGTTACAAAAGATAAACAGAAGGAAAGCTCTGTAAGAAATATGTAAAAAATTTCTCTCAAGTATCTTACCTTTTTGCTTCGCGCTTGCTTTGCTTTTAAAGATGAAGAGAAAGTAAAGGTAAGCAGACGGTTGGTCGCCCAAACGGTTGGAAACTGATGCCGACGATTGATGAACAGAAAGAAACTGAACGGTTGGCAAGTGATAGGACGCAACCTTTGATTTGGACTAACGGCTGGAGAGTAACTGGGGTTGTTGGGAGAGGAAGACGAACTGATATAAGGAGAGAAGTCTGCGCTTTAAAACTAAATCTCGCTGGTGGCGCTGGGGCGCCGAGGATGGCGCCGGGGCGCGATGAATGGCGCCGAGGCGCGGGGGTCAAACTCACTCTGGTGCTACGACGCGGAACTCTGAGTAATACTCGGCGCTGGGGCGCGAGTTTACAGTGTGTTTTGGAGAAGACTTGGCACTGCATCGCGATGCATGGCGCCGGGGCGCGAATTAACAGTGTGTACATAGATTGGAAGGCGCTAGGGTGCAAAAGCTGGCACTGGGGCGCTGAGGATGGCGCGAAAGTTAGCACTGCGGTACGACCTCAGAAAATCCTGCACAACCCAAGCTTACATATCAGCAAGCAATCCAGACTAACTAAGGGTTGACAAACTAACAACATGCAATATGCAAACTGTATGCATTATACAGAACACAGACAATGAACACAACAGTGACACTAAATAGACAACCAAAATGAGACAAGCTAATACAGATAAAACAGTTTATTTGATACTGAGATGGGGATGGCTCCCATCAAGCGCTTGATTTAGAGTTGTCGGCTTGACTACTTTCCCATCTTACACCGGGTCTCCCAGTGTAATGGAGGTATTCTGCTGGTCGAGCTTGTTGCCCCAGTAGTGTTTTAATCTCTGCCCATTGACTTTGAAGGTTCTATCAGAATTTGGGTCCTCAACCTCTATAGCCCCATATTGATAAACCTTGGCAACTGTGAAGGGGCCCGACCATTGGGACTTAAGCTTTCCTAGAAAGAACTTTAGCCAGGAATTGAAAAGAAGAACCTTCTGGCCCAGTTCGAAGTGTCTCTCGAGAATTTTCTTGTCGTGCCACCTCTTGGTCTTCTCTATGTACAACTTAGCATTTTCATACGCTTGCAGACGAAACTCGTCTGATTCATTTAGTTGCAAGAGTCTCTTCTCGTCGGCTGCCTCAAGATCAAAGTTGAGCTTATGAATAGCCCAGTAAGCGTTGTGCTCCAATTCAACTGGGAGATGACATGCCTTACCATAGACAAGCCTATACGGAGATATTCCGATAGGCGTTTTATAAGCTGTGCGGTAGACCCACAATGAATCATCGAGCTTCTTAGACCAGTCCTTATTGTGACGCCCCCAAAATAGGTATACAACACCCATTCTGAGTTGTCAAAATACATGGTACAAAAACAACTACCACTTTATTAATACAACATAAAAACTGTGAGTTTAAATACAAATATTGTATTCTAGACAATATCCACACTCAAATAAGTCCTCATTACAATTATTGATACACTATTTTATAGAATAGTGAGGACTACTAGAACCACTTCTAGAACCATCATTCCACACCCCGACTAGTACTCGCTACATTCTCGCCTCCTGAGAAGAAAAATGGAACAACAAGGAAAAGGGTGAGCTCAACTAGCCCAGTAAAGAACATTATGACTAAGATAATATAGAAAAAATTATCGTTAGTCCTCAATAGGGAAAAATCTAATAGAATACAACAGACAACCAGTTTTAAATCAATCTTCATAGCAGAAATAATAATTCATTAGAAGAGTTAAGTAGAGAATGCAAACTACTATATTTTATATATGAATTTAAAAGTTTATCGTCGATATTTTATCCCTGTAACATCAATCAATATATATCTGGAATCAAATATTTATCTTTGCACTACAGGCCAAAGATATTCATCAGTTGGTCATGTTCATCTAAACACCTGTTCATCTTTGCACTACGGACCAAAGATATTAATCAGTCTGTCATGTTCATCTCAACACCTGTTCATCTTTGCACTACGGGCCAAATATATTCATCAAGAAATAATTCATCTTTGTACTACGGGCCAAAGATATTCGGTTATATCATCATTTAGGACTGAGGATGATGAAAAATATTTTAAAGAAAACGAATCCAGTGAAACAAAAGAACAAGTATTAAGGATTCATACTTTAAATAACCCAAGTTCGAAAATACTTCATAAATAACCAGAGTGGAGTAAAATTCAAGAATGAAGATAAAAACATAGATCCAATCAAAGATAGGAATCATAACAGACAATCTTGGACACAGAAAAGAAAATTTAATTTTTCTGTGATCAGTGTCGTATTCGTGAATAGTGTTGTATACGTGAATATTGCCGTATACGTGAATAGTAACTCCGACACCAAAAGATAGAAATTTCATAAAAAAATCATCATCATGCTTCGTGAATAGTACTCGTGGATAGTAATTCATGAATAGTAACTCATGAATAGTAACTCGTGAATAGTAACTCATGAATAGTAACTCTGACATGAAAAGTTCCAAATTTGATAAAAATTTCCAACCAATATTTCGGCATAATGATATTGAAGAAATAATATCATTTTCGAATAAAATAACATCCCTTACCTCGCAAAAACAGTACTTCTAACTGGAATACTGCATATAGTGCTGAAAAAACTTGCACCATATAGCAATACTCAAAGTACTAAAATACTCACAAAATACGCTCAATATTATAGAGAGAGAAAGAGAGAGAAATCTTTAGTTTCTGGTGTACATGATTTTCAATTATAACCTAAGCACCCTATTTATAGGAAATTGCTTAGAACACCAAAGTAGAAAATTTAATATAAAAATAATATATATAGTCAAATTTTCTACGCACATAAATCTGGTCCAAACTTCAGCCACACATGTGCCAAAAACAATAAAAATGTTTTTCTTAATAAAAATAATTAAAACTTCCAAAAATCAATTATTTCGGAACTTCGGAACTTCAATAATTTATAATAAATAGCCCTTTTATCAGAAAATTCGAATATCACGTTTTTATAGGAAATTTAATTCTCTACAACTTTGCAGAAGAATGTTTTTTCAAATTCCAAACAGAAATTGACCGAAATCCATAAAAGGGTGATTTTACAGGCTATAATCAAATTTCAGTCAAGAAATGGGTCCACCAACATGTTTAACATGTTTTAAATAACTTTTGCAACAAAAATACTCTTCCTCCTCATATACTCATATATCCCACATTCATTGTAAAAATATTATCATTATTATATTATAATAATATAATAAAATATTATTTTATCAGAAAAGATAAAATATCAATTTTTAACAATTGTCACTTTAAAAATTTTCTCCATCTATATCCACATAAAATCAATATTTCCTTCATCATATAAATCAATAATTAATTATTCACAAATAATATTACAGAATCACAGTACTGACAACCAGACCGTTCCCAGGAAAGAGGGGGCTTTCCAATAAGAATTTCTTCTTACTGGCGTGCAATTAGGTGACCAACCCTCTCCTTAGACAGAACTTTCTAGACATTACCAATAATGTTTTCTAATAATATTATTCAGATAATATGAATTATTGCTTCGATAATGAAAAATACTGTGTAGTGATAATTATTAAAATAACAGTAATATAAAATATTAACTCAGCAATTATTGAATCAATAAAATAAAATACTGAACAGTAACTACTGTAACAATTATTGAGTAGTGCCTTCTTACGTAAGAATCAATAATTGGTGCAATACCGTGTGCTACTGTGCAACAACGCGTATTATTGTGTTTTAACCACTGAGTATTCCAACAGTATTAATGGTAACAACTACACCGTTATTTATAAATAACTCATACTTGTCTTTTTCTTCATCCAATCGCTTTTCCGTTATGGGAACCACAAAAGACTGCGTCGTCGTACGAATATTCCCCGACATCAAGAATATTCCACGACCAAACGAATATTCTTCAACAACAATGAATATTTTATAACCACCTATTTATTTTAAAATATTCACGCATTTTATCCATAACTAACCACATTAATCAAATCAACCCTTACTATTTCAAAATGATAAATAGATGAATTAAATTTTATTTATTAATAATTTGGGGTCTTACACTTATGGTTTGGGTTAACAATCTTTTCCAAGATTCGTTTCACCTCTCAATTTAAAATTTCAGCTTGACCGCTGGTCTGTGGGTGGTATGCAGTGGAGATCTTATGAGTTACTCCATATTTGTCTAGAAGGGCTTCAAAGTATTTGTTACAAAAGTGCGACCCTTCGTCGCTAATGATAGCCCGAGGTTTGCCAAAATGGGTAAAAATATGCTTCTTAAGGAACTGAAGCACCACCTTCGCATCATTCGTTGGCAAGGCAACTGCTTCCACCCACTTTGAGACATAATCCACTACCACAAGGATGTAGAGATTGTTAAAAGAGGATGGGAATGGATCCTTGAATTCAATGCCCCATACATCAAATAATTCCACTTTTAGGATGTTCTGCAGTGGTAGTTCATGCCGTCTTGATATGGTGCCCACCCTTTGGCATCTGTCACAGTGCAACACATATTTGTGTGCATCCTTGAATAGGGTGGGCCAATAAAATCCAGACTGAAGCACTTTAGGTGCAGTTCGTTGGCCTCCAAAATGACCTCCATAATTTGAAGAGTGGCAGTGATGTAGCACACCTTCCATTTCTTCTTCCGGTAAGCATCTTCGTAGAATCTGATCAGAGCATTGCTTGAACAGGAAGGGCTCATCCCATAGATATTGCTTAGCATCTTTCAGGAATTTCTTCCTTTGTTGGCAGCTCAGGTTATGGGGAAGCACTTGGCACGCGACATAATTGGTGAAGTCCGCATACCACAGAACTTTGCTCTGTACAACAAAGAGTTGTTCATCCGGGAAGAAGTCATTTATGGCTTCGTCAGCATCTCCCAAGGGCATGGTGTTTTCCAACCTTGACAAGTGATCGGCAACCTAATTTTCTGTCCCCTTCTTATCTCGGATTTCCAAATCAAACTCCTGGAGAAGCAGAACCCACCGTATCAATCGCGACTTAACATCCTTCTTTTCTATCAAATACTTGATAGCCGAGTGATTGGTGTATACAATCACCTTCGTTCCAATGAGGTAGGAACGGAACTTGTCAAAAGCATAGACTACTGCCAGCAGCTCTTTCTCAGTGGTGGTATTGTTTAACTGAGCATCTGTTAATGTCTTGCTTGCATAGTAAATGGTGTGGAAAACCTTCTCCCTTCTCTGATCCAACACTTCCCCGATTGCATAGTCGCTGGCATCACACATTAGCTCAAAAGGGTAAGTCTAGTCTGGACCTACCACAATAGGTGCTGTGACAAGTCTTTTCTTTAATAATTCAAAGGCACTCAAGCAGGTCTCATCAAATTGGAAAGGCATGTCCTTCTCCAATAGAGTGCACAACAGTTTGATAATCCGTGAGAAGTCCTGGATAAACCTTCTGTAGAACCCGGCATGCCCGAGAAAACTCCTTACTCCTTTCACAGAGGTGGGCGGTGGAAGGTTATTGATCACATCTATCTTTGCCTTGTTAACCTCAATTCCGCCAACAAAAACTCGATGGCCCAAAATAATTCCCTCTTCAACCATGAAGTGACACTTCTCCCAATTCAGCACCAGGTTAGTTTTGACACATCGATGGAGAACGGCAGTCAGATTTGTCAAGCAATTATCGAATGAGCTCCAAAATACTGAGAAGTCATCCATGAAGACCTTCAGGGTCTTTTCAACCATGTTAGAGAAGATCGACATCATACACCGCTAAAAAGTTGCGGGGGCATTACATAGCCCGAAGGACATTTTTCGGAAGGTAAAGGTCCCATACGGACATGTGAACGTCGTCTTCTCCTGATCTTCAGGAGCAATAGAAATATGATTCTACCCCTAGTACCCATTTCGCAGACAATAATATTCGTGCCCCGCCAACCGGTCAAGCATCTGATCAATGAATGGAAGGGGAAAGTGATCCTTATAGGTTGATTTGTTTAGTCTCCTGTAATCCATGCACACTCTCCACCCGGTCACTGTCCTAGTGGGAATCAGTTCATTGTTCTCATTGGACACAACTGTCATCCCGCCCTTCTTTGGCACACACTGGATTGAGCTAACCCAAGGACTATCCGAGATGGGGTAGATAATGCCCGCATCTACCAGTTTAATTATCTCCTTCCGGATGACCTCTTTCATAATGGGATTTAACCTTCTCTGATGCTCAATAGATGGTTTTGACCCTTCCTCCAGTAATATTTTATGCATGCATAGAGTCGGGCTGATCCCTTTGATATCAGCAATTTACCACCCTGGGGCCATTTTGTACTGCTTGAGCACAAGCAACAACTTTTCTTCCTGATACTTAGTTAGAGAAACAGAAATTATCACAGGTAAAGAAGATGAATTCCCTAAATAAGCATACCTCAGGTGGTTAGGCAAAGGTTTAAGCTCAAGGACAGGAGGCGTTATGATAGACGACTGAGCCTTAGAAGTAGATGCCTCATCATCATTCAGAGACTCAAACTGTTGGTGGAATTGCTTTGATCTTTGGGGTTCATCGAGCCACTTGGCACATTCCACATATGTGGGCTCTTCCGTAGTACTAGCCCCGATTAATGTGGCTTCCAATGGGTCTTGAATGCAAGTTTCTGAGAATAATCCCTTTACTGAATTATCAATTGTATTAATCTGGAAGCAATCCTCAGGGGTATTAGGATATTTCATTGATCGGAAGACATTAAACGTCACTTCCTGATCCTGTACCCTCATTGTTAACTCCCCTTTCTGAACATCGATCAGGGCCCTCCTAGTCGCTAAGAATAACCTTCCCAATATTATCGGGACCTCCCTGTCCTCTTCAAAATCTTGGACTATGAAATCCGCTGGTAATATGAACTTGTCAACCTTCACAAGCAAATCCTCTACAATCCCCTTTGGGTACGTGAGAGACCTGTCAGCCAATTACAAAGTGACGCTTGTAGGTTTGGCTTCATTGAGGCCCAACTTCTTATAAATAGAGAGGGGCATCAAGTTGATGCTAGCCCCTAAATCACACAGAGCCTTGCCAATAAACTGGTCCCCAATAGTGCACGGAATTGTAAAGCTCCCCGATCTTTTAGCTTCGATGGAAGTTTGTTTTGAAGGATGTCACTACACTCCTCAGTCAGTGCCACAGTTTCATAATCTCCCATTTTTTGCTTCTTGGACAGAATGTCCTTCATGAACTTGACGTAACTAGGCATTCCCTCCAATGCCTTTGCAAATGGTATATTTATGTGCAATCTTTTGAACACCTCCAAGAATTTGGAAAACTTCTTATCCAGCTTCTATTTCTGCAACCGCTGGGGGAAAGACAACTGAGGGAGAGGCTGATTGACCATACTCGTTGGAGGAGATGGTGTTGGAGGTCTGTCTTGACTACTTTCTTCACCCCCACGTGTCTCAATATTCTCCTTTACTGGAGGTTCATTTTTAGTCACTACTTCATCTTCCACTAGAGCACTCTCTCCACTTTGTTCCTTAGTGGTTCTCCGACTTCTAAGGGTCATTGCTTTACACTGTTCCTTTCCTTCCCGTTTCGGGTTGACATCAGTGTCACTAGGCAATGTGCCTTGTGGACGACTGTTTAACGCAGTAGCCAATTGTCTCATCTGTACTTCAAGATTCCTAATGGAGGCTTCTTGATTGTTACTTCTAGTTTTGTTCTGGGCTATGTACCTTGACGAGATCTTCTAAACTGGGCTTCCTCTCCTATTGAGGTGGGGGATGGTGGAACTGATTATGAGTGCTTTGTGGCTGTGGGTTGAACTGAGTCTGAGATTGGAATCCATGAGGGTTAGCATAATTCGGCCTGGTGGATGAAGGTTGTGGTTGGTCGGGGTTGTTACTGTTGTTGTTGTTGTTGTTGTTGCCCCATGAGAAGTTTGGATGATTTCTTAAGCCGGGGTGGTAATGCGTGGGAAGATTTGCATTTTTTTGCCACCCGTAGTTGGAAACAAATTGAATTGACTCAGGGCTTATTGCATACTGATCAGTAGGGTGGCTCCCTTGACATAATTCACATTGAACCACGACACTCTGAACATTTTTAACCGCTGAAGGTCCCATGGTGTCTAACCTTTTTGTTAGCATTGCTACCTGAGCCGCTAACGATGTGAAAGAGTCAACTTCATAAACCCCTGCTGTTCTTCTAGGGGCTTGCCTATCATTTGGCCATTGGTAATTATTGGCCGCCATTGTCTCCACCAGCTCGTATCCCGCTATGTGATGTTTGGCCATGAAGGCCCCTCCAGATGTGGCATCAATACTCGAACGAGTTGATCCGGACAATCCATTGTAAAAGGTCTGGATGGGAAGCCATTCTGGCAATCCATGGTGCGGGCATTTCCTTAGAAGATCCTTAAACCGCTCCCACGAGTCGTATAAGGATTCAGATTCAAACTGAACAAAAGATGTGATATCATGTGTGACGCCCCCAAAATAGGTATACATCGCCCATTCTGAGACACCAAATACATGGTACAAAAAACAACTACAACTTTATTACAATTGTCATGCAAAATACGACAACACATACTATAAGTTTAAATACAAATATTGTCTTTTAGACAATATCCACACCCAAATAAAGTCCTCATTACAATTATTGATGCACTATTTTACAAAAATAGTAAGGACTGCTAAAACAACTGTCTAGGACCAGCACTCTATACCCTGACTGGTTCCTGCTATGTTCTTGCTTCCTGAGAAGAAAAATGGAACAAAAAGGAAAAGGGTGAGCTCAACTAGCCCAGTAAAGAATATTATGACTAAGATAATATACAACAAATTATCCTTAGTCTTCAACAGGAAAAAATCTGATAGAATATAATAGACAACAAGTTTTAGATCAACAACTGCAGCGGAAATAACAATTCATTAGAAGAGTTAAGTAGAGAATGAAATCAACTATCATCTATGAATTTAAAAGTCCATCAATATTTTATCCCTGTAACATCAATCAATATACATCTTGAATAAAATATTCAACTTTGCACTACGGGCCAAAGATATTCATTTGTATCACCAGTTGGTCATATACATCTTGAATCAAATATTCAACTTTGCACTACGGGCCAAAGATATTCCTCAGGTAATCATTCATCTTTGCACTACAGGCCAAAGAGATTCATCAAGTATCACCATTAAGGACTGAGGATGATGAAAAACATTTTAGAGAACCAATCCAGTGAGACTGAAGGACAAATATTAGGGATTTGTATTTCGATTTATCCAAATTCAATAATACTCCATAATAACCAATTGTGAAGTAGAATTCAAAAATAAAGATCAAAACATAGATACAATCAAAGATAGTAACCATAAAAGACATCTGGGACGAAAAAGAGAAAATTTCATTTTTCGATGAATAGTGTCGCATTCGTGAATAGTGCCGTATACGTGAATAGTGCCGTATACGTGAATAATAACCCCAACACAAAAAGGTAAAAATTCCACAATAAAATTTATATCAATATTTCGGTATAATGATATTGAAGAAAATAATATCATTTTAGAAGAAAATAACATCCCTTACCTCAAAAAAATAATACTTCGGAATGAAAGGTTGGTTGTGATGCTGAATGAAACTTGTACTCAATAGCAACTCTCAAAGTATCTAAATACTCACAAAATACGCTCGATAATATAGAGAGAAAGAGAGAAAACTTATGTTTCTGGTGTGATTTTTAATTCTAACCTAAGCACTTATTTATAGAAAAATGCTAGCACGCCGAAGCAGACTTGACCTGCTACCTGATGGCTTTACCTGCTACTATTGGCACCCACCACATTTGAAATAAATTTTGAGCACATTTCTCACCAACCAAAAATGGGGCCCACTCAATTCTAGAATTTTCCACCAAAAATCATTTATAACATAATTTCTGAATCAGTTACCTCTTAAAATTCATAACAAATCATACATTCATTTTTAACGGTTCAAAATTTATGGACATATACTCAACTTATATATGTATAACATATCTAAAAATCACAACGATCCGAAGGTCATATTAAAAATTATAACTCACGCAATATATCTCAAGAACACTGATTTAATTTTTAATACATCCATTCCGACAAAAATATTGATAAAACACTTCAACATTAATAGCCACATAAAATAAATATTTCCTTATCATATAAATCAATAAATAATTATTCACAAATAATATTATAGAATCACAATAATGACAACCAGACCGTTCCTAGGAAAGAGGTGGCTTTCCACTAAGAATTTCTCCTTACTGGCGCGCAATTAGGTGACCAAACCTCTCCTTAGACAAAACTTTTTAGACATTGCCAATAATTCTATTATTAATATTATTCAAATAATATGAATTATTGATCTGATAATGGGAAATAGTGTGCAGAGATAATTATTAAAACAACAATAATATAAAATATCAACGCAGTAATTATTGACTCAATAAAATAAAATATTGAATAGTAATTAGAGTAACAATTATTGAGTAGTGCCTTCTTATGTAAGAATCAATAATTCAAAAATAATGTGCAATACCGTGTGATACTGTGCAACCACGTGTATTACTGTATTTTAACCACCGGGTATTCCAACAGTGTTAACGGTAACAACAACACCGTTATTTATAAAAACTCAAACTTGTCATTTTCTTCATCTGACAGTTATTCTGTTATGAGGCCCACGAATGGTTGCGCCGTCGTACGAATATTCCCCGACAATAAGAATATTCCACGACCAAACAAATATTCCCCAACATAAATGAATATTTTATAACCACTTACTTATTTTATAAAATTTGCACATTTCACCCATAACCAAAGCATTATATTAAATTAACTCCTTATTATTTCAAGATAATAAATAGAGAAAATTTAATTTTATTCATAATAAGTTAGGGTCTTACAACCTCCCCTCCTTATGAAATTTCGTCCTCGAAATTGACCTACGTACCTGGTGTTTCGAAAAGGTGAGGGTACTTCGCTTTCATTTCCGATTCTAACTCCCAGGTCATTTCTTTAATAGCATGGTTCCTCCACAAAACCTTAACTTGTGGTATAACCTTGGTGCACAGGACATGCTCTTTCCTATCCAATATCTTGACAGGTACCTCCTCGTACGTTAAATCTTCGGCTATCTCGTCTGGTTCTAACGCAATAATGTGGTTTGGGTCTTTCATATATTTACGAAGCATAGATATATAAAAAACATTATGAACACGAGACATGCTTGGAGGTAATGCGAGTCTATAGGCCACATTTCCTACTCGGTCAAGAATCTGAAATGGACCAATAAATCATGGATTGATCTTTTCTCTCTTCCCAAATCTTGTAACTCCCTTCCATGGAGCAATACGTAACAGTACATGATCCCCAATACCAAATTCCATGTCCTTTCGATGAAGATCCGCATAACTCTTTTGTGGATCCAGTGCCGTTTGTATACGTTGTCGAATCGTTTGGATCTTTTCCATAGTTATACGTACCAACTCTGGTCCCAACAATGTTGCTTCACCCGCCTCATCCCAACATACTGGAGAGCGACACTTTCATCCATACAAGGCTTCAAATGGAGCCATATCTATACTTTCCTGATAATTGTTGTTGTAGGAGAATTCCACTAATGGTAAATACTTATCCCAACTCCCTTTGAAGTCTAGGACACAAAGTCTTAATAGATCTTTAAGAGTTTGAATAGTCCTCTCTGATTGTCCGTCCGTTTGAGGATGGTATGCCAAACTGAATCGTAAATCCGTGCCCATAGCTTTCTGCAAGCTAACCCAAAATTGTGAAGTGATTCTTGGGTCACGATCTGAAACTATGGATACTGGCATGCCATGCAATCTCACAATCTCATTCACATACATATGAGCAAGATGTTCAAGGGAATAAGTCTCACGTATAGGCAAGAAATGAGCAGACTTGGTTAATCTATCAACAATAACCCAAATCGCATCTATACCTTGAGAAACCTTGGGAAGACCCGTAATGAAATCCATAGTAATGTGTTCCCACTTTCATTTTGGAATCTCAAGTGGTTGCAATGGACCCTTTGGCATTTGATGCTCTGCCTTTACACGTTGACAGGTTAAACACCTCGAGATAAACTCTGCGATCTCTCTCTTCATATTGTTCCACCAAAATGTATGTCGAAGATCATGATACATTTTGGTACTCCCAGGATGGATTACAAATGGTGTGTTATGTGCCTCCATCATGATTCCATGCTTCAAGTCAGAATCGTTAGGAACACAAAGTCTGGAGTTGACTCGAAGTATTCATTCTTCATCGATTCTTGCTTCTGGAATAGCACCTTCTTGCACTTTCTTCTTCATACGCATCAGCCCCAGGTCCGTAGCTTGAGCAGCTTTAACTTTATTGATTAAAGTCGGTTCTACTCGTATGTTTGATATCATCACGTGGGTACTTAAAGCCTTTAACTCTATCTCCATCCTTTGTAAATCGTATAAAATGGGCCTTTGTGTTAACAACATTGTACTCGTACCCGCATATGATCTTCTACTTAATGCGTCAGCTACAACGTTTGGTTTTCCAGGATGATATTGAATGCTATGGTTGTAATCCTTCAATAGCTCGAGCCAATGTCGTTGCCGCATGTTGAGTTCCTTTTGGGTGAAGAAATATTTGAGGCTTTTATGATCCGTATAAATCTCCACTTTCTCCCCATACAGGTAGTGTCTCCAGGTTTTCAACGCAAAAACGACTGCTACCAACTCTAGATCATGAGTAGGATAATTCCTCTCATATTCTTTGAGTTGTCACGAGGCATAGGCTATGAATTTCCCATGTTGCATGAGAACACATCCTAACCCTTTGCCTGAAACATCGCTGTAGATAACAAATCCATCCGAACCAGGTGGTATTGTTAGAACAGGTGCCGAAATGAGTCTCCTCTTAAGCTCTTGGAAACTCCTCTCGCATTCCTCGCTCCATATGAATTTTGTATCCTTTCGAGTCAGCTGAGTTAATGTAGTAGTGATTCGAGAAAATCCTTCCACGAATCTCCGATAATTACCAGCTAAGCCTAAAAAGTTACGCACTTTGGTCACCGACTTCGGTTGCTCCCAACTTTGTATTGCTTCAATCTTTGCCGGGTCAACAGATACTCCATGTTTTGACACCACATGCCCAAGGAATGCTACTTCCTTAAGCCAGAACTCGCATTTTTTCAGCTTGGCATATAGCCTGTTATCACGAAGTCGTTGAAGTACCGGCTTCAAATGGTGCTCATGATCTTCACGGCTTTTGGAATAGATGAGGATGTCATCAATAAAGACAACAATGAACTGATCCAAATATTCCTTGAATACACGGTTCATCATATCCATGAAAACAGTAGGAGCATTAGTCAATCCAAAAGACATGACCAAGAATTCATAATGCCCGTACCGAGTCTTGAAGGCAGTCTTTGGAATATCCTCAGTTTTAATCTTCAGCTGTTGATATCCAAAACGAAGATCGATCTTTGAAAAGAATTGTGCTCCTTGCAACTGGTCAAATAGGTCATCAATGCGAGGTAGCGGATACCTATTCTTGATGGTGACATGGTTTAATTCCCGGTAGTCAATACAAAGTCGCATACTCCCGTCTTTCTTCTTTACAAATAAAACAGGAGCACCCCAAGGGGATGTACTAGGACGAATGAAACTGATGTCTAACAATTCCTGTAGTTGGACTTTTAACTCCTAAAGTTCAATAGGAGCCATTCGATATGGGGTTTTAGAAATGGGCTTCGTACTCGGTTCAAGATCAATAAAGAATTCAACTTCTCGTTCTGGGGGTAGACCAGGAAGTTCTTCCGAAAATACATCAGGAAATTCATTAACAACAGGAATATTATTCAAATCTGACGTGTTTTTGTTCAACTCCATAATATGGGCTAAGAAAGCTTGACATCCATTTTTCAATAAATGAATAACTTTATGGCTTGATATGACAGTGACTGATTTTAGTGGTTTAGTTGCTTGAAATTCGTATAACAGGTTGGTTAGGAATATAAAAACTAACAACCTTACAAAAACAATCAATTTTGGCATGATGAGTGGTTAACCAATCAATCCCTAAAATCACATCAAATGCAAGTATCTTTAAAGAGATAAGATCAACAGGTAATGTGATTGTGCCAACTTGGATCAAGCAAGATTTATAAATTGTAGATGTAACAAAGGTTTCACCCAACGGAGTTTCAACAGATAAGTTAAAGTCCAATTTCTTCGGAGTTAAGTTTAAACGTTGAGCACAAACAGGAGAGATAAAAGAATGGGTAGAACCGGTATCTAGTAAGGTATAAATTTTGCAAGAGTTCAAGATTAGCTTACCCGTGATCACCTCGTTCGGGTTTCTCATATTTTGGCCAGTCACGACAAACGCCCTTCCTTGAACCACCGACTTTGTTTTGTCCGTAGTCGCCTTTGGTGCTGCCGTCCCAGTTGGACTTGACTTCGCTACGGGGCAAAATTGGTCTATGTGACCGTCTTTTCCATAATTAAAACACACCTTGGAAGGCTCTGAACAGTTTGGACTTATGTGTCCCTCCTCTCTGCATCTGTAGCATCTAACTGGCGGTCGTTCTCCTCCCCTAGAATTTGTTGTTGGTGCTGGTGCTGCTGCTGATGTCTTCCCGTCATTGTTAAATCTCCTCTTTTTGAAATTTTCACTTGAATCACCTCTTCTATTATCATGGCCACGATTACCACCCGAGTGGTTATCGCTTTTGTCTGTATTTTTCCCTCCTCGCTGATTATCATCGCTTCGATGACTGCTGTCACCGGTATGACCCTGGTTGTGGTCCCTTGGTTGAACATACTCATTATCTCACTCTAATAATTAAGCCCTGTTGACAACATCTGAATACAGAGAAAATTTATGAGAGATAAGGTATTGACGAATCTCAGGTTTTAGATCTCTTAGAAACATCTGCGTCATACGTTCCTCTTTCTCTACAAAATGAGGTGCAAACTTGGATAACTACGCGAACTTCGCCTCATACTGGGACACCGTCATGTTATTCTGTTCCAGTCTAATAAACTCTACCTCCTTCATATGACGAATACTTTCAGGAAAGTACTTGTCATTGAACAATTTCTGAAATTTTTCCCAAGACATGTTAACTGCGGCTGGCTGGGTACGCTTCACAAATTCCCACCAATAATCTGCCTCACCATGGAACATAAAGGTGGCGAATGGAACCTTCTGTTCCTCCGTTCAGCCCAAGACATCGAATATCTTGGTAATTTGCTTAACCCACATTTTGCCTTAATCGGATCGGGCTTTCCTCAGAAATCTGGTGGTCCCAACTCCTTGAACTGCTTGGCTGTGACAAACCGCGCGTTGCTATCATTTCCACCCGTATTTTGTACACGAGTCTCCCTCGTCTGATTTTGCATGAACTGAAAAAGCTTCTAAACATTGCATCATTCATCGTTTGCTCAGTAGTGTTGTTTACAGGAGGAATATTACCTTCCTGTTGCACGTTCTCTTGGTTAGTGATTTAAGGTTGTTCCACAGTCTCATACACTCCATTGTTAACGTTCTCAGTTGCCATTCTTAAAAATTTCCATAAAACAAGGGTTAATTACACAAATTAACTTATCATATAATATCCATATATTATGACCGACCAACAGATAAGCTTAGGTATGACACACTAGCGAAGGATTTACTCGTCTTTCCCCTCCTAGTTCTATTCCCCGATCTCCGCCAGAGACCATATCCCTAAGCTCTGATACCAACTGTGAAGCCACCAAAATAGTTATACATCACCCATTCTGAGTCGCCAAATACATGTTACAGAAAACAACTACAACTTTATTACAATTGTCGTGCAAAATACGACAACACATACTGTGAGTTTAAATACAATATTATCTTCTAGACAATATCCACACTCAAATAAAGTCCTCATGACAATTATAGATGCACTATTTTACAAAAATAGTGAGAACTGCTAAAACAACTATCTAGGACCATCACTCTATACCCCGACTGGTTCCTGCTATGTTCTCGCTTCTTGAGAAGAAAAATAGAACAAAAAGGAAAAGGTTGAGCTCAACTAGCCCAGTAAAGAATATTATGACTAAGATAATATACAAAAAATTATCATTCGTCTTCAACAGGGAAAAATCTGATAGAATATAATAGACAATAAGTTTTAGATCAACAACTGAAGCGAAAACAATAATTCATTAGAAGAGTTAACTAGAGAATGAAATCTACTATCATCTATGAATTTAAAAGTCCATTATTAATATTTTATCCCTGTAACATCAATCAATATACATCTTGAATCAAATATTTATCTTTGTACTACGGGCCAAATATATTCATTTATATCACCAGTTGGTCATGTTTATCTCAACACCTGTTCATCTTTGCACTACGGGCCAAAGATATTCATCAGGTAATCATTCATCTTTGCACTACAGGCTAAAGATATTCATCAAGTATCACCATTAAGGACTGAGGATGATGAAAAATTATTCACAAATAATTATCCTTATCATATAAATCAATAAATAATTATTCACAAATAATATTATAGAATCACAATAATGACAACTAGGCCGTTCCCAGGAAAGAGGGGGCTTTCCACTAAGAATTTCTCCTTACTGGCGCGCAATTAGGTGACCAAACCTCTCCTTAGACAAACCTTTCTAGACATTGCCAATAATTCTATCTAATAATATTATTCAAATAATATGAATTATAGATCTGATAATGGGAAATACTGTGTAGAGACAATTATTGAAACAACAATAATATAAAATATCAACGCAACAATTATTGAATCCATAAAATTAAATATTGAACAGTAATTACTGTAACAATTATTGAGTAGTGCCTTCTTATGTAAGAATCCATAGTTCAAAAATACTGTGACATACCATGTGCTACTGTGCAACCACGCGTATTACTGTATTTTAACCACCGGGTATTCTAACAGTGTTAACGGTAACAACTACGCCGTTATTAATAAAAACTCAAACTTGTCGTTTTCTTCATCCAACGGTTATTCTGTTATGAGGCCCACAAATGGCTGCGTCGTCGTACGAATATTCGTCGACACAAGAATATTCCACGACCAAATGAATATTACCCGACAAAAATGAATATTTTATAACCACTTGCTTATTTTGTAAAATTTGCACATTTCACCCATAACCAAAGTATTATATCAAATTAACTCCTTATTATTTCAAGATAATAAATAGAGAAAATTTAATTTTATTCATAATAAGTTGGGGTCTTACAACATGCCTGAGCCTGGCTATTTTGGCGGGCGGAAAGATCTTTGCCACAAATTTCTGTGCCAAGTCGGCCCATGTGGTAATGGAGCCTGAAGGTAATGAATGAAGCCAGCTCTTGGCTTTGTCCCTTAATGTAAATGGAAATAATCGGAGTCTGATGGCATCGTCAGACACTCCGTTGCATTTAAACGTGTCACATATCTCCACAAAATTGATAAGGTGATCATTGGGATCATCATACGGTAGCCCCCCAAACTGAATGTTGGTGCACATTTGAATGGTGCCCCGGCTTGATCTCGAAATTACTGGCTTGGATGGCGGGCCTTAGAATGATCGCCTGGAGATCGTCAATGTGAGGCATAGCGTACTCCATCAGAGAATTTTGTAGTTCCTCAGCCATTATGATAGGAGCAGGTATGTCCTTTGATTTTTCTCTCCGTAGTCGTCTAAATGTTCTATCAACCTCGGGATCGATAGGTATTATATTTTGTCCTTTCCGAGGTGGCATAAACAACGAAGACTACCTGAAAAGAGAATTTAAATAGAAAAAAATCGGTTTAAAGTAAGATCGTAATGACTTAGTTTTAATATTGAAAAATAATTAATTCTAAGTCCCCGGCAACGGCGCCAAAAACTTGTTGTTCGATTTTGTAATTACTAAATCGTGCGCAAGCATACGCAGCCCACAAGTAATATATGTAAGTAGAGTGTCGAACCAACGAGGACAAAGTCTTAAAAGAAAATAATTACTAATGCAAAGTCTCTACTAATCTTATCTAAATGAATGAAAACAAGTTGTTGTTTAAGCTATTTCAATAAGACTATAAAATTAAGAGAAGTAGTTGTATTAGGAAGTCAAGATAGGATTACAACTCCCCTAATGCGTCACCTAATCTCCTAACTCTCCAAACTATAAACAAATCAAGGAATGGTCAACCGAGAACATTAAATACGCATAAGGATCTATCGAAGGTCAAATGCATATCCCTAACCAGCTAAACCACAATATGTCTATTAGTAACAATAACTAGGTCAATGTCATTAAACTAAGTCTCCAGGCCACACAAGGCAAATAGGGATATGTCTATCCTATTAGCATATTATGCACACATTCCATTGTCATGGTCATAACAGGTGTTGTTGTATTACACGATAGATAATAACATCCATTTATCAATTTCCATTATTATCAATACCAATTTCTTTATTAAGCAATCAATCATTAAATACAAAATACAAAAACCCATTCCAAAATGATTTATTATATAAAATATGAGAGAAAGTTGATTAAGCTAATCATAAGGTTACATTGCAATCCTAAAAATGAAGTTAGTTCATAACTATGGTACTAACACGCATTTGTAATACGTTACACATTATCAGACAAATACAAATAAATGGGAGATTTGTATTACGAAAACCCCTGTTTTGAAGTGTTCTTCCTCCAAATCTTCTCTTCACATGTAAAGTTCTTAGTATGTGTTGGATGCAATAACTCTTCTTCAGTTGCAAAGCTTCTTTCTCTTCTAGAAATTAAATGACAAAAATAAATTCCTAGTCTAAGCTATCTGTTCTCTTTGAATATCTCTGATATTCGTCGATCGTTTAATGCAGGCTGCTCTCTTTTCTATATATAGTCGCCCCGTGAGACCCCGAATTTTATGAAATGAAAGTATTCAAATTTCTTATAATTATTCTATTTAGTAAATGATTAAATTGATAAAAGTTTAAAGTTAAGGATGATATTTGAAAATTTTTCAAAGTAAGCAAGTTGTCATAAAATAATTAGTAATAAAAGTATAGTAATACGCGTGGTTGTATAGTAGCACATGGTATTATACAATATCTTTGGTTATTGATGCTTACGTGAGAAGTTACTCAATTTTATTCGATTATTGTCACAATATTTTATATTATTAAATCAATAATTGAGATGACACAGTTATTCATATTATTATTTATAATATTGATAATGTCTAGAAGTTCTGTCAAGGAGATGTTAGGTCATCTAATTGCGCGCCAATAAGGCTAAGGAGAAATCCTTATCGGAAAGCCCCCTCTTTCCTGGGAACGACCTGGTTGTTAAATATTGTGAGTTATAATATTAATGATGAATACATTCGTGTTGATTAAAGATGAATTTGATAGTTCCATTATGTTGGGATTATTAGTGTTAGTGGAAATTGACATCTTTTTTGATAATAATTGATGTATGGAGGTTATATTGACCAATCAGGTAATTAATCGGATAAATTAGCAATTAATTGCTATTAATTCACATGCTTATAACTATGTGTTCACATGTGTGTACTATTGATTCATATGATTTACTATTAGGAGAGTTGGTGCAAGATTGATAATACTTGAATGACTAAATTAAAAATGGAGGTATAGTTAAAGGTACTATACTATAATTAATTTTTTCACATGTTTAGAACTATTGAGTCATATGATTTACTATTGATTCACATGATTTACTATTAGGGGAGGTGGTGCAAGTTTAATAATACTTGCAGGACTAAATTAAAAATAAAGAAAAAGAGGAAGGTATTATACTGTAATATTTTGAGCCCCAAAATGTGCAATTATTGAAACTATATTTTCCTATAAATAGAAGCTCATTCTTCCTTCATTTCTAACCAATTCACTAAGACTCACAAGAGCAATTATAGAAGCTAAAGAGAGAAAGAAGAAGAGAATTCTGCTACTTCACTATTCCAGTATTTAGTCTTCTTCTGAGGTAAGGGGTATTATTTATTTCATATTCTGAAGAGATATTATTTTTTGTATTCGTATGAATATTATTTCCGTTCAATATTCGTAAGGAATATCATCTTTGTTCAATATTCGTAGGAATATTATTTTCGTTTAACAGTCGTAAGGGGTATTATTTATTTTATATTCTGAAGATATATTATTTTTCATATTCGTATGAATATTATTTTCGTTCAATATTCATAAAGAATATTATCTTCGTTCAATATTCGTAGGAATATTATCTTTCTTTAATATTCATTGGAATATTATTTCCGTTCAAGGGATGTTATTTTTGTTCAATATTCGCTTGAAATAATATTTTTTTTCATACTCTGTAGTATGTAAGTAATATTATTTCGTTTCAAATTTTGAATTCTATACCCATTTTGTTGAAGTTTTGGCTTCTATATTACATGAAATTAGTAGAATATCCTTGATATTTGCGCTTCATCCAGTATCTTTTCATGGAAATATTATTCTGAGCTTTCTTGATAATTATTGATCTTTTTATGACGGAATACTATTCATGAGTTACTATTTACGGGTTACTATTCACCCGGTTACTATTCACTCAAATATTATTCACTAGGGTATTCGGGGCACTTTTCATGCCGGAGTACTATTCACGAGTTACTATTCATGGGTTACTATTCACCCAATTACTATTCACCCGAATATTATTCAATCGAGTATTTGGGGTACTTTTCATGCCGGGGTACTATTCATAAGGTACTATTCCCGATGTACCATTCACAGGGTACTATTTACCCATAAAATATATTTCTTTTCTGTCCAAATTATTTTTAGTACATGAATATTATTCTTGAATTTTACTCTACAAAGCAGTATCATGTTGACAATTTGGATACTTTTAAACTCTGGATAAATTTAAAGTCTTTAATATTTATCCTTTATTTCATTTGATTAATGCTTATATCATTGTCATCATCCTCATGCTTATATTTTGATGAAAGTCATCTTTGTCTTACGTGCAAAGATGGACTGTTGATTATTGGTTTTACAGTTATATATCTTTGGCTTACGTGCAAAGATGGACTGTTGATTATTGGTTTTACAGTTGTATATCTTTGGCTTACTTGCAAAGACAAACTGTTGATTGATAGCATTGGCCCGTAGTGCAAAGATGGACAGGTGTATGACATGATCATGACTACTGGTGATAATAACGAATATCCTTGGCGCGTAGTGCATGGATAATTCAATGATGTGATTGGCAGGATCATGACCATTAGTTAACATTTGAATGTCTTTGGCCGTAGTGCACTGACAGACAATTGATTGGTATGATCATGACCATTGGTTTTATAGTTGAATATCTTTGGCCCGTAGTGCAAATGTAGACAACTGATTGGTATGATCATTGTTATTACATTTGAATATCTTTAGCCTTTGGGGTAATGATATTGAGTAAATGTTCTATTAAGCCTTTGTGGCAAGGAAAAATTGTTGATTCACATTATTATAAACATCAATTGTGAATTTAACTAACATCTTTGGTGGGTCAAGTTAAGCCTTAAATATTTAAAGGATTGAATAAAAACCTAATAAGCGTATATTCTTAACAGAAATATGTCGCCAAGAAGAAGACCAAATCGTCAATCGACCCAAGAAAGGTCAACAAACAACAAAAACAACGCCAATGCTGAACTCGTTTTGCAGTTGGTGAATTTACTGGTTGGAGCAATTAACAATCAACCTCAAGCTCCACCAAATACATCGTTCAAGGATTTCAAGGCAGTTGGACCGCCAGAGTTTAAAGGCTCCATGAACCCGATAGAAGCTCAAACTTGGGTTATGGAGATGGAAAAAGTTTTTAACGTCGCTAGAGTTAGAGAGGACCAGAAAACTGCTTATGCAACGTTCATGTTGAAATCAGAAGCCATTTATTCATGGCAAGCAAATAAGATCCATGGAGGAGAAGGTGTGATTACCTGGGAGAGGTTTAAGGAGATGTTCTTCGAGATGTACTTCCCGAAAAGCTCGCAGATCCAAATAGAGGTACAATTTCTAGAATTTAAGTAAGGAAATATGTCTGTACCAGACTATGCGGCAAAATTCAATGAGTTGGCTAGGTTCGCCCCGTATCAAGTACACACAGATGAAAGAGAGGAAAGAAGGTTTGAGCAGGGACTGAAGCCCTGGTTATATAGGAAAGTGTCAATGATTTCAGCTGAACACTTTTGCTGGAGTACTTGAATAGGCCATCCTCGCTAAAGGTGGGAGTGATGCAGTGACCAAGTACAATCAGGATCAGAAGAAGAAGAAGAAGAAGAAGAAGAGTGAAAATGAGGGAAATAACAAGGCCAGTGGCAGCAACACGGGAGGAAGTATCAATCAGAAAAGGAGGTGGACAAATAACTCGCCAACTGGAATTTAGCAAGGAGGTTAGAAGAAAAGGGTTGAAGCATGTCTGACCTACGGGAAAGCTCACCTGGGGGTCTGTATGAAAGGGAAAAGAGTTTGCTACAATTGTGGTCAAGAAGGCCATATAAAACCTAACTGCCCTAAACCAAATAAGGGTGCTTGCTTCACTTGTGGGTCGAAGGACCACTTGGCTAGGGACTGTCCCTAGAAGGGATCTAGAGGGGCAGGATCAGGAGGGAATAGGGGAAACAGCGGTAGCAGTGCTTTAACTATCACAGGACCAACCGCAACCAACCAACCAACCGCTAGGACATTTAACATGACAGTGTAGGATGTTGTATAGTCTCACGATGTGGTGTCAGGTATCATTCCGATTAATAAAGTTAATGTTTATGTATTATTTGATTTGGGTGCTACTTGTTCATTTATATCTGATGACTTTGCTAAGAACTTGGAATTGTTTAAGGACGAGTTAGAATACCCCATGAACATAGAGATTGCGAATAGAAAAGTGATCCCTGTTAAGTACGTACATAAGAACTTTAGGGTGGATATTAAGGGTAACATTATGAATGTAGATCTTATCCCTATCAAACTTGGGGAATTTGACATTATTTTGGGAATTGATTGGCTATTCAATTACGGGGTTGTAATTGATTGCCAGAAGAAGCGTATTAACCTTATGACTCCGACAAAGGTTGTGTTTTATGGCAGCAAGTCGCCTAGATAAGCGAGTTATCTAACGATGATGCAGGCCAGGAAGTTGTTAAGACAAGGATGTATAGGATATTTAGCTTGCATAGTTGACAGTCTTACCCAAAAATAGAGGAGATACCACTAGTGAGGGACTTTGCAGACATATTTCCAAATAATCTACCAGGACTTCCGCCAGACAAAGAGGTTGAGTTTGTGATCGATTTTGCGTCAGGAACGGCCCCAATATCGAATGCACCGTACCAGATGGCTCCGGTAGAGATGAAAGAATTGATGGTACAACTACAAGAGCTACTAGACAAGAAGTATATCCAACCAAGTGTATCCCCGTGGGGAGCGCCGGTGTTATTTATGAAGAAGAAGGAGGGGACGATGCAGCTTTGCATCGACTACAGAGAACTGAATAAGGTCACCATTAAGAATAGATATCCATTACCTACGATCGACGATCTGTTTGATCAATTGAACGGAACAAGATACTTTTCAAAGATAGACTGGAAGAGTGGTTATCATCAACTGAAGGTGAGGCCAGAGGATGTGTTGAAGACAACATATAGGACTCAATATGGTCACTATAAATTTCTGGTGATGTCATTTGGTCTAACAAATGCTCCTGCAGCGTTTATGGACTGATGAACAGGGTGTTTAAATCGTTTTTGGATAAATTCATGGTGGTGTTCATCGATGACATTTTGGTATACTCAAAAACCAAGGAAGAACACGTAGAGCATTTGAAAGTAACGTTAGAGGCATTGAGAAGAGATAAGTTGTACGCCAAATTTTCAAAATGTGAATTCTGGATTGAAAGGGTATAATTTCTTGGACATGTGATCGATAAGGACGGAATTTCGGTAGATCCCTCCAAAGTCAAAGTTGTGATGAACTGGGATTAGCTGAAAACGCCGTTAGAAGTAAGAAGTTTTCTTGGATTAGCAGGTTATTATAAAAGATTCATTCAAGACTTTTCCAAGATTGCAATTCCACTGACGAATTTGACTAGGAAAGCTGTGAAATTTGTTTGAACGGAGAAGTGTGAGGAAAGCTTTTAAGAACTTCATAAGAGGTTGAGTACAGCACCTGTGTTATCTCTTCTGGATGACACGGGAAATTTTGTGGCTTATAGTGATGCGTTGCATAAAGGACTGGGTTGTGTGCTTATGCACAACGGCAGGGTCATTGCATATGCGTCGCAACAATTGAAGGACTATGAGAAGGGGTATCCAACCCATGACTTGGAGCTAGTTGCGGTGGTATTTGCTTTGAAAATCTGGAGACATTATCTCTAAGGGGAGAAGTGTGAAGTATATACAGACCACAAGAGTCTGAAATAAATTTTTACACAGAAGGACTTGAATATGCGCCAGAGAAGGGGCTGATGTGACGCCCCCAAAATAGGTATACATCACCCATCTTGAGTCGCCAAATACATGGTACATAAATTCAAATACAACTTAATTATACAACAGTCGTGTAAAATACGACAAAACATAGCTGAGAGTTTGAACAAGAATATTATCATCTAGACAATATCCACACTCAATGTAGTCCTCATTACAATTATTATCACACTATTCCATAGAATAGTGAGGACTACTAATGCTATCATCTTGACCGTCAATCCGTTCCCTGACTCGTCCCAGCTATATTCTCATTTCCTGAAGAGAACAGTGAAAGAAAGGGTGAGCTCAACTAGCCCGGTAAGAAATATTATGACTAAGATAATGCAAAAAAAATTATCATTAGCCTTCAACAATGTTAAACTGATAAAATACAATAGACATCAAGTTTAACTGCATTGGAATAAGCAATCCATTAGAAGAGTCAAGTAGAGCATGATATCTACTATCTTCAATGTTTTAAAATGTTTTCATCAATTTTTATCCCTGAGACTCAGCTTAATAAATAAACCACATCATCGAATCATCCCTGCACTACGAGCCAAGGATATTCATTAAATCATCAATGGTTATGACTATACTGAATAATCCCTGGTCATAATTATACAAAAAATTGTCCATCAATGCACTACAGGCCATTGAGGACTTTTACCACATCATGTATAACATTACAGGTCATGATTATACCAAATGATCCCTAGTCATAATCATATCAAGTCCATCTATGCACGTAAGCCAAAGATGACTTTTATCACAATATAAACATGAGGATGATGACAATGATATAAGCATTAATCAAACAAAAACAAGGATAAATATTAAAGACTTTAAATTTATCTAAATATTATCAATTACTTAATAAACTCATCATCTAATATTATTAATATTATAACAATATTTTAATCACTTCTTAAACTTATAAACAATTTATTTCAATTGTTTACACTTTACCAAATAATGCATTTAATCATTCAAAAATACCATACTCATAAGATTTCATCACCAACGATCAAATCCCTCATCGAAAATCTGCATATACCCTATATAGGATTCCCAAGCCATAAAATCCTATTTTACAATTTTGTTACATCACATAACATATTTAATTCATTTACTCATAAATAGTTTATTTTCATGAAAAATACCAAATCAGTCCCAAAAATATTTCTTTTCTAGGATTTAGCAGAATATAGTCCCATATTGAACATATATTTTTCTCGAAATTTTTAAAATTCATTTAGTATTTTTCATATGGCCAAAACTACCGAATATTTAAACATTTATCATAAATTATACTTTTGTCCAAAATTCAAAAATTTATAGGGTATACTCCTGTTATATACATGTACTCCCAATAAACATTTTACCGATTTTGTAGTTAACCACAAGGAGTTATAAGGGTTTACTTTTAAAATAGTCTTTTCCCATAAAATTCATAACTCTTAATCTATACATCCAAAAATCGCTATTTTTGGACACAATCTAGAAAACTCATCAAATTATCATTTCAAATTTTTCTAGAATTTTTGAGGATCAAAAAAATTACGAAACTACAAATGTATTTTCACCCATCATACGGTAATTCACATAGACATATCATTTCTACAATTTAATAAGGAATGAATACAAAGGATCATTCACCATGCATGCGATAATCCACATAGACAGGTTATTCCAACAGAATAATAAAGAATGGAATAACAGAAGAATTCACCATGCATGCGATAGACCGTACAGACAGGTTATTCCCAACAAAATAATAAATAATGGAACCAGGTCATGCGTAATCCGCACAGACGGGATATTCCAACAGAATAATAAAGAACGGAACCAGGTCATGCGTAATCTACATAGACAGGATATTCTAATAGAATAATAAAGAATGTAATAACAAAGAATTCACCATGCATGAAATAGACCGCACAGACATGTTATTCCAACAGAATAATAAAGAATGGAATAACAAAAGAATTTCACCATGTATGTGGTACTTCACATAGACATGTTATTCCAACATAATAATAAAGAATAGAATAACAGAAGCTCTCTTCATAAATACGAAGGAGATACTACCCCTTACCTTAAAGTAAAGCTGGATACTGGAATAGAGAGGTAGCTGGCTTCTCTTCTTCTTTCTCTCTATAATTTCTCTCTATAATAATTGCTCTATAGCTTTAGTGAATTGATGAGAAATGAAGGAAGAATGAGCTTCTATTTATAAAAAAATATAGTTTCGATAATTCCACGTTTTGGGGCTCAAAATATTACAGTACAATACCTCTAACTTTTCTTTCATTTTTAATTTAGTCCTGCAAGTATTATCAAACTTGCATCACCTCCCCTAATAGTGAATAATGTGAATCAATAGTTCAATCATGTGAATCAATAGTTATAATCATGTGAAAATAGGAATTACAGTACAGTACCTCCATCTATACCTCCATTTTTAACTTAGTCATGCAAGTATTATCAATCTTGCACCAACTCCCCTAATATTACAAGAATGTGATTCAATAGTACACACATGTGAACAAATAGTTATATAAGCATGTGAATTAGTAGCAATTAATTATTCATTTATCCGATTAATTACCCAATTTATCAATATAACCCCCAGACATCAATTATCATCGGAATAAATATCGATTTTCACTAACACTAATAATTCCAATACAATGGAACTATCAATTTCATCTTTAATCAACACAATCTTATTCATCATTAATATTATAATTCACAATATTTAACAACCAGATCGTTCCCAGGAAAGAGGGGGCTTTCCGATAAGGATTTCTCCCTATTGGCGCACAATTAGATTATCTAACCTCTCCTTGACAGATCTTCTAAACATTGTCAATATTGCAAATAATAATATGAATAACTTTGGCGTCTCAATTATTGATTTAATAATATAAAATAATATGCAGATGATACCGTGACAATAATTGAATCAATAATATGAGAGATATGATGTAGCAATTATTGTAGTAATAATTGAGTATAACTGAGTGATTTCTCACTTAAGCATCAATAATTAATACCGTGTGCTACTATGCAACCACACGTATTACTGTACTTTTACTAAAAATTATTTTATGACAACTTGCTTACTTTAAAATTTTTTCACATATCACTCTTAACTTTAAACTTTTATCAATTTAACTATTTACCAAAATAGAAAAATTGAATACTTATATTTCATAAAATTCGGGATCTCACAGCTGAAGTTAATTAAGGACTATGATTGCGATATTTTATACCATCCGGGTAAAGCAAATGTAGTTGCTGACGCCTTAAGTAGAAAGGGTCGGCAGAAATTGATGATGTTAACCACTCAGGAGGAGCTAATTCAACGATGAAGAAGCTGGAATTAGAAATGAAGTATCCTATGGAGATTGATGAGAAGCTGTTCCAGATGCAAGCTGGTACAACTTTACTAGATAAAATTAAAGAGGCTCAACTTCAGGACGAAGAATGTAAGAAGGTGAAAAAGAAGATACCTGAAGAAACCGAATCGAGATTCAAGATAAACAGTGAGGGACTACTGAGATTTGAAAGTAGAGTTTGGGTACCGCTAGTGCCAGAGATTAAGGAAGACATTTTGAGTGAGGCACATAGCTCACGATATTCAATTCACACTGGTAGTACCAAGATGTACCAAGATCTTCGACAATATTTTTGGTGGCCAAATTTGAAACGAGATGTTGCAGAGTGTGTTGCCAAGTGTCTAACATATCAGAAAGTGAAAGTACAGAATCTGAGGTTGAGTGAGTTGTTACAACCTTTAGAGATCCTTGAATGAAAATGATAACATATTACGATGGATTTTGTGGTTGGCCTTCCGACAACTCAAAAAGGCTATGACGCAGTATGGGTTATCGTTGACCAACTGACAAAATATGCACACTTTCTTCCGATCAGAATCAAATTCAACTTAAATCAGTTGGCAAGGTTATATGTGAAAGAGATTGTTTCGAGGCTCGGAGTTCCGGTGTCAATTATCTCAGATAGGGATCCACGCTTTACATCAAACTTCTAAAAATGACTACAGAAGTGCATGGGGACGCAATTGAGAATGAGTACGACATATTACCCTCAGACAGATGGGTAGAGCGAAAGAACGATTCAGATATTGGAGGATATGTTGAGATCATGCATCATGGATTTTAAGGAAAATTGGGATGATCACTTACCGCTTGTAGAATTAGGCTACATCAACAGTTACAACGCTAGTATTGGCAAGCCACCTTATGAAGCGTTGTACGATAGAAAGTGCAGAACTCTACTTTACTGGAATGAAGTTGGTGAAAGACAGTTACTAGGTCCAGAATTGGTACAGCAAACAGCAGAGATAGTCAAAGTAATACGAGAAAGACTAGTAGCAGCTCAGGATAGGAAGAAGAAATACGCCGATCCACACCATAAGAATGTTGAGTTCGAATTGGGCAGCTTAGTATTTTTGAAAGTCTCTCCCTGGAAGGGAAAGATCAGATTTGGTAAAAAGGGAAAATTGAGCCTGAGGTTCATTGGACCCTTTGAAGTTTTACGAAGAATTGGTGAATTTACCTATGAAGTAGCCTTACCTCTAGCCTTAGAACATATCCATAATATTTTTCATGTTTCTATTTTAAGACCCTACAAACCCGATGACAAACACGTCATTGAATATGAACCCCTGCATTTTGAGAAAGACTTAACCTATGTAGAAGTTTCTATTCAGATTGTTGACAAGAAAGAACAAGTCCTCAAAAGTAAAATAATACCTTCTGTTAAGGTAATTTGGAGGAACCACAAAGTTGAAGAAGCTACGTGGGAACTCTAAGAGCATATGATGAAGAATTACACACATTTATTTGCTTAAATTATGTGTAAGCGATTCAGGGGACAAAATCTTTGTAAGGGGGAGAATGTAACGGGACGAATTGATTGAATCGTGATTCTGGGGACATAATCCTTTTAAGGAGGGAAAGATGTGACAAACAAGATTTTTGTAATTTAATTTGAATATTTATTGTACCAAATAAATATTTTTTGATGATTTAATTATTGGGTTAAATAATTAACTGATGAATTTGTGGTGGATTAATTTAATTATATGTGTTACATTAATTAAATTAATGTGGAAAATTTATTATTCAAAATTATATAAGCTTATTTGATTAAATTAATTATTTAATAAGCATAATGTTATTCTAATTAATTTAAATAATTAATTAGAGATTTAATGACTTGACATATATAATTAATAAATGAGAATTTAATTATGTGACTATGTGATTTAATGTAGAAGTATTCTATTTTATTTAATTGAATTAAATAATATATATTTGATTTAAATGGGTGTGACATTATTAAACTATATAATAAGAGTTTAATTAAATTAATGGGAAAGAATGTTAATAAGATAGCCAAACACGGCCTTACAGGAAGTTGGTCAGTTAACCCACTATGGGATTAACAGGCCACTACTATGCCGGTATGCGTACTTATATCAGGCCTTTTCTTTTATGTTTTCTTCCACTCTTTAACAATTTAACAGACAAATTAAGGAGTAATTCCTTAACTTATACTTTTAATTTACGTACATAGAAACTTTTCATGAAAATTGGCTTTAGTTTTCTGTAATTAAATTTTCATGGTTAATTGTTAAATCTATGATGTTGTATATGTTTATTGACCTGTATAATTCAATTATATATGATCTATGTGTTTTAGAGTAATTAATCCATGAAATCATGTTCAAATTGGAGTTTTATGGTTTACAGAGAAAATATATGAATATGGCTTGTAAGTACAAAATTTTATGTTTAAATTGCATATTAATCGGTAAATTGATGAATGATTACGTTTATACATATAAGAACGAAAAGAACAAAACTTAAACGGACTGATTTGGTCGAAAAACGAGTTCACGGTAGTTGATTTCGTTAATAATGTGAAAAATGGAGTTTTTCATAAGAACTGTGTGTTTTTATTCAAGTAATTATATGAATTAAGTTGTTAAAATCATGTTAGAAATGTTGGGTAATGATCATATATGAATTTTAGTATCCGAGTATGCTTAAATTAATATATGGACAAGGAAATTGGAAGTTTTTGGCCCTGTTTTGTGTTCTTCACGAGAACACACGGTTGAACTTGCGTGAGATTTTTTGGCCTAAATTAGCCTTGTTATATGTACGTGAACTGCAGAAACTGAGTCTGGGTAACCCCGCCCCAGCGGGCAAAAAATAAAAATAAATAAAAAATAAAAATAAATTAAAATTAAATTAAATTAATTAAAATATTTATCAAATAAAATGAATATTTTAATTGAGATTCGATGGAAATTATTATTAAAATATTTATAAAATAAAATAAATATTTTAGATGAAATATTTATGGAATAAAATAAATATTCGATGGAAATTATTATTAAAATATTTATAAAATAAAATGAATATTTTAATTGAGATTCGTCGAAAATTATTATTAAAATATTTATCAAATAAAATAAATATTTTATTTGAAATATTTATGGAATAAAATAAATATTCGATAGAAATTATTTTTAAAACATTTTTAAAATAAAATAAATATTTTAATTGAGATTCAATAAAAATTATTATTAAAATATTTATCAAATAAAATGAATATTTTAGTTCAAATATTTATGTAATAAAATAAATATTTGATGGAAATTATTATTAAAATATTTATAAAATAAAATAAATATTTTAATTGAGATATTTATGGAATAAAATAAATATTCGATAGAAATTATTATTAAAATATTTATAAAATAAAATAAATATTTAGTTAAAATATTTATGGAATAAAATAAATATTCGATGGAAATTATTATTAAAATATTTATAAAAATAAAATGAATATTTTAATTAAGATATTTATGGAATAAAATAAATATTCGATAGAAATTATTATTAAAATATTTATCAAATAAAATAAATATTTTAGTTGAAATATTTATGGAATAAAATAAATATTAGATGAAAATTATTATGAAATAATTTATTCGAGTGTAATAATAGTAAAGGAATGAAAATATTCTTATTTAATTAAGTAATTAAATTAGAAGGGTAATGATTTGTTAAATAAAGTGGAGTTATATTAAGTGAAATTATAACTAATGAAAGTCGTGAATACATATTATATGTGTGTAGGACTTGTAATGAATGGAAGTAGTAATAGTTTAGCCTACGCACGAGGCAAATTCCTATACCTTTGTTTCTTTACAGAAAGCAAGTTCCTTGTTCTATCTTGCTTATTATTGTTAAAGTCAAGATTTCATATTAGATATTATCATTCTTTAAAAGCATAATTCCTATTATATAATACTTATTCGGCTGTATACATCTTGAACTTTATTATTCAAATTGAATATCAATTATTGTTGAACCTTATAAGATTAGCGAACCCTTATTGATTCGACTAGTCCATAGTTGATGATCGTTCTAAATTTCAGAACTATTGTTGAACTTATCCAAACCAAACTTCTTTTGGTGCAGACTCTAATGTCAAACTAAGATAAACAACCCTGTTATAGGGGATTAATTATACTTTAGCGTTAAGATATTGTACACAGTATGGTACTAAGGGCTGATCCCCCTAAGTACGAGAAGAAGAGTCCATAGTCTTATGACTGTTAAAGGTTTCAAGTATAAACACTTGACAACCTAGGACGTAGTTCAAGGTCTTATGACCCTTAGAAGTTCTTTTGATTCTTGTTATTCATTCTTGACTCAAAAGCCGAGTTTTTTTTATTTCAGAAGTCTTTGATTCATTCACATGTTATTATTTCATTGTTATATTATTATACTTGTAAGGCAATCGTGTGACGCCCCAAATATAGGTATATGTGAGACCCCAAATTTTATGAATAAAGATTTAAATATTCTAAAAATATTTTTTTTAATATTGTGGTGTGGATTTGATATAATGTTATAGTTGTGGGCAGTATTTATAATTTTACAAAGTATGCAAGTTGATATAAAATATTCTTTTTGTTGGGAAATATCCGTACGACGGTACAATCATTGGTGGACCCCACAACGAAAGTATTGCCGTAGTTAGAAAACGACAGAATTATCTTTTATTAAAAATAACGGCGAGTGTTACCGTTAAAACTGTTGAACTAACCGGTAGTAAAAGTACAATAATACGCGTGGTTGCATAGTAGCACACAGTATTGATTATTGATGCTTACGTAAGAAGTCACTCAGTTATACTCAATTATTGCTACATTAATTGCTGCATCATATCTCTCATATTATTGATTCAATTATTGTCACAGTATCATCTGCATAATATATATTATTAAATCAATAATTGAGACGGCAAAGTTATTCATATTATTATTTGTAATATTGACAATATCTAGAAGTTCTGTCAAGGAGAGATTTGGTCACCTAATTGCGCGCCAATAAGGAGAAATCCTTATCAGAAAGCCTCTCTTTCCTGAGAACGACCTGGTTGTTAAATATGGTGAATTATAATATTAATGATGAATAAGTTCGTGTTGATTAAAAATGAAATTGATAGTTCCATTGTGTTGGAATTATTAGTGTTAGTGAAAATCAACATTTATTTCGATAATAATTGATGTCTGGAGGTTATATTGACCAATCAATTAATTAACCGAATAAATAAGCAATTAATTGCTATTGATTCACATGATTATAACTATTTGTTCACATGTATGTACTATTGATTCACATTCATTTACTATTAGGGGAGTTGGCGCAAGATTGATAATACTTGCATGTCTAAATTAAAAATGGAGGTATAGTTGAAGGTACTATACTGTAATTAGTTTTTTTACATGTTTAGAACTATTTAGTCACATCATTTACAATTGATTTACATGATTTACTATTAGGGGAGGTGGTGCAAGTTTGATAATACTTGCAGGACTAAATTACAAATGAAAAAAAGAGAGAGGTATTATAATGTAATATTTTGAGCCCCAAAATGTGCAATTATTGAAACTATATTTTCATATAAATAGAAGCTCATTCCTTCATTATTTTTCACCAATTCACTAAAGCTATAGAGCAATTATTATAGAGAGAAAGAAGAAGAGAAGTCTGCTACCTCACTATTCCAGTATCCAATTTCTTTTAAGGTAAGGGGTATTATTTCTTTCGTATTCATGAAGAGAGCTTCTGTTATTCCATTCTTTATTATTCTGTTGGAATAACCTGTCTATGCGAAGTACCGCATACATAGTGAAATTCTTCTGTTATTCCATTCTTTATTATTCTGTTGGAATATCCAGTTTGTGCGGATTACGCATGACCTGGTTCCATTCTTTATTATTCTGTTGAAATATCCTGTCTGTGCGTATTACGCATGACCTGGTTCCATTATTTATTATTCTTTTGGTATAACCTGTCTGTGCGGTCTATCGCATGCCTGGTGAATTCTTCTGTTATTCCATTTTTTATTACTCTGTTGGAATAACCTGTCTATGTGGATTACCACATGCATGGTGAATGATCCTTCATATTCATTCTTTATTAAATTATGGAAATGATATGTCTACGTGGATTACTGCATAGCGGGTGAAAATCCATTTGCATTTTCGTATATTCTATTATACTCGTATGAGATATCATTTCTTTTGTATTAGTCATGGAATATCATTGTCTTTGGTATTTTTCTTTTACGAGTTACTATTCACCCAGTTACTATTCACTCTAGTATTATTCACTCAGGTATTCGGGCACTTTTCGTACCGGAATACTATTCATGAGTTACTATTCACGGGTTACTATTCACTTGATTACTATTCACTATAGTATCATTCACTTGGGTATTTGAGGCACTTTTCGTGTCGGGGTACTATTCACGAGGTACTATTCACCCAAAAAATATATTTCTTATATGTCCAAATTATTTTTGGTACATGAATATTATTCTTGAATTTTACTCCACAAAGCAGTATCATGTTGACAATTTGGACGTTATTGATTTCTGGATAAATTAGATTATAAATCTTTAAAATTTATCCTTGAACTTGTTTTATTGAATTATTATGTCATTGTCATCATCATTATGCTTATATTGTGATTAAAGTCATCTTTGACTTACGTGCATATATGGACTTGGTATGATTATGACCAATGATTATTCGGTATAATCATCACCGTAATGTGATGAATGATGTGGTAAAAGTCCTCATTGGCTTGTAGTTCATTGATGGACAGTTGTTGGTATGATTATAACCAGGGATTATTCGGTATAATCATGACCATTGATGATTACATGAATATCCTTGGTCGTGGTGCAGTGATGATTCGATTTTATTTATTAAGCCGAGTCTCAGCGATAAAGTTGATGAAAAACTTTTTAAATCATAGAAGATAGTAAATTTTATGCTCTACTATCTCTTCTAATGGATTGCTTATTTCTGATGCAATTGTTGATCTAAAACTTGTTGTCTATTGTATTCTATCAGTTGTTATACTGTTGAAGGCTAAGGATAATTTATTCTGCATTATCTTAGTCATAATATTTCTTACTGGGTTAGTTGAGCTCACCCTTTTCTTTCATTGTTCTCTTCAGGAAATGAGAATATAGCTGGGACGAGTCGGGGAATGGGGTGATGGTCCAGGATTAGTGGCTTTAGTAGTCCTCACTATTTTGTGAAATAGTGTGATAATAATTGTAATGAGGACTCCATTGAGTGTGGATATTGTCTAGATTACAATATTCTTGTTTAAACTCTAAGCTATATTTTATCGTATTTTACACGACTGTTGTATTAAAGAAGTTGTATTTGATTTATGTACCATATATTTGGCGACTCAAGATGGGTGATGTATACCTGTTTTGGGGGCGTCACAGTTGGTATCAAATGTGACGCCCCCAAAATAGGTATACATCACCTATTCTGAGTCGCCAAATACATGGTACAGAATATAAATACAATCTTAAATATACTACATGAGCTGTGAGTTTTAATATAAATATTATCTTCTAGGCAGTATTCAAACTCAAAATAAGTCATCAATACATTTATTATCACACTATTTCATAGAATAGTGAGGACTACTAATGCTATCATCTGGACCGTCACTCCGTTCCCTAACTCGTCCCAGCTATATTATCATTTCCTGAAGAGAACAATGAAAGAAAGGGTGAGCTCAACTAGCCCAGTAAGAAATATTATGACTAAGATAATACAGAATAAATTATCCTTAGCCTTCAACAGTATAACAACTGATAGAATATAACAAACATCAAGTTTAACTGCAGGGGAACAAGCAATCCATTAGAAGAGTCAAGTAGAGAATAAAATCTACTATCTTCTATGATTTAAAAGATTTTTCATTACTTTTATCGCTGAGACTCAGCTTATTAAATAAACCACGTCATCCCTGCACTACGACAAGGATATAAATTAGTATCACGACCACAAATTATCCATACACTATGGGCCAAGGATATTCGTGTTTTCATAAATGGTCATGATCATGCCAACAACTGTCCATCAATGCACTACGGGCCAATGAGGACTTTTACCACATCATTTGTAACATTACGGTCATGACTATACCGAATAATCCTTGGTCATAATCATACCGAGTCCATCTATGCACTACATGCCACATGTGACTTTTAACATAATATAAACATGAGGATGATGACAATGACATAATAATTTAATAAAACAAGTTCAAGAATTAAATTTTAAAGATTTATAAGTTAATTTATCTTGAACTCAAAAACGTCCAAATTGTCAACATGATACTGCTTTGTGGAGTAAAATTCAAGAATGCTCAGAAGAATATTTCCATGAAAAGATACTGGATGAAGTGCAAATATCAAGGATTTCTACTAATTTCATGGAGTATAGAAGCCAAAACTTTAACCAACTGAGTATAATAGAATATATGAACCTGCAAATGGATTTTCGCCTACCATGCGGTAATCCACGTAGACAGATCATTTCCACAATTTAATAAGGAATGAATACAAAAGATCATTCACCATGCATGTGGTAATCCACATAGACAGGTTATTCCAACAGAATAATAAAGAATGGAATAAAAGAAGAATTCACCATGCATGCGATAGACCGCACAGACAGGTTATTCCCAACAAAATAATAAAGAATGGAACTAGGTCATGCGAAATCTGCACAGATAGGATATTCCAACAGAATAATAAAGAATGGAATAACAACAGAATTCACCAGCCATTCGATAGACCGCACAAGCAGGTTATACCAACAGAATAATAAATAATGGAACCAGGTCATGCAAAATTCGCACAGACAGGATATTCCAACAGAATAATAAAGAATGGAATAACAACAGAATTCACCAGGCATGAAATAGACCGCACATGCAGGTTATTCCAACAGAATAATAAATAATGGAACCAGGTCATGCGTAATACGCACAGATAGGATATTCCAACAGAATAATAAAGAATGGAAAAATAGAAGAATTTCACAATGTATACGGTACTTCGCATAGATAAGTTATTCCAACAGAATAATAAATAGTGGAACTAGGTCATGCGTAATACGCACAGACATGATATTGCAACAGAATAATAAAGAATGGAATAACAGAAGCTCTCTTCATGAAAATGAAAGAAATAATACCCCTTACCTTAGAATAAAGCTGGATACTGGAATAGAGAGGTATCAGACTTCTCTTCTTCTTTCTCTCTATAATTTTTCTCTATAATAATTGCTCTATAGCTTTAGTGAATTGGTGAGAAATGAAGGAAGAATGAGCTTCTATTTAGAGGAAAATATAGTTTTGATAATTACATGTTTTGGGGCTCGAAATATTACAGTACAATACCTTTAACTTTTCTTTCATTTTTAATTTAGCCTTGCAAGTATTATCAAACTTGCACCACCTCCCCTAATAGTAAATAATGTGAATCAATAGTTTAATCATGTGATTCAATAGTTATAATCATGGGAAAATACGAATTACAGTATAGTACCTCCATCTTTAACTTAGTCATGCAAGTATTATCAATCTTGCACCAACTCCCCTAATAGTACATGAATGTGAATCAATAGTACACACATGTGAACAAATAGTTATAATCATGTAAATTAATAACAATTAATTCTTTATTTATCCGATTAATTACCCGATAACTTCCAGACATCAATTAATATCGAAATAAATGTCGATTTCCACTAACACTAATAATTCCAACACAAAGGAACTATCAATTTCATCTTTAATCAACACGAACTTATTCATCATTAATATTATAACTCATAATATTTAACAATCAGGTCGTTCCCAGGAAAGAGGGGGCTTTCCGATAAGGATTTCTCCTTATTGGCGCACAATTAGATGACCAAACCTCTCCTTGACGGAACTTCTAGACATTGTAAATATTACAATTTAATAATATAAATAACTTTGTCATCTCAATTATTAATTTAATAATATATCATATTATGCAGATGATACTGTGACAATAATCGAATCAATAACATGAGAAATATGATGCAGCAATTACTGTAGCAATAATTGAGTATAACTGAGTGACTTCTTATGTAAGCATCAATAATCAATACCGTGTGCTACTATACAACCACGCGTATTACTGTACTTTTACTACCGGGTAGTTCAACAGTTTAAACGGTAACACATTCGCCGTTATTTTTATAAAAAGTTAATTCTGTCGTTTTCTAACTACGACAATACTTCCGTTGTGGCGTCCACCAATGATTGTGTACCGTCGTACGGATATTCCTCGATAAAAAGAATATTCTCCGACCAATCGTGTGACGCCCCCAAAACGTTGTGTAATTATACGATAAAACATAGCTGAGAGTTTAAATAGGAATATTGCCTTCTAGACAATATCCACTCTCAAATAGAGTCCTCATTACATTTATTGTTACACTATTTTATAGAATAGTGAGAATTATTATAACACCATCTCGAGCCATCAATCCGTTCCCCGACTAGTCACGGCTACGTTCTCATTTCCTGAAGAGAACAATGAAAGAAAAAAGGTGAGCTCAACTAGCCAGTAAGAAATATTATAACTAAGATAATGCAGGATAAATTATCATTAGCCTTCAACAATGTTAAACTGATAAAATACAATAGACATCAAGTTTAACAGCAGCAAAAAAAATAGCAATCGATTAGAAGAGTCAAGTAGAGCATAATATCTATTATCTTCTATGATTTAAAATGTTTTCATCAATTTTTATTGTTGAGACTCAGCTTAATAAATAAACCACATCATCGTCTCATCCCTGCACTACAGGCCAAGGATATTTATTAAATCATCAATGGTCATGACTATACCGAATAATCCTTGGTCATAATCATACCAAAAACTATCCATCAATGCACTACAGGCCACTGAGGACTTTTACCAAATCATTTATAACATTACAGGTCATGATAATACCAAATAATCCCTGGTCATAATCATACCAAGTCCATCTATGCATGTAAGCCAAAGATGACTTTCATCACAATATAAGCATGAGGATGATGACAATAACATAATAATTCAAAAAACAAGTTCAACAATAAATTTTAAAGATTTATAAGTTAATTTATCCTGAACTCAATAATGTCCAAATTGTCAATATGATACAGCTTTGTAGAGTAAAATTCAAGAATGCTCAGAAGAATATTTCCATGAAAAGATATTGGATGAAGAGCAAATATCCAGGATATTCTACTAATTTCGTGGAGAATAGAAGCCAAAACTTTAACCAACTGAGTATAATAGAATATATGAAACTGCAAATGGATTTTCGCCCCCCATGCGGTAATCCACGTAGACAGATCATTTCCATAATTTAATAAGAAATGAATACAAAGGATCATTCACCATGCATGTGGTAATCCACATAGACAGGTTATTCCAACAGAATAATAAAGAATGGAATAACAGAAGGATTCACCATGCATATGATAGACCACACAGACAGGTTACTCCCAACAAAATAATAAAGAATGGAACCAGGTCATGCGTAATCCGCACAAACAAGATATTCCAACCGAATAATAAAGAATGGAATAACAACAAAATTTACCAGGCATGCGATAGACCACACAGATAGGTTATTCTAATAAAATAATAAATAATGGAACCAGGTCATGTGTAATACGCACAGATAGGTTATTCCAACATAATAATAAAAAATGGAATAATAAAAAAATTTCTCCATGTATGTGGTACTTCTCATAGACAGGTTATTTCAACAGAATAATAATGAATGGAATAATAATAGATCTCTTCATGAATACGAAAGAAATAATACCCCTTACCTCAAAAGAAGACTCGATACTGGAATAGTGAGGTAGCAGACTTCTCTTCTTCTTTCTCCCTATAATAATTGCTTTATAGCTTTAGTGAATTGGTTAGAAATAAAGGAAGATTGAGCTTCTATTTATAGGAAAATATAGTTTCGATAATTGCACATTTTGGGGCTCGAAATATTACAGTACAATACCTCCAACTTTTCTTTCATTTTTAATTTAGTCCTGCAAGTGTTATCAAACTTGCACCACCTCCCCTAATAGTAAATAATATGAATCAATAGTTCAATCTTGTGAATCAATAGTTATAATCATGTAAAAATACGAATTACAGTATTGTACCTCCATCTATTCTTCCATTTTTAACTTAGTCATGCAAGTATTATCAATCTTGTACCAACTCCCCTAATAGTACAAGAATGTGAATCAATAGTACACATATGTGAATAAATAGTTATATAAGCATGTGAATTAGTAGCAATTAATTACTCATTTATCCGATTAATTACCCGATTGGTCAATATAACCTCCAAACATCAACTATCATCAAAATAAATGTCAATTTCTATTAACACTTATAATTCCCACACAATGGAATTATCAATTTCATCTTTAATCAACACAACCAGGTCGTTCACAGGAAAGAGGGGGCTTTCCGATAAGGATTTCTCTTTATTAGCGCGCAATTAGATGACCAAACCTCTCATTCACAGAACTTCTAGACATTATAAATATTGCAATTTAATAATATGAATAACTTTATTGTCTCAATTATTGATTTAATAATATATCATATTATGAAGATGATACTGTGAAAATAATCGAATCAATAATATGAGAGATATGATGCAACAATTACTGTAGCAATAATTGAGTATAACTGAGCAACTTCTCACGTAAGCATTAATAATCAATACCGTGTGCTACTATGCAACCACGCGTATTACTGTACTTTTACTACCGGGTAGTTCAACAGTTTTAACGGTAACACTTCAGCCGTTATTTTTAATAAAAGATAATTCTATCATTTTCTTACTACGATAATACTTCCGTTGTGGAATCCACCAATGATTGTGCCATCGTACGAATATTTCCTGACAAAAAGAATATTCCCCGACCAAACAAATATTATATAACAACTTGCATACTTTGTAAAATTTATAAATATTACCCACAACTATAACATTATATCAAATCCACACCATAATATTTAAAAAATATTTCGAGAAATTTAAATCTTTATTCATAAAATCTAGGGTCTCACAATCTCCCCTCCTTATGAAATTTCGCCCTCGAAATTTACGTACATACCTGGTATGTCGAAGAGGTGAGGATACCTTGAATACCTTTATCGTCGAAAACATTACACGTTGCATACGTGCATGCCCGATGTCCTCTGATTGCCTCTGAATGCACATCAGTCCCTAAAATAGCCATTTTAGGCCTTGATACCGACCTCAAATCTCAAAATATAAAGAATGAAAGTTTTAGGTCTACTCGTTATCTTTTCGAATCATCCTGAATCACCTCAATCGGAGTTTATATGAAAAAGTTATGCCCAATTTACTAAAGGACGTCTGGATAGATTTTGGCTTAACACTTAACCAGCGCCTAGGCGCGCAAATTTGGCCTTGGGCAAGCGCCTAGGCACCCAAGAACAGATTCTAAGCGCCGAGCCTAGGCACTCGACCATTGGCACTTAACTCCAATTTTTTAGATTTTGCAATTTTTGACACACATACTTCAAATCTTCATAACTTCTTCATCCTTTATCGGAATTAGTCCATTTTCGAGGCTATGGAAAGCTTGTAACATGCTCTATAAAACCCCCATGATTTCATAATTTTTTAGATTCATTAATTATTCCAAAATTTGGCTCCAAAGTCTCCCAATACTAAGTTTTTACTAACAACGATATGTGAAAAACGTTATGAATAGGTGACATACTTGGCGGTAAAACGAGTCTATAGGCCACAGTTCTTACTCGATCGAGGATTTCAAATGGGTCAATTAAATCGAGGGTTGAGATAACGCCTTCTTGAACCTTCTTCTTCACATTTATCATATTCGGTTGTGTAGCTTGAATGGCTTTAACTTTATCGATTAAAGTTGATTCTACTCGTATATTTGATATCACCACATGGGTCCTTAGAGTCTTTAACTCTATCTACATCATTTGTAAGTTATACGAAATGAGTTTTTGTGTTAACAACATTGCACTCGTAAACGCATACGATCTTCTACTCAATGCGTCAGCTACCACGTTCGCTCTTCCACGATGATATTGAATGGTATAGCCGTAATCTTCAACAGCTCGAGCCAACGTCTTTGGCGCATAATACGTTCGTTCGAGGTGAAGAAATATTTAAGGGTTTTAGAAATGGGTTTTTTACCGAGGTTAATAATAAATTCGATTTCACGCTCTAGGGGTAGGCTAGGAAGTTCTTCAAGAATATATCAAAAAATTTATTAACAATAGAAATATCATTCAAAACTGTGACTCTCATCCAAGACTCGGATACTACGTCACATTGATACCTATCAACTTGTCATCGTCATTCACTAACGTCCCCTATGGATAGTCTAGCTTCGGTGCCTTCCACAAAAGGAAGTCACCAGCGAAAGGCTTGGGACTCTTTACTTATGGCTTGATATAACAGTGATTGACTTTAGTAGTTTGGTTGCTTGAATTCACATAACAGGTTGGTTAGGAATATAAAAGTTAATAACCTTACGAAAAGCTTGATGAGTAGTTAACCAATCAATCCCTAAAGTCACATCAAATGCAAGTATTTTCAAAGAGATAAGATCGACAGGTAACGTGATAGTGTTGATTTGAATCAAACAAGACTTATAAATAGTGGAGGTAATGAAGGTTTCTCCTAACAGAGTTTCAACCGATAAGTCAAAGTCTAATTTCTCCTGAGTTAAATTTAAACGTTGAGTGCAAGCAAGAGAGATAAAGAATGGGTAGAACCGATATCTAACAAGGTATAGACTTCGCAAAAAATTATAATTAACTAACCCGTGCTAACTTCGTTTGGGTTACTCGCTTTTTGAGAAGTAATAAAAACGCTCTTCCTGAAACCACCGACTTTGTTTTGTCCGTATCCGCCTTTGGTGCCACCGTCCCAGCTGGACTTAACTTTGGTGCACGACAAAATCGAGCTAGGTGACATTCTTTTCCACAATTATAACATACTTTAGACTGCATCACGCAGTTTGGACTGATATGTCCCTCCCCTCTGCATTTGAAGCATACAATTGGTGGTCGTTCTCCTCCCCTAGAATTTGTTGCTGGTGTTGGTGCTGCTGCCAACGCCTTCCCATCATCGTTAAATCTTTTCTTCTTGAATTTTCCACTTCTATTATCTTGGCCATTATTACCACCGAAGTGGTTACCATTATTGGCATGATAATTTCCCCCACGATGGTTATCATTGTTCTGATGGCCATTGCCACCGGTACGATTATTATCGTGTTGTTGCTCGTTATCCTTTCGTCGAGATGGCTCATTATCACGCTTCAATAACTGAGCCATATTCACTACATTTGAATATAAACAAAGTTTGTGAGAAATGAGGTATTGACGTATATCGGGTTTCAAACCTCTTAGAAACATTCATGTCATTCGCTCCTCATTATCGACCAAATGGGATGAAAACCGGGATAACTCCGCAAATTTAGTCTCGTATTGCGACACGATCATATTGTTTTGCTCCAACTTGATGAATTCCACCTCCTTCATGTGACAAATACTTTTGGGAAAGTACTTGTCGTTGAATAGCTCTTGGAACTTCTCCCAAGACATCTTAAATGCGTCAGGCTAAGTACGTTTTACAGATTCCGACCAGTAATCTGCCTCTTCACGCAACATAAAGGTAGCAAAGGGAACCTTTTGCTCCTAAGAGCATCCCAAGACATTAAATATCTTGGTGATCTGCTTTAACAACGTCTCCGCCTTAAGTGGTTCTGGCTTTCCCAAAAACTACGGTGGTCCCAGCTTCTTGAACTGCTAAGCGATGACCGACCGCGGGTTTCCAGTGTTTCCACCTGCATTTTGAACAGGAGTCTCTCTCGCCTGATGTTGCATGAATTGTATAAAGCCTCTTAACATCTCATCGTTCATCATCTGATCAGTGTTGTTATTTACTTGAGGATTATTGTCTTCCTATTGCACATTATCCTAGGTATTGATCGTTGGTGACTCAACGGTCTCATGTGCTTCATTGCTGATCTCAACATTTTCATATGTCATTTTCAAACACAGTCACAAAACAAGGGTTAATTAACATATCACATATTATCCCTATACTCTGACTGACCAATTAAATACAAAATAAACTTAGGTAGGTCATACTAGCGAAGGAATTTCCCGTCTCTCCCCTCCTAGCTCTTGTCTCACATCTCAGCCAGGGATCATATCCCTAAGCTTTGATACCAACTGAGACGCCCCCAAAATAGGTATACATCACCCATCTTGAGTTGCCAAATACATGGCACAGAATATAAATACAAACTTAATTATACAAACGTCGTGTAATATACGACAAAACATAGCTGAGAGTTTAAACAGGAATATTAACTTCTAGACAATATCCACTCTCAAATAGAGTCTTCATTACATTTATTGTTACACTATTTTATACAATAGTGAGGACTACTATAACACCATCTTGGACCATCACTCCATTCCTCGACTAGTCACGGCTACGTTCTCATTTCCTAAAGAGAACAATGAAAGCAAAAGGGTGAGCTCAACTAGCCCAATAAGAAATATTATAACTAAGATAATGCAGTATAAATTATCATTAGCCTTCAACAATGTTAAACTGATAAATACTAATAGACATCAATTTTAACAGCAACGAAAAAAAAAGCAATCAATTAGAAGAGTCAAGTAGAGCATAATATTTACTATCTTCTATGATTTAAAATGTTTTCATCAATTTTTATTACTGAGACTCGGCTTAATGAATAAACCACATCATCGAGTCATCCCTGCACTACAGGCCAAGGATATTCATTAAATCATCAATGGTCATGACTATACCGAATAATCCCTGGTCATAATCATACCAAAAACTGTCCATCAATGAACTACAGGCCATTGATGACTTTTACCACATCATTTATAACATTACAGGTCATGATTATACCGAATAATCCCTAGTCATAATCATACCAAGTCCATTTATGCACGTAAGCCAAAGATGACTTTCATCACAATATAATCATGAGGATGATGGCAATGACATAATAATTCAATAAAATAAGTTCAAGAATAAATTGTAAAGATTTATAAATTAATTTATCCTGAACTCAATAATGTCCAAATTGTCAACATGATACTGCTTTGTAGAGTAAAATTCAAGAATACTCAGAAGAATATTTCCATGAAAAGATTTTGGATGAAGTGCAAATATCCAGGATATTCTACTAATTTCATGAAGTATAGAAGCCAAAACTTTAACAAACTGAGTATAATAAAATATATGAAACTGCAAATGGATTTTTGCCAGCCATACGATAATCCACGTAGACAGATTATTTCCACAATTTAATAAGGAATGAATACAAAGGATCCTTAACCATGCATATGGTAATCCACATAGACAGGTTATTCCAACAGAATAATAAAGAATGGAATAACAGAAGGATTCACCATGCATGCGATAGACCGCACAGACAGGTTACTCCTAATAGAATAATAAAGAATGGAACCAGGTCATGTATAATCCGCACAGACAGGATATTCCAACAGAATAATAAAGAATGGAATAACAACAGAATTCACCTAGGCATGCGATAGACCGCACAGACAGGTTATTCCAACAGAATAATAATTAATGGAACCAGGTCATGCGTTATACGCATAGACAAGATATTCCAACAGAATAATAAAGAATTGAATAACAGAAGAATTTCACTGTGTATGCGGTACTTCGCATAGACATGTTATTTCAACAGTACTTCGTATATACAGGTTATTCCAACAGAATAATAAAGAATGGAATAATAGAATAATTTCTCCATGTATGCGGTACTTCGCATAGACAGGTTATTCCAACAGAATAATAAGGAATAGAATAACAATAGCTCTCTTCATAAATACGAAAGAAATAATACCCCTTACCTCAAAAGAAGACTGGATACTGGAATAGTGAGGTAGCAGACTTCTCTTCTTCTTTCTCTCTATAATAATTGCTCTATAGCTTTAGTGAATTGGTTAGAAATAAATGAAGAATGAGCTTCTATTTATAGGAAAATATAGCTTCGATAATTGCACATTTTGGGGCTCGAAATATTACAGTACAATACCTCCAACTTTTCTTTCATTTTTAATTTAGTCCTGCAAGTATTATCAAACTTGCACCACCTCCCCTAATAGTAAATAATATGAATCAATAGTTCAATCTTGTGAATCAATAGTTATAATCATGTGAAAATACGAATTACAGTATAGTACCTCCATCTATTCCTCCATTTTTAACTTAGTCATGCAAGTATTATTAATCTTACACCAACTCCCCTAATAGTATAAGAATGTGAATCAATAGTACACACATGTGAATAAATAGTTATATAAGCATGTGAATTAGTAGCAATTAATTGCTCATTTATCTGATTAATTACCCGGTTGGTAATATAACCTCCAGACATCAACTATCATCAAAATAAATGTCAATTTCCACTAACACTAATAATTCTCACACAATAGAATTATCAATTTCATCTTTAATCAACACGAACTTATTCATTATTAATATTATAACTCACAATATTTAACAACCAGTTCGTTCCCAGGAAAGAGGGGAATTTCCGATAAGGATTTCTCTTATTGGCGCGCAATTAGATGACCAAACCTCTCCTTGACAGAATTTCTAGACATTATAAATATTGCAATTTAATAATATAAATAAATTTGTCGTCTCAATTATTGATTTAATAATATATCATATTATGCAGATGATACTGTGACAATAATCGAATCAATAATATGAGAGATATGATGCAGTAATTACTGTAGCAATAATTGAGTATAACTGAGTGACTTCTCACGTAAGCATCAATAATCAATACCATGTGCTACTATGTAACCACGCGTATTACTGTACTTTTACTATCGGGTAGTTCAACAGTTTTAATGGTAACACTTCTGCCGTTATTTTTAATAAAAGATAATTCTGTCATTTTTTTACTACGACAATACTTCCGTTGTGGAATCCACCAATGATTGTGCCGTCGTACGAATATTCCCTGACAAAAAGAATATTCCTTGACCAAACGAATATTATATAACAACTTACATACTTTGTAAAATTTATAAATATTACCCATAACTATAACATTATATCAAATCCACACCATAATATTATAAAAATATTTTGAGAAATTTAAATCTTTATTCATAAAATTTGGGGTCTCGCAAATCGAATATTATATAACAACTTACATACTTTGTAAAATTTATAAATATTACCCCCAACTATAACATTATATCAAATCCACACCATAATATTCAAAAAATAATATTTCGAGAATTTTAAATCTTTATTCATAAAATTTGGGGTCTCACATCAAAGCTTAGGGATATGATCTCTGGCTGAGATGTGAGGCTAGAACTAGGAGGGGAGAGATGGAAAATTCCTTCGCTAATATGACCTACCTAAGTTTATTTGGTATTTAATCGGTCGGTCAGAGTATAGGGATAATATGTGATATGTCAATTAACCCTTATTTTATGGCAGTATTTGAAAATGGCATCTGAAAATGTCGAGATAAGCAATGAAGCACATGAGACCGTTGAGTCACCAACGATCATTACACAGGATAATATGCAATAGGAAGACAATAATCCTCAGAAAAATAACAACACCGATCAAATGATGAACGATGGGATGTTCAGAGGCTTTATGAAATTCATGCAACATCAGGTAAGAGAGACTCATGTTCAAAATATAGGTGGAAATAATGGCAACCCACGGTCGGTCACCGCTAAGCAGTTCAAGGAGCTCGGACCACCGGAGTTTTTGGGAAAGCAAGAACCACTTAAGGCGGAGACGTGGTTAAAGCAGATCACCAAGATATTTGATGTCTTGGGATGCTCTGAGGAGCAAAAGGTTCCCTTTGCCACCTTTATGTTGCGTGAAGAGGCAGATTATTGGTGGAAATCTGTAAAGCATACCCAGCCTGACGCACTCAAGATGTCTTTGGAGTAGTTCCAAGAGTTATTCAACGATAAGTACTTTCCCGAAAGTATTCGTCACATGAAGGAGGTGGAATTTATCAAGTTGGAGTAAAATAATATAACCGTGTCACAATACGAGGCTAAATTTGCAGAGTTATCCCGGTTTGCATCCCATTTGGTCGGTAATGAGGAGTGAATGACGTGAATGTTTCTAAGAGGTTTAAAACTCGATATACATCAATACCTCATTTCTCACGAACTTTGTTTATATTCAAATGTTGTTAATAGGGCTCAGTTATTGGAGCGCGATAATGAGTCAGCATAACCAAAAGGCAACGACCAACAACACGATAATAATTGTACCGGTGGAAACGGCCATCAGAATAATGATAACCATCGTGGGGGAAATTATCATGCCAAGAATGGTAACCACTTCGGTGGTAATAATGGCTAAGATAATAGGAGTGGAAATTTCAAGAAGAGAAGGTTCAACAACGATGGAAAGACAGCAGCACCAACACTCGTTTTCAAGGAAGGAGAACGCCCACCAATTGTATGCTTCAAATGCGGAGGGGAGGGACATATCAGTCCAAACTGCGTGATGAAGTCCAAAGCATGTTACAATTATGGAAAAGAAGGTCACCTAGCCCGATTTTATCGTGCACCAAAGTCAAGTCCAGCTGGGATGGTGGCACCAAAGGCGGATACGGACAAAACAAAGTTGGTGGTTTCGGGAAGAGCGTTTTTTGTGACTTTTCAAAAATCGAGTAACCCAAACGAAGTTAGCACGGGTTAGTTAATTATAAATTCTTGTGAAGTCTATACCTTATTTGATACCGGTTCTACCCATTCTTCTATCTCTCTTGCTTGTGCTCAATGTTTAAATTTGACCCAAGAGAAGTTAGACTTTGACTTATTGGTTGACACTTCGTTAGTAGAAACCTTCATTACTTTCACTGTTTATAAATCTTGTTGATTCAAATTGATACTTTCACATTACCTGTCAATCTTATCTCTTTGAAAATACTTGCCCTTGATCTGATTTTAGGAATCGATTGGTTAACTACTCATCATGATTTTTGTAAGGTTGTTAGCTTTCATATTCCTAACCAACCTGTTATGCAAATTCAAGTAACCAAACCACTAAAGTCAATCACTGTCATATCAAGCCATAAGTAAAGAGTCCCGAGCCTTTATCTGGTGACTTCCTTATGTGGAATACACCGAAGCCAGAATATCTGTAGGGGACGTCGTGAATAACGATGACAAGTTGATAGGTATCAATGTGACGTACTATCCAAGTCTTGGATGCGAGTCGCAGTTTTGAATAATATTTCTATTGTTAATAAATTTCCTTACATATTCTTGAAGAACTTCCTGGCCTACCCTAGTACATAACCCATTTCTTCAACCCTTAAATATTTCTTCAACCAAAATGAATGTAACATACGCCAAAGATGTTGGCTCGAGTTGTTGAAGATTACGACTATACCATTCAATATCATTGTGGAAGAGCGGACGTGGTAGCTGATGTGTTGAGTAGAAGATCGTATGCGTTTACGAGTGCGATGTTGTTAACACAAAAACCCATTTCGTATAACTTACAAATGATGAAGATAGAGTTAAAGACTCTATGGACCCACGTGAAGATAACAAATATATGATTAGAATCGACTTTTATCCAAAAAGTTAAAAGCTGCTCAAGCTACAGACCCGTAGCTGATAAATACGAAGAAGAAGGTTCAAGAAGGTGTTATTCTAGAAGCAAGAGTTGATAAAGAGAGAAAATCTCAACCCTTGATTTTATTGGTCTATTTGAAATCCTCGATCGAGTAGGAACTGTGGCCTATAGACTCATTTTACCACCAAGTATGTTGCATGTTCATAAAGTTTTTCACGTATCAATGTTACGTAAATATGTGGATGACCCAAACCACATTATTGAATTGGAACTAGACGAGATAAGTAGAAGATTTAATGTATGAGGAGATACATGTTAAAATCTTGGATAAGAAGGATCCTATTCGACACTCAAAAGTTATACCTCAAGAGTTAGAATCTGAATTGAAGTCAAGGTATCCTCATCTCTTCGGTATACCAAGTACGTACGTAAATTTCAAGGGAGAAATTTCATAAGGAGGGGAGATTGTGAGACCCCAAATTTTATGAATAAAGATTTAAATTTCTCAAAATATTTTTTTAATATTATGGTGTGGATTTGATATAATGTTATAGTTGTGGGTAGTATTTATAAATTTTGCAAAGTATTCAAGTTGATAAAAAATATTCTTTTTGTCTGGAAATATATGTACGATGGCACAATAATTGGTGGACCCCACAACAGAAGTATTGTCGTAGTTAGAAAACGACAGAATTATCTTTTATTAAAAATAACGGCGAGTGTTACCGTTAAAACTGTTGAACTACCCGGTAGTAAAAGTATAGTAATACGCGTGATTGCATAGTAGCACGCGGTATTGATTATTGATATTTACGTAAGAAGTCACTCTGTTATACTCAATTATTGTTATAGTAATTGCTACATCATATCTCTCATATTATTGATTTAATTATTATCACAGTATCATCTGCATAATATATATTATTAAATCAATAATTGAGACGTCAAAGTTATTCATATTATTATTTACAATATTGACAATGTCTAGAAGTTCTGTCAAGGAGATGTTTGGTCACCTAATTGCGCGCCAACAAGGAGAAATCCTTATCGGAAATCCCCCTCTTTCCTGGGAACGACCTGATTGTTAAATATGGTGAATTATAATATTAATAATGAATAAGTTCGTGTTGATTAAAGATGAAATTAATAGTTTCATTGTGTTGGAATTATTAGTGTTAGTGAAAATAAATATTTATTTCGATAATAATTGATGTCTGGAGGTTATATTGACCAATCAGGTAATTAATCGGATAAATGAGCAATTAATTGCTATTGATTTACATGATTATAACTATTTGTTCACATGTGTGTATTATTGATTCACATTCATTTACTATTAGGGGAGTTGGTGCAAGATTGATAATACTTGCATGACTAAATTAAAAATGGAGGTATAGTTGAAGGTACTATACTGTAATTAGTTTTTTCACATGTTTAGAACTATTGAGTCACATAATTTACTATTGATTCACATAATTTACTATTACGGGAGGTGGTGCAAGTTTGATAATACTTGCAGGACTAAATTAAAAATGAAGAAAAAGAGGGAGGTATTATACTGTAATATTTTGAGCCCCAAAATGTGAAATTATTGAAACTATATTTTCCTATAAATAGAAGCTCATTCCTTCATTATTTTCACCAATTCACTAAAGCTATAGAGCAATTAATATAGAGAGAAATTATAGAGAGAAAGAAGAAGAGAAGTCTGCTACCTCACTATTCTAGTATCCAGTTTCTTCTAAGGTAAGGGGTATTATTTCATTTGTATTCATGAAGAGAGCTTCTGTTATTCCATTCTTTATTATTATGTTGGAATAACTTGTCTATGCGAAGTACTGCATACATGGTGAAATTCTTCTGTTATTTCATTCTTTATTATTATGTTGGAATATCCTGTCTGTGCGTATTACGCATGACCCAATTCCATTATTTATTATTCTGTTAGAATAACTTGTCCGTGCGGTCTATCCAATGCCTGGTGAATTCTTCTGTTATTCCATTTTTTATTATTCTGTTGGAATAACCTGTCTATGTGGATTATCGCATGCATGGTGAATGATCCTTCGTATTCATTCTTTATTAAATTGTGGAAATGATCTGTCTACGTGGATTATTACATAGCAGGTGAAAATCCATTTGCATTTTCGTATATTCTATTATACTCATATGAGATATCATTTCTTTTGTACTCGTCATGGAATATCATTTTTTTGGTATTTTTCTTTTACGAGTTACTATTCACAAGTTACTATTCACCCAGTTACTATTCACTATAGTATTATTCACTCGGGTATTTGGGCACTTTTTATGCCGGAGTACTATTCACGAGTTACTATTCATGAGTTACTATTAACCTGATTACCATTCACTCTAGTATCATTCACTTGGGTATTTGAGGCACTTTTTGTGTCGGGGTACTATTCACGAGGTACTATTCCCGAAGTACTATTCACGGGGTACTATTCACCCAAAAAATATATTTCTTTTATGTCCAAATTATTTTTGGTACATGAATATTATTCTTGAATTTTACTCCACAAGCAGTATCATGTTGACAATTTGGACGTTATTGATTTCTGGATAAATTAGATTATAAATCTTTAAAATTTATCCTTGAACTTATTTTATTGAATTATTATGTCATTGTCATCATCCTCATGCTTATATTGTGATTAATGTCATCTTTGGCTTACGTGCATAGATGGACTTAGTATGATTATGACCGGGGATTATTCGGTATAATCATGACCGTAATGTGACGAATGTTGTGGTAAAAGTTCTCATTGGCCTGTAGTTCATTGATGGACAGTTGTTGGTATGATTATGAACAGGGATTATTCGGTATAATCATGACCATTGATGATTACATGAATATCCTTGGTCGTGGTGCAGGGATGATTCGATTTTATTTATTAAGCTGAGCCTCAGCGATAAAGTTGATGAAAAACTTTTTAAATCATAGAAGATAGTAGATTTTATGCTCTACTTGACTCTTTTAATGGATTACTTATTTCCGCTGCAGTTGTTGATCTAAAACTTGTTGTCTATTGTATTCTATCAGTTGTTATACTGTTGAATGCTAAGGATAATTTATTCTGCATTATCTTAGTCATAAAATTTCTTACTGCATTAGAAGAGTCAAGTAGAGCATGATATCTACTATCTTCTATGATTTAAAAGTTCATCATCAATATTTTATCACTGTAACACAGCTCAATAAATAATCCACATCATCGAATTATCCATGCACTATGGGCCAAGGATATTCATTAGTATCACATCCATGAATTATTCATGCACTACGGGCCAAGGATATTCGTTATTATCATCAATGGTCATAATCATGCCAACAACTGTCCATCAATGCACTACAGGCCAATGAGAACTTTTACCACATCATTTGTAACATTTGAGGTCATGATTATACTGATGCATAATTCATGGTCATAATCATACCAATCAACAGTCCACCTATGCACTACGGGCTATTGAGTGGGATTTATGCCCGCGAATTAGTCCCTTTGTTACTTAAGTTGTTGCCTGTTTTCAATCTTTTAAATAGCTTTTATATCTATATTATTGTATTTAAGTTTGAGTAATCTACAGGCTTGCTTTACAATTTGTTCGAGCTTTCTTGGGCATTTTTCTTGTACTGGCGCCGCAGCGCCAGTGTTACACATAGAAGCCGCGCCGCAGCGCCGGCTATTGCTGAGCCTACTGTAAAGTGGCGCCCCGGCTGTGACTCCCCCAAAATAGGTATACAACACCCGTTCTGAGTCGCCAAATACATGATACAGAAATAACTATAACTTTATTAATACAATTGTCGTGCAAAATACGACAACACATAAATTGTGAGTTTAAATATAAATATTGTCATCTAGACAATAGCCACACTCAAATAAGTCCTCATTACAATTATTGATAAACTATTTTACAAAATAGTGAGGACTACTAAAACGACATTCTAGAACCTTCATTCCATACCTCGACTAGTACTCGCTACATTATGGCCTCCTGAGAAGAAAAATGAAACAAAAAGGAAAAGGGTGAGCTCAACTAGCCCAGTAAAGAATATTATGACTAAGATAATATAGAACAAATTATCGTTAGTCTTCAACAGGGAAAAATTTGAGAGAATATAACAAACAACAAGTTTCAGATCAATATTCGCAGCGGAAATAATAATTCATAGAAGAGTTACGTAGAGAATAAAATATACTATAATCTATGAATTTAAAAGCCCATCATCAATATTTTATCCCTGTAACATCAATCAATATACATCTTGAATCAAATATTCATCTTTGCACTACAGGCCAAAGATATTCATCAGTTGGTCATGTTAATCTCAACACCTGTTCATCTTTACACTACGGGCCAAAGATATTCATCAGAAAATCATTCATCTTTGCACTACAGGCCAAAGATATTCAGTAATATAATCATTTAAAACTGAGGATGATGAAAAATATTTTAAAGAAAATGAATCCAGTGAAACAAAAGAACAAATATTAAGGATTCGTATTTTAAACAATCCTAGTTCAAAAATACTTCATAAGTAACCATAGTGGAGTAAAATTCAAGAATGATCAAAATATAGATACAATCAAAGCTAGTATCCATAATAGATATTTTGGATAAAAACAAAAATTTAATTTTTCTGTGAAGTGTCGTATTCGTGAATAGTGTCGTATACGTGAATAGTGTCGTATACACGAATAATAACCCCGACACTAAAGACAAGAATTCTACAAGAAAAATCTTACCAATATTCAGGCATAATGATATTAGAAGAAATAATATCATTTTTTTTAAAAAAAATAACATTCCTTACCTCAAAAAGACAGTACTTCTGACTGGAATACTGGATATAGTGCTGAAGAGAACTTGCACCGTATAGCAACACTCAAAGTATCAAAATACTCACAAGAATACGCTCGATAATATAGAGAGAGAAGATTTCAGTTTCTGGTGTGATTTTCAATTCTAACCTAAGCACCCTATTTATAGGAAATTGCTTAAAACACCAAAGCAAAAATTTTAATAAAATATTAATATATAAATTAATTTTTCTACGTCAACCTTTGAATCATCAATTTCAGCATGTTTAACAACAATTGTGGCCCACCCACTTGCAAAAAACAGTTTTTATTAAAAAAATATTTAAAACTTCAAAAAAATAATTATTTCGGAGATTCAGAACTTCAATAATTAATAATAAATAGCCCTTTTATTAGAAAAATTAGAATCTTATGTCCATTTCATAGGAAATTTAATTCTCTACAACTTTGCAGAAGAAAGTTTTTTCAAATTCCAAACAGAAATTGACCGATACCCACATACGGACGATTTTACGGGCTATAATCAAATTTCAGTCAAGAAATAGGGTCCACCGACATGTTTAACATGTTTTTAACATTTATTGAAACAAAAATACTCTTCCTCCTCATTTATTCATATATCACACATTTATTATAAAAATATCACCATTATTATATTATTATAATATAATAATATATTTAAATGAATTATTTTATCAGAAAAGATAAAATATCATTTTTTTCAACAATTGTCACTTTAAAATTTTCTCCATCTATATCCACACAAAATGAATATTTTCTTTATCATAATAATCAATAATTATTTATTCATAAATAATATTACAGAATCACAATACTGACAACCAGGCCGTTCCCAAGAAAGTGGGGGCTTTCCAATAAGGATTTCTCCTTACTGGCGCACAATTAGGTGATCAAACCTCTCATTAGACAGAACTTTTTAGACATTGCCAATAATGCTATCTAATAATATTATTCAAATAATATGAATTATTGATCTGATAATAAAAAATACTTTGTAATGATAATTATTGAAACAACAATAATATAAAATATCAACATAGTAATTATTGAATCAATAGAATAAAATATTGAACAGTAATTACTGTAACAATTATTGAGTAGTTCCTTCTTACGTAAGAATCAATAATTGGTGCAATATCGTTTGCTACTGTGTTTTAACCACCGAGTATTTCAACAGTATTAATGGTAACATCTACGCCGTAATTTATAAATAACTTATACTTGTCGTTTTCTTCATCCAATCGCTTTCTGCTATGGGGCCCACACAAGGTTACGCCGTCGTACGAATATTCCCCGACAGTAAGAATATTCCACGACCAAACGAATATTCCCCGACAATAATGAATATTTTATAACCACTTGCTTATTTGAAATATTTACGCATTTTACCCATAACTAATCACATTAATCAAATCAACCCTTACTATTTCAAAATAATAAATAGAGGGAATTCAAATTCATTTATAATAAGTTGGGGTCTTTTAACCTCCCCTCCTTATGAAATTTTGTCCTCGAAATTGACGTACGTACCTGGTATTTCGAAAAGGTGAGGATACATCGATTTCATTTTCGTCTCCAACTCCCAGGTCATCTCCTCTATAGTGGTTTATCCACAAAACTTTGACTTGTGGTATGACCTTTGTGCGTAGGACATGCTCCTTTCTATCCAAGATCTTGACGGGTACCTCTTCGTACGTTAAGTCTTTGGCTATCTCGTCTGGTTCTAACTCAATAACGTGGTTCGGGTCTTTCACATATTTATGAAGCACAGATATTGGAAAAATTTTTATGAACATGAGACATACTTGGAGGTAACGCAAGTCTATAGGCCACATTTCCTACTCGGTCAAGAATCTAAAATGGACCAATAAATCGTGGATTGAGCTTTCCTCTTTTCCCAAGTCTTGTAACTCCCTTCCATGGAGCAACACGCAACAATACATGATCCCCAATACAAAATTCCACGTCCTTTCGATGAAGATCCGCATAACTCTTTTGTCAATCTTGTGCCGTTTGTATACGTTGTCGAATCATTTGGATCTTTTATGTAGTAATAGATACCAACTCTGGTCCCAACAATAGTTGTTTTACCCACCTCATCCCAACATACTGGAGAGCGACACTTTCGTCCATATAATGCTTCAAATGGAGCAACACCTATACTTGCTTGATAACTATTGTTGTAAGAGAATTCTACCAATGGTAAATACTTATCCCTACTCCCTTTGAAGTCTAGGACACAGAGTCTTAATAGATCTTCAAGAGTTTGAATAGTCCTCTCTGATTGTCCGTCCGTTTGAGGATGGTATGCCGAACTGAATCGTAAATCCGTGTCCATAGCTTTTTGCAATCTATCCCAAAATCGTGAAGTGAATCTTGGGTCACGATCCGAAACTATGGATACTGGCATGCCATGTAATCTCACAATCTCATTTATGTACATACGAACAAGACGTTCAAGGGAATAAATCTCCCATATCGGCAAGAAATGAGCAGACTTGGTTAATCTATCAATAATAACCCAAATAGCATTTATGCCTTGAGAAACCGTGGGAAGACCCGTAACGAAATCCATGGTAATGTGTTCCCACTTCCATTTCAGAATCTCGTGTTAGGTTTGTAATATTCATGAACGAAATTAAATTGCACAAAATATGCGGAAAACGTGGAAAATCAGAGTTTTAAAATTTTACAAACCATATACCCAGATCACCCTTTATGCATAATTATTAATTAAACGAAAAGATATGAATAAGAATCATACCCTTGAAGATCCAAGCTTCCTCAGGTACAAGTTCACCTCCAATCCTTTTCGCATTCATCTTGAATCCACCGGGTTTGGTTCCTTCCTTTGATCAACGTTAGCCACCCAAGTGTTTGGCCTCTATAGGTGATCCACCAAGGAAGAAGAAGAATTCAAGAAGATGGGTATTTGGCAAAACCCTAGTTTTCTATCTCTATAGAAAAGGCGTACTCTCCAACAATTGGAATTAACCTATGTTATAAAAGTCAACAACCCCATCACCCATAATAAGACTCCTCTTATTTATAGATGTAGGCAACCCTCCTTAACAATTAAGGAATTGGGTTTTATTTAATTAATTAAATTCTTTTAATTAATTAAGCTCCCTAATCTTATTAGGGATAATTAATTAAACTCTTTTAATTAATTTGCCTCCTAATCCTATTAGGATATTTGAGAGTACTTTTATTAATTAATTCCCAAACTCCTATAGGAATTAAATAATAATAATAATAATAATAGTAATAATAATAATAAGACTCCTCTTATTAATTTATATTTAATATTTCTAAAATATTAAATAATAAATATTAAGCTATTTAATTTATTCTATCACCATAGATTAAATTAAATATACTTAACTTATTATTACGATTATGCCATTAACTTCTTAAATAATTATTCTTCCTTTTATGGTGTAACCCTTTAGGTTCTCCATATTAAATCGGTTATGAATAAATCAATTAGAACAATTCTAATCTTATTTAAATAAATAAATTAAACTAATAATTTATTTAAATAAATAATATTTATTCTACAATAGGGATAAGCCTCCCTAGCAATCAACAACTTTCCAGATAATATAGATTTCAACATTAATCATAAAAGAACCTTTGAGTAAATAGTTACCGTACAATTCAATCCTTCCACCATACAATGTCCCAATTAAATATAAGACATGGAATCTATGTCAAGTCTTATTTTATTTAATTATATGTATTTCGACTCTCAAATGCACAACTCCAAATAATGCAAATTAGAAACTCCTTTCTAATTTCATTCTGCCTTGGCCAAGGACTACTGAGTTGTCATTTATCGAATCACATAGGACATTTCTCTTCTTTTACTAGAAGTGGTAGATTCTTTATTGATCATACATTATCTCCATGTACAACTTATTATACCCAAGCATATCCTTTGATATACCCTAAGGGTCTTAAGGAATAAGTCAACGTATAACTCATCATACACAAGATACTATGATGATCTCAAGTTCAAGGATCACTTGTACTACTATCACTACAGGAATTCCTATTGACATGCAAGTAAAACTCCATTAGGTATTCCTTAGCGAGTCACGTTCAGTGAACTTATTCTCTAATAAGCACCTACATACTTGCTTTAGTTCCTCCACACAAATGATCATGAGATCAATCATCCTCATCCAATGAGCAAACAACGTATGCACCAATCTATCCGGATTCACTAATCCCCAATTTAGTAATCCAACGATTGAGAACTATTTTAGTTTTAAGCTTTTTAAGAATTTAGATCTCATTAGAATGATCATCATCATTATTCTAAAAGCATTGCTTAAAACTATGGGTTTATCACATATTATAAAACAGCATCATGTAGATAATTAAAAGCCTTTAATAAATTAATACTTTTTATTAATAAATGAATAAGATTGTTTACAAAGTATATGCTTTATCATCAAACATGATTGGCTTGTGTGCATACTACTTTCAATCTCCCACTTGCACTAAAGCTAATCACCATGGTATCTCATACCCTTCTTCTCTAAGTGACGATTATCCTGCTGTTGGATAAGCTTTAGTTAATGGATATGTAATATTGTTCTTGAGAGTTCACTATCTCTATAGTGATTTCCCATCTTTCAATGATTCTTATAATCAAATGAAAGTGCCACAACATATGTTTAGATCTAAGATGAGACTTAGGAACTATTCCTAGTTCTGTAATGAACTTTTCATCCAAACAATCAACTTGTAGCTTCATTTATAGCTATATACTTTGTCTTTATCACTAAACCAATAACTCTTTGTTGTTTGGAACCTTTCCAATTCACTGCACCACCGATCAAGGTAACCCTTTACCTTAAAGTGGATTTTCTGTCGTCTTGGTCTGTCTGAAAAAACTTGAGTCTGTTAAGCCCTCTAGTTTTAATTCAGACCCGCCATGAATTATATCACATCCTTAGTGCTGGTTAAGTACTTTAAGATGTTTTTCACCGTCTCACAGTGAACTTCTCCAGAATATGACTGATCAACATCAGGTCGCGTATATTTCATTGCATACATGATTGTCACTCATGCGATCTCTCTTTTCAGGAGTCTTTGGGGACTATTAAGAGAGATACACTCCATGGCTCATCAACATGAGACATCTTTTGGAGTTTGCCATGCTAAACGACTTTAGCATCAAATAAATATACGTTCCTTGGGTTAAGATACTCTTCCCAAATCATTCATGGAGGAATGTTTAGACAACTTTATCTTTATTGATTTTAGCATTGGCATGTCATTCCTTATCCGTATTATATCAACATATAATACCAGAAATGTCACGACGCTCCCACTGACCCTTTTGTACACACTAGGTTCATTCTTGTTTTTGATAAAATTAAACTCTTTTGATTATCATATCAAAATGAATGTTCCATTTTTGAGAAGATTGCTTCAATCCATTTCTCTGAGTGTCTACAACTCTTATCTCATCGTATATAGCTGGATCATCATCTTCTATGATATGTACCTCATCATCATCATCCATGATGAATCCATACCTCCTAGGTATCTTCGATACTATTCCAGATTTACGATTCGGTTGTGGTACAATAGGTCTATCTATAGGTTCCTCTTATTTGACTTGTAGTGTTTTGTGGTTCTTGAACTTTTCAAGATGTATTATCCTCCCACTAGCCCTTTCAATGATAAACACCTTTATCTTAGAAGGCAGCATGTTTCGCAACAAACACCTTTTGCTAAGTAGGATTATAGAACATATGCCCTAAACTTACTTTAGGATGTTCCACAAATCTGTACTTGTCAAACATTGTCCCAAGCTTATCCTCTGAAACCGTTTCACATAAGTTGGACAACCCCTTATCTTAACATACTTAAGATTATGAATCCTCCCTGTCCATAAATTTTATGGAGTCTTGGGGCCGGATTTTGAGGTTATCTTTTCCGTAGATATGCAAGCCATTTCTAGGACATGATCCTAGAAGGATACTGGAATGTCGGTAAAATCATTATGGACCGCACCATGTCCAACAAGGTACGATTTTTCCATTCAGATACATCAATTAATTATTGCTTATCAGGAGGCGTCCATTGTGACAAAACCATTTGAGATGATCTAAAAACTTATTGCACAAGTATTTATTCCTTGATCTAATCAAAGAATCTTAATACTTTGTCAATTTGTTTCACTTCTGAATTCTTTGAACCTTTCAAATAATTTACACTTGTATTTCATCAAATATAAACATTTAACTCTTTGAATGATCATCTCCTTTTCTTATACTAATTTGTTCAATTTGTAAAATAATTTTTCACATAAGTCAAGTATACAAAATCTATTAAGTAATATTCCAGTTCTATACAAAACATTATTATTATAAATAGAACAATAATTGTTCTTAAATATAATACCAAAAATTTCATTGTCCAACAATAAAATGGAAATAATGTTTCCAACAAGAACTGGAATACAATAACAGCTTATTGACTTAATAGATTTGCCCGTAGGCATTGCTAAACTATAAGTTCCTACAGCTAATGCAGCAACCTTTGCTTCATTTACCAGACATAGGATTACTTATCCTTTGTTGAGCTTTCTACTTCTGCTTGGTCCTTCATAAATCTATATTTATGATAAACAAAGCCGGTATCCAATACCCAAGTAGAACCTTGACTTAAAGAAAATTTATTTCAAATCATGAACAAAATAGTATTTGCAATCGAAACTTCACTAAGCTTCTTCTGGTTAGCCTCTGCAAGATGTTTCTTGCAGTTTCTTTCCAGTGTCCAGGCTTATTGCAGTGGAAGTAAACGCCTTTGCTATCCGTATCAGTTTTGTTCTTATTATCCTTTATTTTTGCCTTTATACTTACCTTCTTAGAATCGTTCTTCTTTTCAGAAGATCCTTTGGTCCCCTACCAGTAAGACATGGTATTTCTTGGTTGGAAAGTGACTCTCAACATTTTTCAACATGTTAAGCAAATCAGCGAGGCTGATATCTAGCTTGTTCATATGAAAAATTCACAACAATTGTGAAATGAGTCCGGGAGTGAGTGCAAGATCAAATCTTGGCTCAACTCTCCATCCATGACAAAACTCGTTGTCCTAATTGATCAATCAAATTGATAATGTTAAGGACTTTTATCTGTACTATAGTGCCATTGGCCATTCTAGATCGGAAGAGCTCCTTAGATATCTGATATCTATCAGTCCTACTTTCCTTACCATCAATAACTTGATGTGCAGGAATATAGTAAGAGAGCATCCATAGTTTCATGCTGACGCTGAAGCTCGTTACTCATGGATGCGAGCATGATGCATTGAGCCAACTGTGCATCATCTTGCCACTTTCTAAAAGTAGCAATCTCTTCCTCGGAGGCATTGTCTGCAACCTTTGCAGGAATAGGCGTATTAAGGACATAAGATAGCTTTTCAGCCGTGAGAACTATTCTCAATTCCTTAACCAATCCGTTTAATATGGTCTGGTTAAATAACATCTAATATATTTCGCAGTGATAGTAATTTAGACATTGTAAAATTCTGTAAATGAATTTGTAATTAACAACATTTTAACATACATTCTTTTATTAATTACCAAAATAAATTAGGTCTTATTTTAAATTGGTATCTCCCACTATTTTCTTCAAACTATATTACCCTCAATATATATAGTTCGACAATATCTAATTAAAGATATGCTAGTGAGAATAAGGATCCCATTTCAAATGTATATAGCCTTGTGTGTGCACAACAAACTATATATAAATAAATAGATAGACAACTCTTGTCAATTACATCAACTATGTAACTCCTTGTATTTTGCCTCTTAAATCATAATGGTCAAGTGTGTGCACATCCGAACTAAAATGATTTAAGTTAAGTCAGACCCAATATTTTCATATAAGTGAAGAGAAAACTACAGCCCTTGTGTGTGAACAACAAAGCAGTAATGTTCAATTCCTTATAAACATCATATGTAATAAAAACAACATCTTAAATATTTAATACTCGCCTTGTGTGTGCACAACAAACTCATATTAAATATTCAATACTCTATTGTTTCTATCATGCTAGAAGGCGACGTTCGATATTCCAAATATCTTTGAACGTTACAACTTAATATAAAATATTTAAGGGGTTTGTTATTAATTGTCTCATCTTGTTTAGCGCGCATGCACATATATATATAAAATACGCGTCATATTAATGAACATGCGAAGCATGTTTGCATAATATATAATATATAGTATAAGCATGCACAAATAGAATACTATATTCTACCTGGATTGATTATGGACTTTTATTCTAGTTTGGTTCACTAGAGCCATCAAGTGAACCAAAAGGTCAAACTTAGGGGTGCAAGAATTAAATTTAAATATAACTATTACATTTAAACCCAGGCTCCATTACAAACGGGTCTTCAAGCGCTCCTTGATCCTTGATCTCCAATTCTTCAAAATTAATTCTAACTATTCTTATTACAAAACTATTTAAAAAAAATAGAAACCTTGACCAGCAGTCAAGGAGAAATACATAAGAGGGAGATAGAATTTACATTAAGAAAAATTTAGAGAAGACGAGGTACGCAGACCCCATTTTAATAAAATCCATACATTCATGCATCCAACTAAAATAAAATCCAATCACATTGGTCAATAGTCCATAATCAATCCCATTTATTATCATACACATCACCATATGTATCAATAAATAACATTCATCTCATGAATAATTAACATTTAATATATATATTGATATCATTTAATGGGTAAATTTAGTTAGTATAAAATCTATTTTTGAATCAAAATAAACTCCTTTATTTTAATCCAAATTTAAATCAAAATAAAACTATTTTATTTTAATTTATCCAATTTTGAATAAAATAAACTATTTTATTTTAATCAAAATCATTAATCAAAATAAACTCCTTTATTTTAATTAATTATGGAATCCAATTTCATGTAAAAAAACTCCTTTATAAAAGGAAACACGGATTTTCTTTTCTATTCACAAATAAACTCCTTTATTTTGAATAATATGAAATCTTATTTCATATCTAAATAAACTCCTTTATTTAAGGAAATTAGGATTCTCTTTCCTATTCATAAATAAACTATTTTATTTTGAATAATGTGAATTCTTATTTCATATTTAAATAAACTCCTTTATTTAAGGAAACATGAAATCCAATTTCAACTCTAATTAGTTAGCATAGAATCAAATTCCAACTCTAATTAGTTAGCATGAAATTTTATTTTAAAATTAAAATAAACTTTATATTTTAATATTAAAAATAAACATTTTATTTTAAGATTAAAATAAAATTTTATTTTAATTATAAAATGATTAATAATATATCATATATATACTTATGACATATTGAATACTAGCTTCCTTGATTTCCGTGAATAGCCTTTCAAGTACCTGATTGCTATCAGGTAAATCATGTAACTTTTACATAATAACGAAATTTTGCTTAATACACAGGGCCACGTGAATGAATCAAGGAAACAAGGAATCATGAATCCTTTATTAAAAAACAAGAATCGCCAGAAACTTTTTCAAATGAAAAAACCTGTAGCCTTAAGTAGCTAGCCACGTTAATGGCTCTTAACTTTTAAAAGGATTGACAAGTCCTGTAACAATTGAAGTTCCTGTAACTTCCAATACTTGTAAACATGATACCCATATATATATAACGTAATATTATATATATATATATATATTCATATCACGTGAATCCATGGAAAAACGAAACAGATTTCGCGATTATAAATTTTTTTAAAATTTTATACAACAAAATTATGCCCAATTAAATTATTCTAAACATATATCAATATACATATCAAATTAAAACAATTAATAATTCGCATAAAAGTTTGGCTCTGATGCCACTGTTAGGTTTGTAATATTCATGAACGCAATCAAATTGCACAAAATATGCGGAAACGTGGAAAAATCAGAGTTTTAAAATTTTACAAACCATATACCCGGATCACCCTTTATGCATAATTATTAATTAAACGAAAAGATATGAATAAGAATCATACCCTTGAAGATCCAGGCTTCCTCAGGTACAAGTTCACCTCCAATCCTTTTCGCGTTCATCTTGAATCCATCGGGTTTGGTTCCTTCCTTTGATCAACGTTAGCCACCCAAGTGTTTGGCCTCTATAGGTGATCCACCAAGGAAGAAGAAGAATTCAAGAAGATGGGTATTTGGCAAAACCCTAGTTTTCTATCTCTATAGAAAAGGGGTACTCTCCAACAATTAGAATTAACGTATGTTATAAAAGTCAACAACCCCATCACCCATAATAAGACTCCTCTTATTTATAGATGTAGGCAACCCTCCTTAACAATTAAGGAATTGGGTTTTATTTAATTAATTAAATTCTTTTAATTAATTAAGCTCCCTAATCTTATTAGGGATAATTAATTAAACTCTTTTAATTAATTTGCCTCCTAATCCTATTAGGATATTTGAGAGTACTTTTATTAATTAATTTCCAAACTCATTTAGAAATTAAATAATAATAATAATAATAGTAATAATAATAATAAGACTCCTCTTATTAATTTATATTTAATATTTCTAAAATATTAAATAATAAATATTAAGCTATTTAATTTATTCTATCACCATATATTAAATTAAATATACTTAACTTATTATTACGATTATGTCATTAACTTCTTAAATAATTATTCTTCCTTTTATGGTGTGACCCTTTAGGTTCTCCATATTAAACCGGTTATGAATAAATCAATTAGAACAATTCTAATCTTATTTAAATAAATAAATTAAACTAATAATTTATTTAAATAAATAATATTTATTCTATAATAGGGATAAGCCTCCCTAGTAATCAACGACTTTCCAGATAATATAGATTTCAACATTAATCATAAAAGAACCTTTGAGTAAATAGTTACCGTACAATTCAATCCTTCCACCATACAATGTTCCAATTAAATATTAGACATGAAATTTATGTCAAGTCTTATTTTATTTAATTATATGTATTTCGACTCTTAAATGCACAACTCCAAATAATGCAAATTAGAAACTCCTTTCTAATTTCATTCTGCCTTGGCCAAGGACTACTGAGTTGTCATTTATCGAATCACATAGGACATTTCTCTTCTTTTACTAGAAGTGGTAGATTCTTTATTGATCATACATTATCTCCATGCACAACTTATTATACCCAAGCATACCCTTTGATATACCCTAAGGGTCTTAAGGAATAAGTCAACGTATAACTCATCATACACAAGATACTATGATGATCTCAAGTTCAAGGATCACTTGTACTACTATCACTACAGGAATTCCTATTGACATGCAAGTAAAACTCCATTAGGTATTCCTTAGCGAGTCACGTTCAGTGAACTTATTCTCTAATAAGCACCTACATACTTGCTTTAAGTGCCTCCACACAAATGATCATGAGATCAATCATCCTCATCCAATGAGCAAACAACGTATGTACCAATCTATCCGGATTCACTAATCCCCAATTTAGTAATCCAACGATTGGGAACTATTTTAGTTTTAAGCTTTTTAAGAATTTAGATCTCATTAGAATGATCATCATCATTATTCTAAAAGCATTGCTTAAAACTATGGGTTTATCACATATTATAAAACAGCATCATGTAGATAATTAAAAGCCTTTAATAAATTAATACTTTTTATTAATAAATGAATAAGATTGTTTACAAAGTATATGCTTTATCATCAAACATGATTGGCTTATGCGCATACTACTTTCATCTCAAGTGGTTGAAATGGACCCTTAGGCACTTGATGCTCCGCCTTTACACGTTGACAAGTTAAACACCTCGAGATAAACTTTGCAATCTCTCTTTTCATATTGTTCCACCAAAATGTATGTCGAAGATCACGATACATTTTGGTACTTCCAGGATGGATTGCAAACGGTGTATTGTGTGCCTCCATCATGATCTTGTTCTTCAAATCAGAGTCGTTAGGAACACAAAGTCTGGAGTGGACACGAAGTATTCCTTCTTCATCGATTCTTGGTTCTGGAATAGCACCTTCTTGTACTTTCTTCTTCATACGCATCAGCTCCGGGTCTGTGGCTTGAGCAACTTTAACTTTTTCAATTAAAGTCGGTTCTATGTGTATACTTGACATCATCTCATGGGTCCCCGGAGTCTTGAATTCTATCTTCATCTTTTGTAAATCACATAAAATAGGCCTTTGTGTTAACAACATCGCACTTGTTCCCGCATATGATCTTCTACTCAACGCGTCAGCTACCACGATCGCTTTTTCAAGATGGTATTGAATGGTGTGGTCGTAATCTTTTAACAGCTTGAGCCAACGTCTTTGCCGCATATTGAGTTCCTTTTGAGTGAAAAAATATTTGAGGCTTTTATGATCTGAATATATCTCCACTTTTTCCCCATATAGATAGTGCCTCCAGATCTTTAGCGCGAAAACAACTACTGCCAACTCTAAATCATGAGTAGGATAATTCCTCTCATATTCTTTAAGTTGTCACGAGGCATAGGCTATGACTTTCCCATGTTGCATGAGAACACACCATAACCCTTTGTCTAAAGCATTGTTGTAGATAACAAATCCATCTGAACCAGACGATATTGTCAGAATAGGTGCCGAAATGAGTCTCCTCTTAAGCTCTTGGAAACTATTCTCATATTCCTCGCTCCATATGAATTTTATATCTTTCCGAGTCAGCTAAGTTAATGGAGTAGCGATTCGAGAAAATCCTTCCACGAATCTCCGATAATAACCAGCTAAGCCCAAAAAACTACGTACTTCGGTTACCGACTTCTGTTGCTCCCAACTTTGTATTGCTTTAATCTTCGCCGGGTCAACAGATACTCCATGTTTTGACACCACGTTGATAAGTAGGTTTTATACCTACTTATCCGGTATCTTTTGCTTGAATTAGTTGCTTTTATTCACGTGTCTTAGTTACTTTTTATGCATTTTGTGTTCGTTTTGTAGGTTATACGTTTGGAAGCGGTGTGAGCGATTATTGGGAAGGAAAAGCAAGGAAAATGCAAGGAAAAAGCAATCCGGACATCGTTTATGCTTTTATGTTCATTTCATGTTCTTGGCTTAGAGCTTGGACTATATTGTAGAGCGTTTTCTTAGCTTTCCGTAACATATTGAATCATTCAAATCGGAGTTCGGATGAAAGAGTTATGACATTTCTACCGACGGACGTTGAACTTCACCGTTTTGGGTGGTGATTTTCATAGCAGTCACTTCCAGTCCAATTTCAACTATTATGAGTTCGTTATTTCTCAAAGATCAAACAATAAAAGTTGTAGATCTCGTCGATAGCTTCGATTTGATAGGTCGCGGGACTCATAACTCCTCTCGGTTTAGAAGTTATGGCAGTTTTAGCAGAGGAGGTTCCAGCAGAAAATTTTGTTGGCAGATTGGTGCCCAGCCGGGGCTGGGCGTTTTTAGCCTTAGGACCTAGCCGGGGCTGGGGTCCTGGGTGTTTTAACAGCTTTCCATCCAGCCGGGGCTGGGTATGCGTGAAAATGAAGATATTTTGTCCGAATTTGAGTCCGAAAAGGATTGTTTCGAGTTGTTTGATTCAAGGACTTCCAAGAGGACTTAAAGACATGTACAAAAGCTTATAAAAGGAGAGGAATAACAGAGATTATGGGGGAATATTAGGATATTAGAGAGCATTCTATTAAATTAGATTAGAGTAAATTAGATCAAAACACTAGTTTTTATGAGGTTTGGAGATTGATGCAACTTGGAGACCATTGAAGATTCAAAGTAGGAGCAAGGAGGGAACGTCAAATCTATACACAATAGATTGTTTCTTCTCATCTTCCTCTATCTTTATCTTTTAATGATTATTCAATTGTGGATTCTTAGTTTAAATTCAATAATCATGAACTAATTCTTTGTTTCAATGGATCTTATTGTGTAGTTTATTTTAATATGCTTCGTTATCAATTATTATGTTCTATTGTGAGGATTGTCTATTGTGATTTGGACTTAATTTTTTAATTGATTGGCCATTAATTACCGTGATAATCTATATGAACTCGAGAGATGAAGTATTGATTTAGATCTAATCATGATAACATGTGTTCAGGATTTTGTTAATAGCTTAAACTTGATGAGTGTTAAGGTAGAGATATGCTTGACATCGCATGTAATCGGATAGAGAACTTATTCTTCAACCTTCTTCAATTGTAATTCACATAGAGATATAGTGGGTTAGTTGATTAAGGTGTTTAACGAATTTCTATCTTAATTGTGGATTGACGTTAATACGGTATTAGTGCATCGAGAGGTGGTTAATACTACTTTCGTGTTCTTGATTAACAATTCGGGATAGAGAATAATTGATGAGAAGTGTGTTAACTTAAATGAGCAATAAGTGAATTTGTGATCTTAAATCTCCATAGTCTTAATTTAATTAGTGGAAGGTAATAGTAGTTAATTTATATAGTTTGTAATTCATTCGTTTTAATAAGATTGAGTTGGTTACGGATTAGTACTTGGTGATTTTTATTAAATAATTCTCTGTGGGAACGATACTCAACTTATCACTTTATTACTTGTTGACCACGTATACTTGCGTATTGTTCGTAACTAGATTTTACCCAACAAGTTTTTGGCGTCGTTGCCGGGGAATTAGTTTAATATTTTTTTACCAATATTAATTTCAATCAAATTAGTCTTAATTTAAACATTTTTATTTTTATTTTTAATTCTCTTCCTATATTTCTCTCTTTTCAGGTACCATGGATGACTTTGCGTATCAATGGCCATACACGAACATGACTCAACCAAAAGAAAAGGAGATTGACAGACTCGCGACATTTTCTGCAATGTCAGCACAAATTAAAGAACTTTCGAGGAAGTTAGACGTTATCGCAGCCCAACAGAGTCAAAGGATGGCAATCATGTGTGACTATTGTGTTGGAAACCATCCGAGTCATCAATGCACCGTTAGTTTTGGGCGGCGAAAACAAGGTGGTGTATACCTCAACCAGTATGCATATGATAATTACCATCAAGTTTGGGGGTATCACCCGGATTCTTCATGGAGCTACAACCATCTGGACCAATACTCTGCTCCAAATCCAACATATCCATCAAATTTCTCAAATCCACCTCCAATGCAACAAGAAGACAATTCAGATTTCAAGGAATTCATGTTAAGGATTATAGCAGAAAAAGAAGAGATGATAATGAGTCAGGAGTTATCAACCCAAAATTTTAATAATCGAATGGAACAACTCCTCATTGCCTCAACCAATGGTCCTCAATACATGGCTTCCGAGACTGAAAAAGAAAAGTCAAGGTTGGAGGAATTGGTGTCCAAGTTCATAGCATCAAATGAGGAGAGAATGAGTAATCAAGCGAGGTCAATTCAAAATCTTGCGGATCAGATAGAGCAAATGACCAAAGCCGTAAGCAACCTTCCTCCAAACACTTGGTTTTATGACATGGATGATGAAATTGACGAAGAACCTGAACCAAATCTACAACTAGATGAGCCTCGAGATGTTGAAAAAGAGGAGACAAGTAGGGATAATGACAACAAGGTTGGTGAAGAACTAATTGTGAGAACCAACGATGATGAGCCGATTTTATTTATGCCTCAAGTGACTTCTCCTCCACAGTTCAAGAATCTGGTTAGATTTGCAAAACCTTGTCCAATTGGTAGTCATGTCATTGGCAATACTCCATGTGACGTAAAAGCGAGTACAACTTCGAAGCCATGGTGGGATGAGGAGGAAAAGATAGAAGAAGAGCCCGTTGTTCTTGCCAAGCCTCAAAGCCCCAATCAAATAATAGGCTCAACGGACGGAAAAGCACCTAGTTATTCAACATTCTCAATTGGGCATATATTTAAACAAAGTATGCTAGGTGACTTTAACTCGATGGCTATCACAAATAGGAACCTACCAAAAGCTATATTATTTCCGATGGATGGAGGGTTCCTCAAATTTCAAAGAGGAATTGGATAGCATTGACCAGACAAAGTCAGGCTGAAAGACTATAAATCAAGTGCTGACTGGGAGGCAACCCAGGAATTTTTATATTTATATGCTTTACTAGTTTATTTAGTAAATAGGAATTAATTTACTTATTAAGCTCTCTTATAATCTAATCCATGTTGTCTCTCTTCATTGCAGGTATTGGAAGTTCAATGGATAAGAAAAAGATCGTCGCCGCCATCGCCACCATCACTTCACGCGTAGCTGATTACTGGGAAGTTCTCTTCTACTTACCGCTATATTCTTACAATGAGGACATTGTAATTGCTAAGTTTGGGGGAGTTTTGTTTAGGTTCATTATCGCATGTTTAGTTTATGTTATGTTATGTTATTTTGCATATGTTGTTAATATAGTTTAGGTTCATTATTAAAAAAAAAATCAAATATTCAAAAATTCAAAAATAATAGTTAGTTACTATATTCATCTTGCATGAGTCCAGTTGTTAGATAGTTCAGTTTATTTTGGCCAATGATGAGAATGGAATTGAGTAGACAAGTATAATACTAAGTATTAGAGCTTTTGATGTGATTTCTTGTTATGAATTGAGTCTTTTTCTGTTGGAAACTGATATAATAAGGATAACACATTAAAAACAATTTGTTGGCTGATTAAGTTTAAATTGATACATAATGGACTTCTTAAGGATAATACTAGTTTGGATGAATGAAAGACATGAATAGGCGGAGATGACTGAATTTAGACAAAAACTTAAGTTTGGGAAAAAAATTTGGGATATATAAGCTTCAAAAAAAAAATGCCGTGGCTAGTTTTGTTTCGGGGCCTTTGTTACTTGAGCAAGTACGCCCGAAGGGGTATCTTAAAACCTAGCGCCCTAAGGTCTTATATGGTCTGTGAGTCGTTGGTCGAAAGCTCGCTAAGGGGTAGCACTGTTAGCCTAATAGAATGAGACATTGCACAGTCATGGTTAAAAAGTAAAAAAAAAAGAAAAAAAATAATAAAACAGGAAAAGAGCAAAAAGCCCCCGTAATGAAAAGTAAAGCATAAGTATCCCGGATTGGACTCTTGAACTTGGTGGATGTTTGACTTTAGTTGGATCTAGCTTGTTCGTGAATTTTGTGAGTTTTCACTGTATGATGCCTTTAAAGAGACCTATTATGTGTTAAATTTAATTTCATATCAATTAGCATGTTTGTTGAGCACACACGCACTATATCAGTGATAACAGTTTAAGACTTGATGATTAACTAGGAAATTATTGATTGGTTTTGATATGAAGTATTATCGTGTTTGCTTGATTGCTCTAAGGCCGAGAGAATAGATTTGATTCTATCAATACTGCTGGATTCGTAGGCATATAGATTAGTTGCATTCCATTGCATTGCATTGCATTATGTTGTGTTTCTTGAGGACAAGCAACGGTTTAAGTTTGGGGGTATTTGATAAGTAGGTTTTATACCTACTTATCCGGTATCTTTTGCTTGAATTAGTTGCTTTTATTCATGTGTCTTAGTTACTTTTCATGCATTTTGTGTTCGTTTTGTAGGTTATACGTTTGGAAGCGGTGTGAGCGATTATTGGGAAGGAAAATCAAGGAAAATGCAAGGAAAAAGCAATCCGGACATCGTTTATGCTTTTATGTTCATTTCATGTTCTTGGCTTAGAGCTTGGACTATATTGTAGAGCGTTTTCTTAGCTTTCCGTAACATCTTGAATCATTCAAATCGGAGTTCGGATGAAAGAGTTATGACATTTCTACCGACGGATGTTGAACTTCACCGTTTTGGGTGGTGATTTTTATAGTAGTCACTTCCAGTCCAATTTCAACCATTATGCGTTCGTTATTTCTCAAAGATCAAAGAATAAAAGTTGTAGATCTCGTCGATATCTTCGATTTGATAGGTCGCGGAACTCATAACTCCTCTCGGTTTAGAAGTTATGGCAGTTTTAGCAGAGGAGGTTCCAGTAGAAAATTTTGTTGGCAGATTGGTGCCCAGCCGGGGCTGGGCAGTTTTTAGCCTTAGGACCCAGCCGGGGCTGGGGTCCTGGGCGTTTTAACAGCTTTCCATCCAGCCGGGGCTGGCTTTTACAAAGGGAAATACCCAGCCGGGGCTGGGTATGCGTGAAAATGAAGAGATTTTGTCCGAATTTGAGTCCGAAAAGGATTGTTTCGAGTTGTTTGATTCAAGGACTTCCAAGAGGACTTAAAGACATGTACAAAAGCTTATAAAAGGAGAGGAATAACAGAGATTATGGGGGAATATTAGGAGATTAGAGAGCATTCTATTAAATTAGATTAGAGTAAATTAGATCAAAACACTAGTTTTTATGAGGTTTGGAGATTGATGCAACTTGGAGACCATTGAAGATTCAAAGTAGGAGCAAGGAGGGAACGTCAAATCTATACACAATAGATTGTTTCTTCTCATCTTCTTCTATCTTTATCTTTTAATGATTATTCAATTGTGGATTCTTAGTTTAAATTCAATAATCATGAACTAATTCTTTGTTTCAATGGATCTTATTGTGTAGTTTATTTTAATATGCTTCGTTATCAATTATTATGTTCTATTGTGAGGATTGTCTATTGTGATTTGGACTTAATTGTTTAATTGATTGGCCATCAATTACCGTGATAATCTATATGAACTCGAGAAATGAAGTATTGATTTAGATCTAATCATGATAGCATGTGTTCAGGATTTTGTTAATAGCTTAAACTTGATGAGTGTTAAGGTAGAGATATGCTTGACATCGCATGTAATCGGATAGAGAACTTATTCTTCAACCTTCTTCAATTGTAATTCACATAGAGATATAGTGGGTTAGTTGATTAAGGTGTTTAACGAATTTCTATCTTAATTGTGGATTGACGTTAATACGGTATTAGTGCATCGAGAGGTGGTTAATACTACTTTCGTGTTCTTGATTAACAATTCGGGATAGAGAATAATTGATGAGAAGTGTGTTAACTTAAATGAGCAATAAGTGAATTTGTGATCTTAAATCTCCATAGTCTTAATTTAATTAGTGGAAGGTAATAGTAGTTAATTTATATAGTTTGTAATTCATTCGTTTTAATAAGATTGAGTTGGTTACGGGTTAGTACTTGGTGATTTTTATTAAATAATTCTCTGTGGGAACGATACTCAACTTATCACTTTATTACTTGTTGACCACGTATACTTGCGTGTTGTGCGTAACTAGATTTTACCCAATACACGTGCCCAAGGAATGTTACTTCCTCAAGCTAGAACTCGCATTTCTTCAACTTGGCATATAACTTTTTTTCACGAAGCCTTTGGAGTACCAGCTTCAAATGGTGCTCATGATCTTCACGAATTTCGGAATATATGAGGATGTCATCAATAAAGACAACAACGAATTGATCCAAATATTCTTTAAATACTCGGTTCATCATATCCATGAACGCCACAGGAGCATTAGTCAGTCCAAAGGACATGACTAAGAATTCATAATGTCCGTACCGATTTCTGAAGGCAGTCTTTGGGATATCCTCAGTTCTAATTTTCAGCTGATGATATCCAGAACGAAGGTCGATATTTGAAAAAAATTGTGCTCATTGCAACTGATCAAATAGGTCATCAATTCGAGGTAGCAGATACCTATTCTTGATGGTGACATGGTTCAATTCTCGATAGTCAATACAAAGTCGCATACTCCCGTCTTTCTTCTTTACGAATTAAACAGGAGCACCCCAAGGAGATGTACTAGGACGAATGAAACTGATGTCCAATAACTCCTGTAGTTGGACTTTTACTCCTGAAGTTCAATTGGAGCCATTCGATATGGGGTTTTACAAATGGGCTTTGTACCAGGTTCAAGATCAATAAAGAATTCAAATTCATGTTCTGGGGGTAGACCGGGAAGTTCTTCAGGAAATACATCAGGAAATTTACTAACAATGGGAATATTATTCAAATCTGACGTGTCTTTATTCAAATCCATAGCATGGGCTAAGAAAGCTTGACATCTATTTTTTAATAAACGAATAACTTTATGACTTGATATGACAGTGATTAATTTTAGTGGTTTAGTTGTTTGAATTCGTACAACAGGTTGGTTAGGAATATGAAAACTAACAACCTTACGAAAACAATTAATTTTGGCATGATGAGTAGTTAACCAATCAATCCCTAAAATCACATCAAAAGCAAGTATTTTTAAAGAGATAAGGTCAATAGGTAATGTGATGGTGCCAACTTGGATCAAACAAGATTTATAAATAGTGGATGTAATGAAAGTTTCTCCTAATGGAGTCTCCACAGATAAATCAAAGTCTAATTTCTCTAGAGTCAAGTTTAAACGTTGAGCACAAGCAGGAGAGATAAATGAATGGGTAGCATCGGTATCTAGTAAGGTATAAATTTCTCAAGAATTTATGATTAGCTTACACGTGATCACCTCGTTTGGGTTCCTTGCATTTTGACCAGTCACAACAAACGCTCTTCTAGGAACCGTTGACTTTGACTTTTCTGGGACAGCCTTTTGAGTCACCATCCCCGCTGGACTTGGTTCTGCTACAGTACAATCTCGAGTAATATGCCCTTCCTTTCCATAATTATAACATACCTTGAACTGTTGTGGACAGTTTGGGTTGATATGTCCCTTTTTCCGCATTTATAGCATACGACCGGTGGTCGTTCTCCTCCCTTAGAACCAGTTGTTACTTGTGCTGTTGTCTTCACATTGTCATTGTTGAATCTCCTCTTTTTAAAATCTCCCCTCGACTCACTTCTTCTATTTTCATGGCCATGATTACCACCAAAGTGGTTGCAGCTTTTGTCTGTATTTTTCTTTCTCCGCTGGTTATCGTTGCTCCGATAACTGCTGTCACCGGTATAACCCTGGTTGTGGTCCCTCGGTTGAACATATTCGTTATCTCGCTCTAATAATTGAGCCCTATTGATAACATCTGAATATAGAGAAAACTTATGAGAAATGAGATATTGACGTATGTCGGGTTTAAAACCTCTCAGAAACATCCGTGTCATACGTTCCTCATTCTCCACCAAATGAGGTGAAAACCTGGATAACTCCGCAAACTTCGCCTTGTACTGGGATACCGTCATGTTATTTTGCTTCAGTCTAATAAACTCTACTTCCTTCATATGACGAATACTTTCTGGAAAGTACTTGTCATTGAACAGTTTCTGAAACGTTTCCCAAGACATGCTGAGTGCGGCTGGATGGGAACGCTTTACAAATTCCCACCAGTAATCTGCCTCATTACGGAACATAAAGGTGGCGAATGGAACCTTCTGTTCCTCCGTGCATCCCAAGACGTCGAATATCTTGGTAATTTGCTTGACCCATGTCTTTGCCTTAATCGGATCCGGCTTTCCCCAGAATTCCGGTGGTCCCAACTCTTTGAACTGCTTGGCTGTGACAAACCGTGCGTTGCTATCATTTCTACCTATATTTTGTACACGAGTCTCCTTCGTTTGATTTTGCATGAGCTTCAAAAAGCTTCTAAACATTCCATCGTTCATCGTCTGATTAGTGATATTGTTTACCGGAGGAACATTGTTGGCCTGTTGCACGTTTTCCTCATTGGTGGGTAAAGGTGTCTCTACGGTCTCATTTACTCCATTGTTAACATTCTCTGTTGCGATTCTCAAATACTGTCATAAAACAAGGGTTAATTGAAGAAATTAACATATCACATAATATCCATATATTCTTACCAACCAACAAATAAGATTAGGTAGGACACACTAGCGAAGGATTTATTCATCTCTCCCCTCCTAGTTCTATTCCCCGATCTCCGCCAGAGATCATATCCCTAAGCTCTGATACCAACTGTGATGCTCCCAAAATAGGTATACAACACCCGTTCCGAGTCACCAAATACATGGTACAGAAATAACTACAACTTTATTAATACAATTGTCGTGCAAAATACGATAACACATAAACTATGAGTTTAAATACAAATATTGTCATCTAGATAATATCCATACTCAAATAAGTCCTCATTACAATTATTGATACACTATTTTACAAAATAGTGAGGACTACTAAAACGACATTCTACAACCTTTATACCATACCCCGACTAGTACTCGCTATATTCTGGCCTCCTGAGAAGAAAAATGAAACAAAAAGGAAAAAGGTGAGCTCAACTAGCCCAGTAAAGAATATTATGACTAAGATAATATAGAACAAATTATCGTTAGTCTTCAATAGGAAAATATCTGAGAGAATATAACAGACAACAAGTTTAAGATCAATATTCGTAGCAGAAATAATAATTCATAGAAGAGTTATGTAGAGAATGAAATATACTATAATCTATAAATTTAAAAGTCCATCATCAATATTTTATCCCAGTAACATCAATCAATATACATCTTGAATCAAATATTCATCTTTGCACTACAGGCCAAAGATATTCATCAGTTGGTCATGTTCATCTCAACACCTGTTCATCTTTGCACTACGGGCCAAAGATATTCATCAGAAAATCATTCATCTTTGCACTACAGGCAAAGATATTCAGTAATATAATCATTTAAAACTGAGGATGATGAAAAATATTTTAAAGAAAATGAATCCAGTGAAATAAAAGAACAAATATTAAGGATTCGTACTTTAAACAATCCTTGTTCAAAAATACTTCATAAGTAACCATAGTGGAGTAAAATTCAAGAATGATCAAAACATAGATATAATCAAAGCTAGTATCCATAATAGATATTTTGGATAAAAAACGAAAATTTAATTTTTCTGTGAAGTGTCGTATTCGTGAATAGTGTCGTATACGTGAATAGTGTCGTATACGCGAATAATAACCCCGACACTAAAGACAAGAATTCTACAAGAAAAATCTTACCAATATTCCGGCATAATGATATTAGAAGAAATAATATTATTTTAAAAAAAAAATAGCATCCCTTACCTAAAAAAGACAGTACTTCTGACTGAAATACTGGATATAGTGCTGAAGAGAACTTGCACCGTATAGCAACACTCAAAGTATCAAAATACTCACAACAATACGCTCGATAATATAGAGAGAAGATTTCAGTTTTTGGTGTGATTTTAAATTCTAACCTAAGCACCTTATTTATAGGAAATTGCTTAGAACACCAAAGCAAAAATTTTAATAAAATATTAATATATAAATTAAATTTTCTACATCAACCTTTGAATCATCAATTTCAGCATGTTTAACAACAATTGGGGCCCACCCACTTGCAAAAAAAGTTTTTATTAAAAAAATATTTAAAACTTCAAAAAAATAATTATTCCGGAGATTCAGAACTTCAATAATTCATAATAAATAGTCTTTTTATTAGAAAAATTCGAATCTTATGTCAATTTCATAGGAAATTTAATTCTCTACAACTTTGCAGAGGAAAGTTTTTCCAAATTCCAAACAGAAATTGACCGAAACCCACATACGGACGATTTTACGGGCTATAATCAAATTTCAGTCAAGAAATAGGGTCCACCGACATGTTTAACATGTTTTTAACATTTATTGAAACAAAAATACTCTTCCTCCTCAATTATTCATATATCACACATTTATTATAAAAATATCACCATTATTATATTATAATAATATATTTAAATGAATTATTTTATCAGAAAAGATAAAATATCATTTTTTTCAACAATTGTCACTTTAAAATTTTCTCCATCTATATCCACACAAAATGAATATTTTCTTTATCATAATAATCAATAATTATTTATTCATAAATAATATTACAGAATCACAATACTGACAACCAGGCCGTTCCTAAGAAAGAGGGGGCTTTTCAATAAGGATTTCTCCTTACTGGCGCGCAATTAGGTGATCAAACCTCTCATTAGACAGAACTTTCTAGACATTGCCAATAATGCTATCTAATAATATTATTCAAATAATATGAATTATTGATCTGATAATAAAAAATACTTTGTAGTGATAATTATAGAAACAACAATAATATAAAATATCAACGTAGTAATTATTGAATCAATAGAATAAAATATTGAACAGTAATTACTGTAACAATTATTGAGTAGTTCCTTCTTACGTAAGAATCAATAATTGGTGCAATACCGTGTGCTACTGTGTTTTAACCACCGAGTATTTCAACAGTATTAATGGTAACATCTACGCCGTCATTTATAAATAACTTATACTTGTCGTTTTCTTTATCCAATCGCTTTCTGTTATGGGGCCCACACAAGGTTACACCGTCGTACGAATATTCCCCGACAGTAAGAATATTCCACGACCAAATGAATATTCCCCTGACAATAATGAATATTTTATAACCACTTGCTTATTTGAAATATTTACGCATTTTACCCATAACTAATCACATTAATCAAATCAACCCTTACTATTTCAAAATAATAAATAGAAGAAATTCAATTTCGTTTATAATAAGTTGGGGTCTTACACCGGCACCATTGGCAGTATAATGATCCTCACCGCAGCTCCGGATGTAGCTAAGAGCTATTGGAAACTCGCACCCCAGAACCAAGGTCGGCGCCCCAGCGCCAGTAGCCGGTACCCCAGCGCCAAGGCCGGTGCCCCAGCGCCATTCTCAGCGCCCCACTCGCACCCCAGCGCCGCCTGTTAAGTCTATGGTCGCGCTGCAGCGTGACCTCCGGTGCCCAAACAGTAAAAGTCTTTATTGACCTAGAAGAAAGAGGGGGCGTGTGACGCCTCCAAAATAAGTATACATCACTCATCTTGGGTCGCCAAATACATGATACATAAATCAAATACAAACTTAATTATAGAACGTGAGTTGAGAGTTTTTACACGAATATTATATTCTAGACAATATCCAAACTCAAATGGAGTCCTCATTACATTTATTGTCACACTATTTTATAGAATAATGAGGACTACTATAACACCATCTCGGACCATCACTCCACTCCTCGACTAGTCTCGACTACGTTCTCATTTCCTGAAGAGAACAATGAAAGCAAAAGGATGAGCTCAACTAGCCCAGTAAGAAATATTATGACTAAGATAATGGAAAATAAGTTATCGTTAGCCTTCAATAGTATAACAACTGATAGAATATAATAGACAACAAGTTTTAGATCAACAACTGTAGTGGAATAAGCAATCCATTAGAAGAGTCAAGTAGAGAATGATATCTACTATCTTCTATGATTTAAAAGTTTATCATCAATTTTATCCCTGTAATACCCATCAACAGTTCTTTATTATACCCAAGACAAATAGAACTTTCATCACATGTCTTCACCTTAAACATTTAAACATAATCACTTAACACACTATCTCAAATAAACTCTAATATTTTATTTAAATCAAAAGTTTTTAACAAAATACGATAGCATCACTGTTATTTACATCAACTATCTCGAGATAAAGAATCTATAGGATTTAAAACATCAAAATATTCCTTTGTTTATAAACACATCGGAATTTACATTATAACTACCAGATAGGTTTTCACATAATTAAACAATTCCTAATACTGCCTGCTAATTAAGGCGTTGAATAGCTTTGCTACGCTCTTCTTCCATAATACGGGACATCGTCCTGCGATCTAGCATGTATGACAGTAGTCCTTCGAACTGAATTGGGTATCTCATAACCCGATCCTGGGCCTCATCAATTACATTTTAAAGCATTGAGCGCGTCTCCTCAAGCTTGGCCTTCTTCGCCCGACAGTTATCTTCTGTAAGATTTGCACGTCGTGATTCCCTTACCCATGCCTCCTCTGCTATGGCCATCCTTGCTGATTTCTCTTTCAGTTCCTTCTCCAACTCCTCTATTTCCTCTGACTTCTGCTCGGTTTGGCCCTTCTCATGAACCAAATCCCACTCTACGTTTCCCAGACGTGTGTGAAGAGCCTCAACCTCTCCAGCCCTCTGCTCGATGGTAATCTGTTGAATAACCGTCCGCTCCCTCAGCTCCTGAACAGTATCTCATAACTCTATGTTACGATCATATAGCTCGTCATACATCTCGCCACTAATAGAGTTCGGTGGGAACTCATCTTCCTCCTTTTCTTCCTCAGGTGCCTCCTCTGGATAATACTCAGGATCATGCTCTTGACCAACAACAGTGATCAACGGAGATGGCTCTCTCTGTACCAACTGCTCCTAGAAGACATGAATGTCTCGGGGCTCTTTGATAAGTAGATTTTATACCTACTTATCTGATATCTTTTACTTGAATTAGTTGCTTATATTCATGCGTCTTAGTTACTTTTCATGCATTTTGAGTTCATTTTGTAGGTTATATGTTTGGGAGCGGTGTGAGCGACTATTGGTAAGAAAAAGCAAGGAAATCGCAAAGAATTGGTAGGAAAACGCAAAGAAAAGTAATCCGGACATCGTTTGGGCTTTCATATTCATTTCATGTCCTTGGCTTGGAACTTGGACTATATTGTAGAGCTTCTTCTTAGCTTTTCGGAACATCTTGAATCATTCCAATCGGAGTTCGGATGCAAGAGTTATGACATTTGTACCAACGGACATTGAATTTCGCTGTTTTGGGTGGTCATTTGCATAGCAACAGTCACTTCCAGTCCAATTTTGACCTTCATCCGTTCGTTATTTCTCAATTATTAAAAAATAAATTTGTAGAGCTAGTCGATAGCTTCGATTTGATAAGTGGCAGGCCCCGTAACTCCTCCCGGATTAAACGTTATGGTCATTTTACTAGAGGACACTGCAGCAGAAAAAATAATTAGCAGCTTGCACCCAAGCCGGGGACTTGCTCTTTTAAGCCTTATATCCAAGTCGGGGTTTGGGGTCCTGAGTTCAAAATCAGAAGCATAGCAAGCCGGGGCTATCTATTTACAAGGAAATACCTAAGCCGGGGCTTGGGTACATGCAGAAAAGGCAATTTTAACTAAAATTTGAGTTCAAGAAGGATTGATTCGAGTTGTTTGATTCAAGGACTTCCAAGAGGACATAAAGACATATAAGGAGGCTTATAAAAGGAGGGGATTTACAAGGATTAGATAATGTTTTTGGGAGGATTCCATTAGATTAAATTAGATTATAGTAGATTAGGACAAAACCCTAGTTCTTATGAGATTTGTAGATTGAAGCAACTTGGAGACCATTGAAGATTAAAAGCAGGAGCTTGAGGAAGATGGCGATTTGCTGACAACAGATTTATTCTTTACTCTACTCTTAGTTTTGTCTTTTAATGTTTATTCAAGTGTGGATTCTTAATTTTAATTCAATGAACTAATTCTTTGTTTGAGATTACAATGGATCTTATTGTGTAGTTTATTTTAATATGCTTCACTATCAATTATTATGTTCTATCGTGAGGATTGTCTATTATGATTTGGACTTAATTGTTAATTGATTGGCCATTAATTACCTTGATAATCTATATGAACTCGAGAGATGAAGTATAGATTTAGATCTGATCATGATAGCATGTGTTTGTGATTTCTGCATAGATGAAATTCATGATTCATATTTAGGATAGAGATATGCCTTTACGCCATCTGTAATCTTATAGAAAACTTGTTCTTTAAATCCTTTTTAATTGTAATTCACATAGAGATTTAATGGATTAGTTAATTAGAGTGTCTTGCTTAATTCTATCATCTATGGATTTAAGTGAGTATAGATATTATGTATCGAGAGGTGGTTTTATCTGATTTAGTGTTCTTGATTAACAATTCAGGATAGAGAATAATTGATAAGAAGTGTGTTAACTTTAATGAAGTAATAAGTGAAGTTATGATCTTAAATCTCTGTAATCTTAATTTAACTAGTGGTAATTGGAATTAGTTTACTTATAAATTGAAATTCATTCGTTTAAATAAGATTGAGTTGGTTACGGGTTAGTATTTGGTGATTTTTATTAAATAATTCTCTGTGGGAACGATACTCTACTTTTACTTTTTTACTTGTTGACCATGTATACTTGCGTGTTGTGCGTAACTAGATTTTCCCCAACAAGTTTTTGGCGCCGTTGCCGGGGAATTAGTTTAATACATTTTTGCCAATATTAACTTCAATCAAATTAGTTTTAATTTAAACATTTTTTCTCTTTCTTTCTTTCTTTATATTTTATTTTATTATCTTCTTATTTTTCTCTCATTTCAGGTACCATGGCTAGATGCAATTATCAAAGGCCATATTCGAGTATGTCTCAACCAAGGGGAGCGGGGATTGATGAACTCAATATATTTTCTACATTGTCAGTACAAATTGCAACACTTTCGGAGAGGTTGGATGTTTTGAAGCCCAACATACTCGGGAGATAGTAGTTACATGTGAATACTGTGCTGGCGAGCATCCGAGTTATCAGTGCAACATCAGTGTTGGACAAGTACAGTTTGGGGGTGAATACCTCAACAACTATGCTAATCCTAATTATCATCAAGGTTGGGGGTATCACCCAGATTATGAATGGAGTGATAACTACCAAGACCAATACTGCATTCCAAGTCCAAGATATCCATCAAATTTCTCAAATCCACCTCCAATGCGACAAGAAGACAATTCAGATTTGAAGGAATTCATGTTAAGGATTATAGCAGAAAAAGAAGAGATGATAATGAGTCAGGAGTTATCAACCCAAAATCTTAATAGACAGATGGAACAACTCATTAACTCCTCAATAAATGGTCCTCAATACATGGATTTTGAAACTGAACAAGATAATTCAAGATTGAAGGATTTGTGGTTCAAGTTTGTAGCATCAACTAAGGAGAAGATGATTGAGCATGAGAGGTCAATTCGAAATCTGCAGAATTAGATGGATCAAATGTTTGAAGCCTTGAAAAATCACACTCAAAATAATTGGTACTATGACATGGATGATGAAACGGATGGAGAGCCAGAAATGTACCTACCATTGGATGAACTGAAAGGAGTGGACATTGAGGAGACAACTGGGGGTTTGGAAAATGAAGAATATCAGATCACCTGTATTATACCCCAAGTATCTTGTGACGCCCCCAAAATAGGTCCAATCCATCCAACCTATTCTGAGTCGCCAAATACATGGTACAGAAAACAACTACAACTTTATTACAACAATTATCGTGCAAAATATAACAACACATATACTGTGAGTTTGGGTATAAATATATATCAACTGTGACTCATGTCCCAACCGCGGATAGCACCTCACAATGACACCTTACATAAAGGTATAGTCAAAACTGTTTTAGAAACTGAAATCTTTGGGAAGTGCTCAAGGAAACCTTCGTACATGGGAGGCTATGCTTCTAGGTTATGATAGATATCATATGGCCACAGAATTATCCTTGGTTGACATAATAGACCCCAAAGAAAAATGAGAAGATTACTATCATATTCTTCCCAATGGTGAGTCTTCTCTTGATTTATCATTATCTCCACTTTCTCAAATTGAGAATTATACTTCAAACAAACACCAAGATTATATAGGTAGTGCTCGTAAATATACTCAACAAGTGGATGAACACAACCCTGTCTTATGTTGACACGAGGTTGTATGTCATCAGACATCTTGTATGATAGTGACATAACACCCTTCCAACGTTGGGTTCGCCTCACCCTAGTTGATTCACCAAATATAACTACTAAATGATGACCACCATTCTATTCCACTGTTACCCCCGCTCGACCCAGCCATACTCTTATTACCTGAAAGGAATTGTGAAGCAAAAGGGTGAGCACAACTAGCTCAGTAAAGAATATCATGACTAAAAATAATTAAATTATCAATAGCCTTCATCAATAATAAATCAGAGATTTAGAACATATGGTAGATGATAAAAATTTCAACCATAGTTGCAGCGAAACGAACAATCCATTAGAAGAGTCAAATAGACTATGAAGTCTATTATCTTCTTCATGTTAAAAATTCACCAACAATGTTTTATCCCTGTAACATCAATCAACAATTCTAGTCCACAATCATATGAATAACTCATAATCATAATTGTAGTTCTAAATTCCTCTTCTCATCCAGGACGAAGATAATTTTCATCACCTATCTTTACCAGAAACATCAAAGATCATGGTTACACCAAATCAGATTTCATGTTCATAATCATACTAATAACATCATCTTTGCACTACGGCCAAAGATATTCATTTGTATCACCAGTTGGTCATGTTCATCTCAACACCTATTCATCTTTGCACAACTGGCCAAAGATATTCAACAACATATCATCTTTGCACTACAGGCCAAAGATATTCCTCAACAGTTCATATTTGCACTACAGGCCAAATATAGTCATCAACAGTTTATATTTGCACTACAGGCCAAATATATTCATCAACAGTTTATATTTACACTACAGGCCAAATATATTCATCAACAGTTCATATTTGCACTACAGGCCAAATATATTATTATCTCAAAGAAATATATAATCATTTCAGAATTTATATAAACAATAACTATAACCATGTTGATCAATTCACCTTTGCACTTAAGCTAAAGATATTCAATTATAAATTCAATGGCCATAATCATACCAGTCAACAATTCAACTTTGCACTATTAGCCAAAGAGAACCCATAGTTATGATCATACCAAAAATCTACCCATCTTTACACTCAAGTCAAAGAGAAATATCATCATTAGGGTTATAGAAATGTTATATATGATAATAAAAATAATATGATCAACATATAGTTTTAATCTCAAGAGTAATATTCATAAATCAACTATAATTTGGTTAGAAAAAGAAACCAATTTTGTCGTGAATAGTACCCGTGAATAGTAACTCGTGAATAGTAACTCATGAATAGTAACTCGTGAATAGTAACTCATGAATACTAACTCGTAAATAGTAACTCATGAATACTAACTCGTGAATAGTAACTCATGAATAGTAAACCCGACACAAAAAGGTAGAAATTCTACAATAAAATCCATACCAATATTTCGGTATAATGATATTGAAAGAATAATATTTCTTAAGCTTATCAACAATTTATTTTAATTATTTATACTTTACTAAATAAGGCATTTAATCATTCTAAAATGCCAAACTTATAAATTTCATCACCAATAATCAAAACCCTCATCAAAAATCTGCATATACCTCATATAGGATTCTCAAGCCATAAAATCTTATTTTTCAATTTTCTTCCTTCACATAACATATTTAACTCATTTATTTATAACTAGTCCATTTTCATGAAAAATAGTAAATCAGTTCCAAAAATATTTCTTTTCTGGGATTTGGCAGAATATAGTCCCATATTGAACATATATTTTTCTTAGAATTTTTAAAATTCGTTTACTATTTTTCATATGGCCAAAACCGCTGAATATTTAGACATTTATCATAAATTGTACTTTTATCCAAAAATTCTGAAATTCACAGAGTACACTGATATTATATAGATGTACTCCCAATAAAAATTTCTTCAATTTTGAAGTTAACCACAAGGAGTTATAAGCAGTTACTTTTAAAATAGTCTTTTCTCGTAAAATTCATAACTCATAATCTATACATCCAAAAATCGCCATTTTTGGACACAATCAATAAAACTCATCAAAATATCATTTCAAAATTTTCCAGAATTTTCTGAAGGACGGAAGAAGTACGAACTGAAAAACATAAGAACCCTTAAAATCCCTTTCCTCAAAAGACTAGTATTTCTAACTGAATTTCGGGTATAGTGCTGACAGAAACTCGCACCGTATAGCAACACTCAAAGTATACTCACAAGAATACGCTCGATAATATAGAGAGAGAAAGAGAAAAAACTTTGTTTCTGGTGTGATTTTCAATTCTAACTTAGCCCTCTATTTATAGGAAAATACTAGAACGCCAAAGGAGACTAAATTAATTAAATATTAATTTATTTTTCTTAATTTCTTAGCAGCCTTCTTTGATCAAAAACATCAGCCACCCATGTGCCAACAACCACAAAAATGTTTTTCTTAAATAAAATAATTAAAACTTTCAAAAATCAATTATTTCGGAACTCCGGAACTTCAATAATTCACAATAAATAGCCTATTTATCAGAAAATTCGAATCTCGTGAGTTTTTATAGGAATTTCAATTCTCTACAACTTTGCAGAAGAAATTTTTCCAAATTCCAAACAGAAATTATCTGAAATCCACAAACGGATGATTTTTAATTCTTCCAGTCCGACAAAATACTGATAAAACACCTAATCATTAATTCCTTCAATTATATCCACATAAAATAATATATTCATCAATTATATCCACATCAAATAAATATTTCCTTATCATATGAATCAATAATTAATTATTCTTAAATAATATTATAGAATCACAATTATGACAACCAGACCGTTCCCAGGAAAGAGGGGGCTTTTCAATAAGAATTTCTCCTTACTGGCGCGCAATTAGGTGACCAAACCTCTCCTTGACAGAACTTTCTAGACATTGCCAATAATGCTATCTAATAATATTATTCAAATAATACGAATTATTGATCCGATAATGAGAAATATTGTGTAGTGATAATTATTGAAACAACAATAACATAAAATATCAACGCAACAATTATTAAATCAATAAAATATTGAACAGTAACTACTGTAACAATTATTGAGTAGTGCCTTCTTACGTAAGAATCAATAATTCAAAAATACTGTGCAATACCATGTGTTACTGTGCAACAACGCGTATTACTTTACTTTACCCATCGGGTATTCCAACAGTGTTAACGGTAACAACTATGTCGTTATTTGTGAAAACTCAAATTTGTCATTTTCTTCATCCGACAGTTATTCTATTATGGGGCCCACAAATGGCTGCGCCGTCGTACGAATATTCCCCGACAGAAAGAATATTCCACGACCAAACGAATATTCCCCGACAACAGTGAATATTTTATAACCACTTGTGTATTTTGAAAAAATTCATATATCACCCTTAACTTTAACTTTTATCAATTTAACCATTTACTGAATAGTAATTATAAGAAAAATTGAATACTTTTATTTCATAAAATTCGAGATCTTTCAATCTCCCCTCTTTATGAAATTTCGTCCCTGAAATTTACGTACATGGTATTTCAAAGAGTTGAGAATACATTGCTTTCATTTCAGATTCCATCTTTCCTGTCATCATGATTTCTCCATTACCCATCTCCTGTATTTCAGATATCATTCTATAATATAGCTTCAAAACAAGGTTAATTAAATAAATTAACATATCATATAATATCCCGATATTATGACTGACTAACTAATAAGCTTAGGTAGGACACACTAGCGAAGGATTTACTCTTCTCTCCCCTCCTAGTTATATTCCCCGATCTCCGCCAGAGATCATATCCCTAAGCTCTGATACCAACTGTGACACCCCAAAAATAGGTCCAATCCATCCAACCTATTCTGAGTCGCCAAATACATGGTACAGAAAACAACTACAACTTTATTACAACAATTGTCGTGCAAAATATAACATCACATATGCTGTGAGTTTGGATACAAATATATATCAACTGTGACTCATGTCCCAACCGTGGATAGCACCTCACAGTGACACCTTACAAAAAGGTATAGTCAAAAACTGTTTTAGAAACTAAAATCTTTGGGAAGTGCTCAAGGAAACCTTCGTACATGGGAGGCCATGCTTTTAGTTTATGATAGATATCATATGGCCACAGAATTATCCTTGGTTGACCCAATAGACCCCAAAGAAAAATGAGAAGATTACTATCATATTCTTCCTAATGGTGAGTCTTCTCTTGATTTATCATTATCTCCACTGTCTCTAATTGAGAATTATACTTCAAACAAACACCAAGATTATATAGGTAGTGCTCGTAAATATACTCAACAAGTGGATGAACACAACCCTATCTTATGTTGACACGAGGTTGTATGTTATCAGACATCTTGTATGATAGTGACATAACACCCTTCCAACGTTGGGTTCGCCTCACCCTAGTTGATTCACCAAATATAACTACTAAATGATGACCACCATTCTATTCCACTGTTACCCCCGCTCGACCCAGCCATACTCTTATTACCTGAAAGGAATTGTGAAGCAAAAGGGTGAGCACAACTAGCTCAGTAAAGAATATCATGACTAAAAATAATTAAATTATCAATAGCCTTCATCAATAATAAATCAGAGATTTAGAACATATGGTAGATGATAAAAATTTCAACCATAGTTGCAGCGGAACGAGCAATCCATTAGAAGAGTCAAATAGACTATGAAGTCTATTATCTTCTTCATGTTAAAAATTCACCAACAATGTTTTATCCGTGTAACATTAATCAACAATTCTGGTCCACAATCATATGAATAACTCATAATCATAATTGTAGTTCTAAATTCCTCTTCTCATCCAGGACGAAGATAATTTTCATCACCTATCTTTACCAGAAACATCAAAGATCATGGTTACACCAAATCACATTTCATGTTCATAATCATACTAATAACATCATCTTTGCACTACAGCCAAAGATATTCATTTGTATCACCAGTTGGTCATGTTCATCTCAACACCTATTCATCTTTGCACAACTGGCCAAAGATATTCAACAACATGTCATCTTTGCACTACAGGCCAAAGATATTCCTCAACAGTTCATATTTGCACTACAGGCCAAATATATTCATCAACAGTTTATATTTGCACTACAGCCCAAATATATTCATCAACAGTTCATATTTACACTACAGGCCAAATATATTCATCAACAGTTCATATTTGCACTACAGGCCAAATATATTATTATCTCAAAGAAATATATAATCATTTCAGAATTTATATAAACTATAACTATAACCATGTTGATCAATTCACCTTTGCGCTTAAGCTAAAGATATTCAATTATAAATTCAATGGCCATAATCATACCAGTCAACAATTCAACTTTGCACTATTGGCCAAAGAGAACCCATAGTCAAATAGAAATATCATCATTAGGGTTATAGAAATGTTATATATGATAATAAAAATAATATGATTAACACATAGTTTTAATCTCAAGAGTAATATTCATAAATCAACTATAATTTGGTTAGAAAAAGAAATCAATTTTGTCGTGAATAGTACCCGTGAATAGTAACTCGTGAATAGTAACTCATGAATAGTAACTCGTGAATAGTAACTCATGAATACTAACTCGTGAATAGTAACTCATGAATAGTAAACCAGACACAAAAAGGTAGAAATTCTACAATAATATCCATACCAATATTTCGGTATAATGATATTGAAAGATTAATATTTCATAAGCTTATAAACAATTTATTTTAATTATTTACACTTTACTAAATAATGCATTTAATCATTCTAAAATGCCAAACTTATAAGATTTCATCACCAATAATCAAAACCCTCATCCAAAATCTGCATATACCTCATATAGGATTTCAAGCCATAAAATCCTATTTTTCAATTTTCTTACTTCACATAACATATTTAACTCATTTATTCATAACTAGTCCATTTTCATGAAAAATAGCAAATCAGTTCCAAAAATATTTCTTTTCTTGGATTTAGCAGAGTATAGTCCCATATTGAACATATATTTTTCTTAGAATTTTTAAAATTCGTTTACTATTTTTCATATGGCCAAAACCGCTGAATATTTAGACATTTATCATAAATTGTACTTTTATCCAAAAATTTTGAAATTCACAGAGTATACTGATATTATATAGATGTACTCCCAATAAAAATTTTATCAATTTTGAAGTTAACCACAAGGAGTTATAAGTAGTTACTTTTAAAATAGTCTTTTCCCGTAAAATTCATAACTCTTAATCTATACATCCAAAAATTGCCATTTTTGGACACAATCAATAAAACTCATCAAAATATCATTTTAAATTTTTCCAGAATTTTTTGAAGGACGGAAGAAGTACGAACTGAAAAATATAATAACCCTTAAAATCCCTTACCTCAAAAGAGCAGTATTTCTGACTGAATTTTGGGTATAGTGCTGACAGAAACTCGCACCGTATAGCAACACTCAAAGTATACTCACAAGAATACACTCGATAATATAGAGAGAGAAAGAGAGAAAACTTTGTTTCTGGTGTGATTTTCAATTCTAACTTAGCCCTCTATTTATAAGAAAATGCTAGAACGCCAAAGGAGACTAAATTAGTAAAATATTAATTTATTTTTCTTAATTCCTTAGCAGCATTCTTCGGTCAAAAACATCATCCACCCATGTGCCAGCAACCACAAAAACTTTTTTCTTAAATAAAATATTTAAAACTTTCAAAAATCAATTATTTCGAAACTCCGGAACTTCAATAATTCACAATAAATAGCCCCTTTGTTAGAAAATTCGAATCTCGCAATTTTTTATAGGAATTTCAATTATCTACAACTTTGCAGAAGAAATTTTTTCCAAATTCCAAACAGAAATTATTCCGAAATCCACAAACGGATGATTTTTAATTCTTCCAGTCCGACAAAATACTGATAAAATACCTCAACATTAATTCCTTCAATTATATCCACATAAATAATATATTCATCAATTATATCCACATCAAATAAATATTTCCTTATCATATGGATCAATAATTAATTATTCTTAAATATTATTACAGAATCACAATTATGACAACCAGGCCGTTCCCAAGAAAGAGGAGGCTTTCCAATAAGAATTTCTCCTTACTGGCGCGCAATTAGGTGACCAAACCTCTCCTTAACAGAACTTTCTAGACATTGCCAACTAATGCTATCTAATAATATTATTCAAATAATACGAATTATTGATCCGATAATGAGAAATATTGTGCAGTGATAATTATTGAAACAACAATAACATAAAATATCAACGCAACAATTATTGAATCAATAAAATATTGAACAGTAACTACTGTAACAATTATTAAGTAGTGTCCTTCTTACGTAAGAATCAATAATTCAAAAATACTGTGCAATACCGTGTGCTACTGTGCAACAACACGTATTACTTTACTTTACCCATCGGGTATTTCAACAGTGTTAACGGTAACAACTACGCCGTTATTTGTGAAAACTCAAATTTGTCATTTTCTTTATCTGACAGTTATTCTATTATGGGGCCCACAAATGGCTGCGCCGTCGTACGAATATTCCCCGACAAAAAGAATATTCCACGACCAAACGAATATTCCCCGACAACAGTGAATATTTTATAACCACTTGTGTATTTTGAAAAAATTTCATATATCACCCTTAACTTTAACTTTTATCAATTTAACCATTTACTGAATAGTAATTATAAGAAAAATTGAATACTTTTATTTCATAAAATTTGGGATCTTACATATCTTCTCAACCAGAGTTGAAAAATCCAATGAGTTTTGCACACCCATGTCCCCTAGGTAGTCATATCCAAGGCAATGATCAGTATGATAAAGCGGCCTCGTATACACCATGGTGGGCTGAGGAAGAGAAAATAAAAGAGGAAAAAGTCTGTTGTACTTTTCATGCCTTAATGCAACAATTTATTCCCAAATACAACAGATGAGACACCTAGCTATGCAATGGAACTAGAAATATCATGTATAAGAATTATGCTAGGTTATTTCAATTCACAGATTAGTAAGATGGGAAACCTACCTACACACAGTGCAATTCTAATGGATAGAGGAATCCTAACTTATCATAGAGGAATTGGATAGCGTTGACCAGAAAAAGTCAGGCTGAAAGACTGTAAATCAAGCGTTGACTGGGAGGCAACCAAAGATTTTTTTTATATTTATATGCTTTCCTAGTTTATTTAGTAGATAGGAATCACGTTATATTCCAAAGTACTATTCTAATCCATGTTGTCTCTCTTCATTACAGGTATTAGAGGTTCAATGGATAGGAAAATGATCGTCGCCGCCATCGCCACCATCACCTCATGCTTAGCTGATTACAGGGAAGTTCTCTTCTATTTACTGCTATATTCTTACAATGAGGACATTATAAATGCTAAGTTTGGGGGAGTTTAGTTTAGTTCTTTATTGCATGTTTAGTTTCATGTTTATGTTATGTTATTTTGCATATGTTGTTAATTTAGTTTAGGTTCATTATGTTTGCATTCATGTAGTACAATTGTATAAGTAGTTGCATAGTAGTATAGTTTGAATAGCATTATATTCAGTTTCTTGTAAAAAAAATCAAAAATTCAAAAATAATAGTTAGTTACTATGTTCATCTTGCATGAGTCTAGCTGTTTGATAGTTACAGTCTATTTTGGCTAATGATGAGAATGGGATTGAGTAGACAAGTATAGTACCGACTATTAGAACTTTGATGTGATTTCTTGTTATGAATTGATGAATCTTTTCCTGTTTAAAACTCGTATAATAAGGTTAGCATGTTAGAGACAACTTTGTTGACTGATTAAGTTTAAATTGATACATAATGGACTTCTTAAGGATAATACTAGTTTGGATGAATGAAAGACATAAACAGGCGGAGATGGCTAAATTTAGACAAAAACTTAAGTTTAGGAGAATATTTGGGATATATAAGCTTCAAAAAATAAGAAAAAAAATCAATAAAAATGATGAAAAAAATATCATGGCTAGTCTTGTTTCGGGGCCTTTGTTACTTGAGCAAGTACGCCCGAGGGGATTGTCTTTACACCTAGCGACCTAAGGTCTTATATGGTCTGGGAATCATTGGTCGAAAGCTCGCTAAGGGGTAGCACTATTAGCCTAATGGAATGAGACATTGCACAGTCATGGTTAAAAAAATAATAAAATGGGAAAAGAGCAAAAAGCCCCCGTAATGCAAAGTAAAGCATAAGTATCCCGGATTAGACTCTTGAATTTGGTGGATGTTTGAATTTAGTTGGATATAGATTGTTCATGAATTTTGTGAGTTTGCACTGTGTGATGCCTTTAAAGAGATCTATTATGTGTTTTATTTAGCATTATATCAGTTAGCATGGAAGTTGAGCACACATTCACTATACCAGTAATAACAGTTTGAGATTTGATGATTGATAGGAATTATTGATTAGTTTTGATATGAAGTATTATCATGTTTACTTGATTTCTCTAAGGCCGGTTGAATAGACTTGTCTCTGTTATTGCTGCTGGAATCGTAGGCATGTAGATTAGTTGCATTGCATTGCATTTTTGTTTTGTTTTTGTTTGGGGCCAAGCAAAGGTTTATGTTTGGGGGTATTTGATAAGTAGATTTTATACCTACTTATCCAGTATCGTTTACTGGAATTAGTGGCTTATATTCATGTGTCTTAGTTACTTTTCAAGCATTTTGTGTTCATTTTGTAGGTTATATGTTTGGGAGCGGTGTGAGCGACTATTGGTAAGGAAAAGCAAGGAAATTGCAAAGAATTGGTAGGAAAACGCAAAGAAAAACAATCCGGACATCGTTTGGGCTTTCATATTCATTTCATGTTCTTGGCTTGGAACTTGGACTATATTGTAGAGCTTCTTCTTAGCTTTCCGAAACATCTTGAATAATTCCAATCGGAGTTCAGATGCAAGAGTTATAACATTTGTACCAACGAACGTTGAATTTCGCTGTTTTGGGTGGTCATTTGAATAGCAGTCACTTCCAGTCCAATTTTGACCTTCATCCGTTCTTTATTTCTCAATTATTAAAAAAGAAAGTTGTAGAGCTCGTCGATAGCTTCGATTTGATAGGTGGCAGGCCCCGTAACTCCTCTCGGATCAAAAGTTATGGTCATTTTACTAGAGAACACTACAGCAGAAAAAACAATTAGCAGCTTGCACCCAAGCCGGGGCTTGGGGTCCTGAGTTCAAAATCAGATGAATAGAAATCCAGGGCTTGCTATTTACAAGGTAATACCCAAGCCATGGCTTGGGTACACGCAGAAAAGACAATTTTAACTAGAATTTGAGTTCAAGAAGGATTGATTCAAGTTGTTTGATTCAAGGACTTCCAAGAGGACTTAAAGACATATAAGGAGGCTTATAAAATGAGTAGATTTACAAGGATTAGTGTGAGACCCCAAATTTTATGAATAAACATTTAATTTTCTTGAAATATTTTTTTAATATTATGGTGTGAATTTGATATAATGTTATAGTTGTGAGTAATATTTATAAATTTTACAAAGTATGCATGTTGTTATAAAATATTCATTTAGTCAGGGAATATTCTTTAGGTCAGGAATATCCGTACGACGGCACAATCATTAGCGAACCCACAACGAAAGTATTATCGTATTTTGAAAATGGTAAAATTATCATTTTATAAAAATAACGGTGGAAGTGTTACCGTTAAAACTGTTGAACTACCCGGTAGTAAAAGTACAGTAATACGCGTGATTGCATAGTAGCACACGGTATTGGTTATTGATGCTTACGTGAGAAGTCACTCAGTTATACTCAATTATTGCTATAGTAATTGCTGCATCATATCTCTCATATTATTGATTCAATTATTGTCACAATATCATCTACATAATATGATATATTATTAATTCTATAATTGAGATGATGAAGTTATTTATATTATTAAATTGCAATATTTACAATGTCTAGAATTTCTGTCAATGAGAGGTTTGGTCACCTAATTGTGCGCCAATAAGGAGAAATCCTTATTGAAAAGCTCCCTCTTTCCTGGGAACGACCTGGTTGTTAAATATTGTGAGTTATAATATTAATGATGAATAAGTTCGTGTTGATTAAAGATGAACTTGATAGTTCCATTGTGTTGGAATTATTAGTGTTAGTGGAAATCGACATCTATTCCGATGATAATTGATATCTAGGGGTTATATTGATAAATCGGGAAATTTATCGGATAAATGAGCAATTAATTATTACTAATTCACATGCTTATATAACTATTTGTTCACATGTGTGTACTATTGAATCACATTCTTATACTATTAGGGGAGTTGGTACAAGATTGATAATACTTGCATGACTAAGTTAAAGATGGAGGTATGGATGGAGGTACTATACCATAATTCGTATTTTCACATGATTATAACTATTGAATCACATGATTGAACTATTTATTCACGTGATTTACTATTAGGGGAGGTGGTGCAAGTTTGATAATACTTGCAGGTCTGAATTAAAAATGAAAGAAAAGTTGGAGGTATTGTACTGTAATTTTTCGAGCCCCAAAACGTGTAATTATCGAAACTATATTTTCCTATAAATAGAAGCTCATTCCTTCATTTCTCACCAATTCAATAAAGCTTTAGAGCCATTATTATAAAGAGAAATTATAGAGAGAAAGAAGAAGAGAAGTCTGCTACCTCTCTATTCCAGTATCCAGCTTTATTCTAAGGTAAGAGATATTATTTTTTGTACTCATAAGGGGTAATATTTCTTTCGTATTCATGAAGAGAGCTATTGTTATTCCATCCCTTATTATTCTATTGGAATAACCTATTTATGCGAAGTATCACATACATAGTGAAATTCTTCTGTTATTCCTATTTTTCATTATTATGTTGGAATAACCTGTTTATGCGAAGTACCGCATACATGGTGAACTTCTTCTATTATTCCGTTCTTTATTATTCTGTCAAAATATCTTGTCTGTGCATTTACGCCGGACTTGGTTTAATTATTTATTATTCTGTCAAAATATCCTGTCTATGCGTTTACGCCGGACCTGGTTCCATTATTTATTATTCTTTCGGAATATACTGTCTGTGCGTTTACGCATGACCTGGTTCCATTATTTATTATTCTGTTGAGAATAACTTGTCTGTGCAGTCTATCGCATGCATGATGAATTCATCTATTATTCCATTCTTTATTATTTTGTTGTAATAACCTGTCTATGTGGATTACCACATGCATGGTGAATGATCCTTTGTATTCATTCCTTATTAAATTATGGAAATGATCTGTTTACGTGAATTATGATGAAAGTCATAATATAAGCATTGGACTGTTGATTATAATGAAAGTCATAATAAAATTATTGGACTGATGAAAATCATGGGTATATGTAGTATTAGTAAGTGTTATGATGAGTTAAGTTGGTTATTATGTGAAAACATGAATGTTTCTTAGAAATCACAAAGGGTTGAAAATCAAATTTTGGTAAAAATGGAACATGAAATTCAATTGACCATATCCCCTATTATATTTCGAATTTTTGGGTGTGGTCAAGTTCTAGAGTTAGATCTATGAGTCTTCTAACTTATCCAAGTGGAATCACTGAAAAAGGTGTTGTAGATTTTCGTGTAGACTGTTTTTAGCAAAGGAGTCAAAAGTTACAAAATAGCAAAAAGCTAATGCCCAGATATTTAAAAGGGTTGTTTCGACCACTTAATTTGTGAGAAAAATTTTGGCCTATTGGAACATGAAAGTATATGGTATAAAGAACCTCCTGTCCAAAAATGAGCTCATTCCGACCTAAAATGAGCAAGTTATGACCATTTCAATATTTAGGTTTTTACGACGAAAAACGATATAACTGGAATTCTATAACTCCGATGACCATAAAATTTAAACTAGAAGCTCACGTTAACATGTGTAAGATCCTGCCAAGATTTGGGAATTTCTGGAGTTAAACTTGAGGTGGCTAATTTCTTAAGGAATTAATTAGAAATTGTTTTTTTGAAAAATAGTAAATGAATTTTAAAAATTCTGAGAAAAATATATGTTTATTATGGGACTTTATTATGCTAAATCTCAGAAAAAGAAATATTTTTGGGACTAATTTGGTATTTTTCATGAAAATGGTTTAGTTACGAACATATGAGTTAAATATGTTATGTGAAGTTGAAAAATTGGTAAATATGATTTTATAGCTTGAAATTCCTATATAGGGTATATGCAGATTTTTGATGAGGGATTTGATCATTGGTGATGAAATCTTATGACTATGACATTTTGAATGATTAAATGCATTATGTGGTAAAGTGTAAACTGTTGAAATAAATTGTTTATAAGTTTAAGAAGTGATTAAAATATTGTTATAATATTAATAATATTATATTATGAGTTTATTAGGTGGTTGATAATATTTAGATAAATTTAAAGTTTTTAATATTTATCCTTGCTTTCGTTCAATAAATGCTTATATCATTGCCATCATCCTCATGTTTATATGGTGATGAAAGTTATCTTTGGCTTACGTGCAAAGATGGACTGTTGATTATTGAATTGTATATCTTTGGCGTACGTGCAAAGGTGGACTGTTGATTATTGGTTTTATAGCTGTATATCTTTGGCTTACGTGCAGAGATGGACTTGGTATGATTGTGACCAGGGATCATTCGGTATAATCATGACCTATAATGTTATAAACGATGTGGTAAAAGTCCTAAGTGGCCTATTGTGCATTGATGGACAGTTTTTGGTATGATTATGACTAGGGGTTATTCGGTATAGTCATGACCATTGATGATTTAATGAATATCCTTGGCCCGTAGTGCAGGGATGATTCGATGATATGGTTTATTTATTAAGCCGAGTCTCGGCGATTAAGTTGATGAAAAACTTTTTAAATCATGGAAGATAGTAGATTTTATACTCTACTTGACTTTTCTAATCTATTGCTTGTTCTGCTGCAATTAACTTGATGTCTATTGTATTTTATCAGTTTAACATTGATGAAGGCTAATGATAATTTATTCTGCATTATCTTAGTCATAATTATTACTTACTGGGCTAGTTGAGCTCACCTTTTCTTTCACTGTTCTCTTCAGGGAAATGAGAACGTAGCTGGGATTAGTCGGGAAACGGAGTGATGGTCCAGATGATAGCATTAGTAGTCCTCACTATTCTGTTAAATAGTGTGACAATAAATGTAATGAGGAATTCATTGAGTTTGTATACTGTCTAGATGACAATATACGTATTAAAACTCTTAGATTATGTTTTATCGTATTTTACACGACTGATGTATAATTAAGTTGTATTTGAATTTTGTACCATGTATCTGGCGACTCAAGATGGGTGATGTATACCCTATTTTGGTGGCGTCACAGTTGGTATCAAAGCTTAGGGATATGATCCCTGGCTGAGATGTGAGACAAGAAATAGGAGGGGAGAGACGGGGAATTCTTTCGCTAGTATGACTTGCCTAAGTTTATTTGGTATTTAAATTGGTTGGTCAAAGTATAGGAATAATATGTGATATGTTAATTAACCCTTGTTTTGTTACAGTGTTTGTATTCAGATATTGTGAATAGGGCTCAATTATTGGAGCGCGATAATGAGTCGGCACAACCAAAAGGCAATGAGCAATAACACGATAATAATCGTACCGGTGACAACGGCCATCGGAACAATGATAACCATCGTGGGGGAAATTATCATGGCAAGAATGGTATCCACTTCGGTGGTAATCATGGCCAAGATAATAGAAGTGGAAATTTCAAGAAGAGAAGGTCATCTAGCCCGATTTTATCGTGTACCAAAGTCAAGTCCAGCTGGGACGGTGGCACCGAAGGCGGATACGGACAAAACAAAGTCGGTGGTTTTAGGAAGAGCGTTTTTCTTGACTTCTCAAAAAGCGAGTAACCAGAACGAAGTTAGCACGAGTTAGTTAATTATAAATTTTTGCGAAGTCTATACCTTATTAGATACCGGTTCTACCCATTCTTTTATCTCTCTTGCTTGTGCTTAACGTTTAAATTTGACTCCGAAGAAATTAGACTTTGACTTATCGGTTGAAACTCCATTAGGAGAAATCTTCATTACATGTGCTATCCAAGTTTTGGATGAGAGTCACAGTTTTGAATGATATTTCTATTGTTAATAAATTTCCTGACGTATTCTTGAAGACTTCTTAGCCTACCCCTAGAGCGTGAAATCAAATTTTGTATTGACCCCAGTACAAAACCCATTTCTAAAACCATCAAATATTTCTTTACTTAAAACAAATGTATCATGCGCCAAAGACGTTGGCTCGAGCTATTGAAGATTATAAACGTACCATTCAATACCATCGTGGAAAAGCGAACGTGGTAGCTGACATATTGAGTAGAAGATCATATGCGTTTACAAGTACGATGCTGTTAACACAAAGACCCATTTCGTATAACTTACAAATGATGAAGATAGAAATAAAGACTCTAGGGACCCACGTGAAGATAACGAATATACGAGTAGAATAGACTTTAATTGATAAAGTTAAAGCCGCTCAAGCTACACACCCGAATCTGATGAATGTGAAGAAGAAGGTTCAAGAGGGCGTTATTCTAGAAGCAAGAATCGACGAAGAGAGGAAATCTCAACCCTCGATTTAATTGGCCCATTTGAAATACTTGATCGAGTAGGAACTAGTGACCTATAGACTCGTTTTATTGCCAAGTATGTCACGTGTTCATACTATTTTTCACGTATTGATGTTACGTAAATATGTGGACGACCCAAACCACATTATTGAATTAGAACCGATCGAGATAGCTGAAGATTTAGCATATGAAGAGATATTTGTTAAAATATTGGATAAAGAGGATCGTATTCAACACTCAAAGGTTATACCTCAAGAGTTAGAATCTGAAATGAAGTCAAGGTGTCCTCATCTCTTCGGCATACCAGGTACGTACATAAATTTCGAGGGTGAAATTTCATAAGGAGGGGAGATTGTGAGACCCCAAATTTTATGAATAAAGATTTAATTTTCTCGAAATATTTTTTTTAATATTATGGTGTGGATTTGATATAATGTTATAGTTGTGGGTAGTATTTATAAATTTTGCAAATTATGCAAGTTGTTATAAAATATTCTTTTGGTCGGGGAATATTCTTTTTATCAGGAATATCCGTACGACGGCACAATCATTGGCGAACCCACAATGGAAGTATTGTCGTATTTAGAAAATGACAGAATTATCATTTTATAAAAATAACGGCGGAAGTGTTATCGTTAAAACTGTTGAACTACCCGGTAGTAAAAGTACAGTAATACGCGTGGTTGCATAGTAGCACACGGTATTGGTTATTGATGCTTACGTGAGAAGTCACTCAGTTATACTCAGTTATTGCTACAAGTAATTGCTACATCATATCTCTCATATTATTGATTGAATTATTGTCACAGTATCATCTGCATAATATGATATATTATTAAATCAATAATTGAGACAACAAAGTTATTTATATTATTAAATTGCAATATTTATAATGTTTAGAAGTTCTGTCAAGGAGAGGTTTGGTCACCTAATTGCGCGCCAATAGGGATAAATCCTTATTGGAAATCCCCTCTTTCCTGGGAATGACATGATTGTTAAATATTGTGAGTTATAATATAATGATGAATAAGTACGTGTTGATTAAAGATGAGCTTGATAGTTTCATTGTGTTGGGATTATTAGTGTTAGAGGAAATCGACATCTATTCCGATGGTAATTGATGTCTGGGGGTTATATTGATAAATCGGGGAATTTATCGGATAAATGAGCAATTAATTGCTACTAATTCACATGCTTATATAACTATTTGTTCACATGTGTGTACTATTGAATCACATTCTTATACTATTAGGGGAGTTGGTGCAAGATTGATAATACTTGCATGACTAAGTTAAAGATGGAGGTATAGATGGAGGTACTATACCGTAATTCGTATTTTCACATGATTATAACTATTGAATCACATGATTGAACTATTGATTCACATGATTTACTATTAGGGGAGGTGGTGCAAGTTTGATAATACTTGCAGGTCTAAATTTAAAATGAAAGAAAAGTTAGAGGTATTGTACTGTAATTTTTTGAGCCCCAAAATGCGCAATTATCGAAACTATATTTTCCTATAAATAGAAGCTCATTCTTTCATTTCTCATCAATTAACTAAAGCTTTAGAGCCATTATTATAGAGAGAAATTATAGAGAGAAAGAAGAAGAGAAGTCTGTTACCTCTCTATTCCAGTATCCAGCTTTATTCTAAGGTAAGGGACATTATTTATTGTACTCGTAAGGGGTATTATTTCTTTCGTATTCATAAAGAGAGCTATTGTTATTCCATCCCTTATTATTCTGTTGGAATAACCTGTTTATGCGAAATATCGCATACATGGTGAAATTCTTCTGTTATTTCATTTTTCATTATTATGTTGGAATAACCTGTTTATGCGAAGTACCGCATACATGGTGAAATTCTTCTATTATTCTGTTCTTAATTATCTTTTTGGAATATTTTGTCTGTACGTTTACGCCAGACCTGGTTCCATTATTTATTATTCTGCCGGAATATCATGTCTGTGCATTTACGCATGACCTGGTTCCATATATTATTTATTATTCTGTTGGGAATAACTTGTCTGTGCAGTCAAACGCACGCATTGTGAATTCTTATGTTATTCCATTCTTTATTATTCTGTTGGAATAACCTGTCTATGTGGATTACCACATGCATGGTGAATGATCCTTTGTATTCATTCCTTATTAAATTATGAAAATGATCTGTTTACGTGGATTATGATGAAAGTCATAATATAAGCATTGGACTGTTGATTATGATGAAAGTCATAATAAAATTATTGGGCTGATGAAAATCATGGGTATATGTAGTATTAGTAAGTGTTATGATGAGTTATGTTGGTTATTATGTGAAAATATGAAAGTTTCTTAGAAATCACAAAGGGTTGAAAATTAGATTTTGGTGAAAATAGAACATGAAATTCAATTAACCATATCCCCTATTATATTTTGAATTTTTGGATGTGGTCAAGTTCTAGAGTTAGATCTATGAGTCTTCTAACTTATCCAAGTGGAGTCACTGGAAAAGGTGTTGTAGATTTTTGTGTGGACTGTTTTTAGTAAAGGAGTCAAAAGTTGCAAAATAGCAAAAAGCTAATGCCCAAAAATTTAAAAGGGTTGTTTCGGCCACTTAATTTGTGAGAAAAATTTCGGCCTTTTGGGACATGAAAATATATGGTATAAAGAACCTCTTGTCCAAAAATGAGCTCATTCCGACCTAAAATGAGCAAGTTATGACCATTTCAATATTTAGGTTTTTACGACGAAAAACTCTATAATCGGAATTCTATAACTCCGATGACCATGAAATTTAAACTAGAAGCTCACGTTAACATGTGTAAGATCCTGCCAAGATTTGGGAATTTCTGGAGTTAAACTTGAGGTGGCTAATTTCTTAAGGAATTAATTAGAAATTGTTTTTTTGAAAAATAGTAAATGAATTTTAAAAATTCTGAGAAAAATATATGTTATTATGGGACTATATTATGCTAAATCTCAGAAAAAGAAATTTTTTTGGGACTGATTTGGTATTTTTCATGAAAATAGTTTAGTTACGAACATATGAGTTAAATATGTTATGTGAAGTTAAAAAATTGGTAAATATGATTTTATAGCTTGAAATTCCTATATAGGGTATATGCAGATTTTTGATTAGGGATTTGATCATTGGTGATGAAATCTTATGACTATGGCATTTTGAATGATTAAATGCATTATGTGGTAAAGTGTAAATAATTAAAATAAATTTTTTATAAGTTTAAGAAGTGATTAAAATATTGTTATAATATTAATAATATTAGATTATGAGTTTATTAGGTCGTTGATAATATTTAGATAAATTTAAAGTCTTTAATATTTATCCTTGCTTTCGTTTAATAAATGCTTATATCATTGTCATCATCCTTATGTTTATATGGTGATGAAAGTTATCTTTGGCTTACGTGCAAAGATGGACTGTTGATTATTAAATTGTATATCTTTGGCTTACGTGCAAAGATGGACTGTTGATTATTGGTTTTATAGTTGTATGTCTTTAGCTTACGTGCAGAGATGGACTTGGTATGATTATGTCCAGGGATCATTCGGTATAATCATGACCTGTTATGTTATAAACGATGTGGTAAAAGTCCTCAGTGGCCTGTAGTGCATTGATGAACAGTTTTTGGTATGATTATGACTAGGGGTTATTCGGTATAGTCATGACCATTGATGATTTAAGGAATATCCTTGGCCCATAGTGCAGGGATGATTCAATGATGTGGTTTATTTATTAAGCTGAGTCTCTGCGATTAAGTTGATGAAAAACTTTTTAAATCATAGAAGATAGTAGATTTTATGCTCTACTTGACTTTTCTAATGGATTGCTTGTTCTGCTGCAGTTAAACTTGATGTCTATTGTAATTTTATCAGTTTAACATTGTTGAAGGCTAATGATAATTTATTCTGCATTATCTTAGTCATAATATTACTTACTGGGCTAGTTGAGCTCACCCTTTCTTTCAATGTTCTCTTCAGAAAATGAGAACGTAGCCGGGACTAGTCGGGAAACGAAGTGACGGTCCAGTTGATAGCATTAGTAGTCCTCATTATTCTGTTAAATAGTGTGACAATAAATGTAATGAGGACTTCATTGAGTTTTTATACTATCTAGATGACAATATACATATTAAAACTCTTAGATTATGTTTTGTCGTATTTTACACGACTGATGTATAATTAAGTTATATTTAAATTTTGTATCATATATCTGGTGACTCAATTAGAGGAAGTTTTTGGGTGGATTCCATTAGACTAAATTAGATTATAATAGATTAGGACAAAACCCTAGTTCTTATGAGATTTGGAGATTGAAGCAACTTGGAGACCATTGAAGATCAAAAGTAGGAGCTTGAGAAAGATGGAGATTTGCTGACAACAGATTTATTCTTCACTCTACTCTTAGTTTTGTCTTTTAATATTTATTCAAGTGTGGATTCTTAAATTTAATTCAATGAACTAATTCTTTGTTTGAGATTACAATGGATCTTATTGTGTAGTTTATTTTAATATGCTTCGCTATAAATTATTATGTTCTATTGTGAGGATTGTCTATTATGATTTGGACTTAATTGTTAATTGATTGGCCCTTAATTACCGTGATAATCTATATGAACTCGAGAGATGAAGTATAGATTCAGATCTGATCATGATAGCATGTGTTTATGATTTTTGCATAGATTGAATTCATGATTCGTGTTTAGGATAGAGATATGCCTTTACGCCATATGTAATCTTATAGAGAACTTGTGCTTTAAATCCTTTTTAATTGTAATTCACATAGAGATATAGTGGATTAGTTAATTAGGGTGTCTTGCTTAATTCTATCATCTATGGATTTAAGTGAGTTTGGGTATTATGCATCGAGAGGTGGTTTTATCTGATTTAGTGTTCTTGATTAACAATTCAGGATAGAGAATAATTGATGAGAAGTGTGTTAACTTTAATGAAGCAATAAGTGAAGTTGTGATCTTAAATCTCTATAATCTTAATTTAACTAGTGGTAATTGGAATTAGTTTACTTATAAAATGAAATTCATTCGTTTAAATAAGATTGAGCTGGTTACGGGTTAGTATTTGGTGATTTTTATTAAATAATTCTTTGTGGGAACGATACTCTACTTTCACTTTATTACTTGTTGACCACGTATACTTGCGTGTTGTGTGTAATTAGATTTTACCCAACACTCTTCCTCTCTAGTTACTCAGGGTTCCTCCTCCCCAGCTCGACTAGATCCTCCAACATCCGACATCCTGACAACACAATTTTAAGTTTTAGTTATTAATCGATACTCGCGAGCACATAAGTTTATCACATAAGCACATAAAGTCTTTTATTATCTTCAATGAATTAAGAAATTCATTTCTTATAACTCGATAAGAGTTTATCACCACTATGTTCTTGTTCTTCTATAAGGTTACTACCTAAGGTTTTCCCCCCACCTAAGGTTCATAACCTACAGCACTGATACCAACCTGTGACACCCCCAAATCCGGGTACTTAAATTCCCACGGAATTTGGTGTTCACTGTCCAAACATTATGTATCTATCTACCCATAATAAATGAAAAACCATAAATAGATAAATATAAATCCTCTCTTTATGGAGTTACAACATCTGAATGTAAATACATCAATCCCAGGTCATACTAACCTTAAATTTTAAATGCGAAAACATAAACAAATAATAAGTCTTACACAACTTTAACATAAGTCTAAAACATAAATACATCAAATAAACAACAAGTCTTCATCACTTGTTAACTTTGCCCTTGCCTTTGCTATTAGAAGGCTCGTCAGACCTTTTCGTTCTTAACTGTAATGTTATTATTACACAAGAGTGAGCACGATTGCCCACAAGTATAATAATATAACAATAAAATAATAACACACGAATGAATCAAAGACTTCTGAAATAAGAAAACTCGGCTTTTGAATCAAGGATTAATAACAAGAATCAAAAGAACTTCTGAGGGTCATAAGACCTTGAACTACGTCCTAGGTTGTCAAGTGTTTATACTTGAAACCTTTAAGAGTAATAAGACTATGGACTCTTCTTCTCGTTCTTAGGGGGATCAACCCTTAGTACCATACTATGCAGAATATCTTAATGCTAAAGCATAATTAATCCCCTATAACAGGGTAGTTCAACTCAGTTTGACATTAAAGTCTGCACCAAAGGAAGTTTGGTTTGGATAAGCTCAACAATGGTTCTGAAATTTAGAACGTTCATCAACTATGGACTAGTCGAATCAATAAGGGTTCGCTAGTCTTACAAGGTTCAACAATAATTGATATTCAATTTGAATAATAAAGTTCAAGATGTATACAATCGAATAAGTATTGGTTAACAAGAATTATGCTTTTAAAGAATGATAATATCTAATATGAAATCTTGACTTGAACAATAATAAACAAGATAGAATAAGGAACTTGCTTTATGTAAAGAAACAAAAGTTTAGGAACTTGCCTCGTGCGTAGGCTAAACGATTACTACTTCCGTTCACCAGAAGTCCTACACACATCATATGTATTCACGACATTCATTAGTTATATTTTCACGTAATATAACTCCACTTTATTTAACAAATCATTACACTTCTATTTAATTACTTAATTATATTAGAATATTTTCATTCCCTTACTATTATTACACTCAAATAAATTATTTCATAATAATTTCCATCGAATATTTATTTTATTCCATAAATATATCAACTAAAATATTTCTTTTATTTGATAAATATTTTAATAATAATTTCTATCAAATATTTATTTTATTCTATAAATATCTTAATTAAAATATTCATTTTATTTTTATTAATATTTTAATAATAATTTCCATCAAATATTTATTTTATTCCAAAAATATTTCAATGAAAATATTTATTTTATTTGATAAATATTTTAATAATAATTTTCATCGAATATTTATTTTATTCCATAAATATCTCCATTAAAATATTCATATTATTTTATAAATATTTTAATAATAATTTCTATCGAATATTTATTTTATTCCATAAATATTTCAACTAAAATATTTCTTTTATTTGATAAATATTTTAATAATAATTTTCATCGAATATTTATTTTATTCCATAATTATTTCAACTAAAATATTTATTTTATTTGATAAATATTTTAATAATAATTTCCATCAAATATTTATATTATTCCATAAATATCTTAATTAAAATATTCATTTTATTTTATAAATATTTTAATAATAATTTCTATCGAATATTTATTTTATTCCATAAATATTTCAACTAAAATATTTATTTTATTTGATAAATATTTTAATAATAATTTTCATCAAATCTCAATTAAAATATTCATTTTATTTTATAAATATTTTAATAATAACTTCCATCACATATTTATTTTATTCCATAAATATTTTAACTAAAATATTTATTTTATTTGATAAATATTTTAATTAATTTTATTTTATTTTTATTTTTATTTTTTTTGCCTGCCGGGGCGGGGTTATTTAGTTTGGTAACGCCCGCCTGGGCGGGGTTACCCAGACTCAGTTTCTGTAGTTCACGTACACATAACAAGGCCAATCTAGGCCAAAAAATCTCACACAAGTTCAACTGTGTGTTCTCATGAAGAACACATAACAAGGCCAAAAACTTCCAATTCTTTGTCCATACATTAATTTAAGCATACCCGGATACTATAATTCATATATGATCATTACCCAACCTTTCTAACATGAATTTAACAACTTAATTCATATAATTACTTAAATCAAAATACATAATTTCACACTTCTTATAAAAAAACTCCATTTTTCACATTATTAACGAAATCAACTACCGTGAACTCGTTTTTTGACCAAATCAGTTCGTTTAAGTTTTGTTCTTTTTGTTTTTATATGTATAAACGTAATCATTCATCAATTTACCGATTAATATGCTATGTAAACATAAAATTTTGTACTTACAAGCCGTATTCATATATTTTTCTCTGTAAACCATAAAACTCCAATTTGAACATGATTTCATGGATTAATTACTATAAAACACATATAGATCATATATAATTGAATTATACAGGTTAATAAACATATAAAACATTATAGATTTAACAATTAACCATGAAAATTCAATTACAGAAAACTAAAAGCCAATTTTTATGAAAAGTTTCTAAGTACGTAAATTAAAAGTATAAGTTAAGGAATTACCCCTTAATTTCTCAATTAGATTCTTAGAGAGTGGAAGAAAATTCCTTAATCCTCCAATTCCTTCTTCAATTCCCTCAATCTCTCTCTTTTCTTTCTGTGGTTCACTGACTTAGATTTTTAGGAAATGAGAAAGCGTAAAAGAAAAGGCCTGATATAAGTGCGCATACTGGCGTAGTAGTGGTCAGTTAATCCTGTAGTAGGTTAACTGACCAACTTCCTTTAAGGTCATGTTTGGCTATCTTATTAACATTATTACCCATTAATTTAATTAAACTCTTATTATATAGTTTAATAATGTCACACCCATTTAAATCAAATATATATTATTTAATTCAATTAAATAAAATAGAATACTTTTACATTAAATCACATAGTAACATAATTAAATCCTCATTTATTAATTATGTGAAGTTATTAAATTTCTAATTAATTATTTAAATTAATTAGAATAACATTATGCTTATTAAATAATTCATTTAATCAAATAAGCTCAATTAAATACATAATTTTGAATAATAAATTCTCCACATTAATTTAATCAATGTAACACATATAATTAAATTAATCCACCATAAATTCATCAATTAATTATTTAACACAATAATTAAATCATCAAAAAATATTTATTTGATACAATAAATATTCAAAATAAATTAAAAAAAATCTCGTTTGTCACATTTTCTGTGCATTAACTTGGCAAACTCTCACACAATTTTTCGTTAATAGAAAAAAAATAATATCATGTACATAGATATGAACTAATAAAATTTTATCCTTGTGGTTCCTAAGGAAAAATTTTGTGTCTACACTATCTCAAGCGAATCCATTTTCAATAAGAAAAGTAGTGAGTGTTTCATACTATGCCCCAAGTGCTTGCTTTAATCCATAAAGTGTTTTATCTAATCTATAGACATAATTTAAATGAGATGGATTAGCAAAACCTAGATTTTGTTTGACATAAACCTTTTCTAGAAGTTCTACATTCAAGAATGTACTTTTGACATCCATTTGAAAGACTTTGAACTTCATGTGGGTTGCATAGGCTAGAAAAATCCTGATGGCTTCTAATCTTGCAACAGATGCAAATGTCTCGTCGTAGTCAATCCCTTCTTCTTGAGAATAGTCTTTTGCTACCAATCTTGCCTTAGTTCCTTGTGATCACACCAGCTTCATCCATCTTATTTATGAAAATTCACTTAGTGCCAATGACTGGATGATTCTTGGTCTTGGGACCAGCCCCCAAACTTTTATTCTTTCAAACTAATTTTGCTTCTCTTGCGTAGCTTCAATTCAGCTTGAATCTGCCATAACTTCTTCGATCTTTTTAGGCTCTATTTGAGAGATAAAGCTTATGTAAAAGCATTAATTTTGAATGGTAGACCTTATCCTGACACTAGCACTTTCATTTCTAATGATCAGGTCTTGAGTGTGATCTTTTTCCCACCTATTTCCTGATGGAACATCTGTCCTTGTGCCTTTTTATATGAGATATTCAAGATCTGGTTATTTCTCTGCTGTTTCATCAATTCATAGATTTTCCATACTTGGAACTTGTAAGACCCCAGCTTTTTATAAATAAAATTCAATTTTCTCTATTAATTATTTTGAAATAATAAGGTGTTAATTTGATATAATGATTTGGTTATGGGTGAAATATACAAATTTCGCAAAATAAGCAAGTGGTTATAAAATATTCATTGTTGTCGGGGAATATTCTTTTGGTCGTGGACTATTCTTGCTGTCGGGGAATATTCGTACGACGACACAGCCATTTGTAAGCCCCATAACGGAAAACGGTCGGATGAAGAAAATGACAAGTTTGAGTTTTTATAAATAACGACGTAGTTATTACCGTTAACATTGTTGGAATACCTGGTGGTTAAAGTATAGTAATACGCGTGCTTGCAGCAGTAGCACACGGTATTGCACAGTATTTTTGGATTTTTGATTCTTACGTAAGAAGACACTACTCAAAAATTGTTACAGTAATTACTGTTCAATATTTTATTTTATTGATTCAATAATTGTTACGTTGATATTTTATATTATTGTTGTTTCAATAATTGTTACTGCACAGTATTTTCCATTATCAGATCAATAATTCATATTATTTGAATAATATTATTAGATATCATTATTGGCAATGTCTAAGAAAGTTCTGTCTAGGAAAGAGGTTTGGTCACCTAATTGCGTGCCAGTAAGGAGAAATCTTTATCGGAAAACCCCCTTCTTTCCTGGGAACAACCTGGTTGTCATTATTCTGATTCTGTAATATTATTTGTGAATAATTAATTATTGATTTATATGATAAGAAAATATTTATTTTACGTGTATATAAATGAAGGAATTAATGCTGAGGTATTTTATCAGTATTTTGTCGGAATAGAGGTATTAATTAAAAATCATTCGTATGTGGATTTCGGTCATTTTCTGTTTAGAATTTGTAAAAACGTTCTTCTACAAAGTTGTAGAGAATTAAATATCCTATGAAATGGACATAAGGTTTGTATTTTTCTGGTAAAAGGGCTATTTATTATGAATTATTGAAGTTTTGGAAATAAATGCTTTTAATTAAAAACATGGGTTGACCCCACTTTTATTTTTTGTGGAAAGAATGTTGAAATGGTATGCTGAAATTTCAAAGTGGCATGCGTGAGTGGAGAAGGTAATAGCCACCGGTAGCAGGTTAAGTCTGCTTTGGCAGTTCTAGCATTTTTCTATAAATAGGGTGCTTAGTTAGAATTAAAAATCACACCAGAATCAAAAGTTTTCTTTCTCTATATTATCGAGCGTATTTTTGTGAGTAATTAGATACATTAAGAGTTGCTATTTGGTGCAAGTTTCTTTCAGCATTATATCCGTTATTTCAGTCAGAAGTATTACTCTTTTGAGGTAAGGGATATTATTTTCTTCGCAAATGATGTTATTTCTTTCAATATCATTATACCAAAATATTGGTATGAATTTTATTATGGAATTTCTACCTTTTTATGTCGAGCTTACTATTCACGTATACAGGCACTATTCACATATACGATACTATTCACGAATACGATACTATTCATGAAGTATGATTTTTCTTTTGAAATCTCTACCTTTTCGTGTCGGGGTTATTATTTATATATACAACACTATTCACGTACATAACACTATTCACGAATACGATACTATTCACAGAAAAATTAAATTTTCTTTTCTTTGTCTAAGTTATTTATTATGGTTACTATCTTTGATTGTATCCATGTTTTGATCTTCATTCTTGAATTTTATTCTACAATTGATTATTATGGAGTATTTTTGAACTTGGATAAACCAAATCATGAATCCCTAATCTTTGTCCTATTATCTCACTTGATTCATTTTCTTGAATGTATTTTTCATCATTCTCAGTCCTAAATGATGATATAACTGAATATCTTTGGCATGTAGTGCAAAGATGAATGATTACCTGATGAATATCTTTGGCCCGTTGTGTAAAGATGAACAGGTGTTGAGATGAACAAAATCAACTGGTGATACAAATAAATATTTTTGGCCAGTAGTGCAAAGATGAATATTTGATTCAAGATGTATATTGATTGCTGTTACAAGGATAAAATATTGATGATGGACTTTTAAATTCATAGATGATAGTAGATTTCATTATCTACTTAACTCTTCTAATGAATTGTTATTTCCCTGCGAATATTGATCTAAAATTGGTTGTCCATTATATTTTATCTGATTTATTGAAGGCTAACAATAATTTGTTCTACATTATCTTAGTCATAATATTCTTTACTGGGCTAATTGAGCTCACCCTTTTCCTTTTTGTTCTATTTTTCTTCTCAAGAGGCGAGAATATGACGAGAACTAGTCGGGGTGTGGAGTGATGTTTCGAGACAATTGTTTTAGCAGTCCTCACTATTTTTGAAAATAGTGTATCAATAATTGTAATAAGGACTTATTTGAGTGTGGATATTGTCTAGAGGACAATCTTTGTATTTAAACTCACAGTATATATGTTGTCGTATTTTACACGACAATTGTAATAATGAAGTTGTAGTTTTTTCTGTACCATGTATTTGGTGAGTCAGAATGGGTTGTGTATACCTATTTTTGGGGCGTCGCAGTTGGTATCAGAGCTTAGGAATATGGTCTCTGGTGGAGATTGGGGAATAGAACTAGGAGGGGAGAGATGAGTAAATCCTTCGCTAGTGTATCCTACCTAAGCTTATTTTTTGGTCGATCAGAATATAGGGATATTATGTGGTATGTCATTTTCTTTAATTAACCCTTGTTTTATGGCAGTATTTAAGAATGACAGCTGAAAATGTTAACAATAGAGTGAATGAGACCGTGGAGACACCTTTAATCACCAACCAGGAGAATGTGCAACAGGACGACAATGTTCATCCTGTAAACAATACTACCGAACAAACGATGAATGATGGGATGTTTAGAAGCTTTTTGCAGTTCATGTAAAATCAGACGAGGGAGACTCGTGTACAAAATACGGGTGGAAATGATAACAACGCGCGACTTGTCACAGCCAAGCAGTTCAAAGAGTTGGGACCACCAAAATATTTAGGAAATTCGGATCTGATTAAGGCTGAAGCGTAGGTTAAGCAAATTATCAAGATATTTGATGTCTTGAGATGCACGGAGGAACAGAAGGTTCCATTCGCCGCCTTTATGTTCCGTGGTGAGGCAAATTACTGGTGGGAATCTGTGAAGCGTACCCAGTCAGCCGCACTCAATATGTTTTGGGAAACATTTCAGAAACTGTTCAATGACAAGTACTTTCTTGAAAGTATTCGTCATATGAAGGAGGTAGAGTTTATTAGACTGGAATAGAACAACATGAGTGTATCCCAGTACGAGGCTAAGTTCGCGGAGTTATCCAAGTTTGCACCTCATTTGGTAGAGAATGAGGAACGAATGACGCAGATGTTTCTGAGAGGTCTGAAACTTGAAATTTGTCAATACCTTATTTCTCATAAATTTTCTCTATACTCATTATGAGAAATAAGGACAATGAATATGTTCAACCGAGGGACCACAACTAGGGTCATACCGATGGCAGCAATCATTGAAGCAATGATAACCAGCGGGGAGGAAAAAATACGGACAAAAGTGGTAACCACTCTGGTGGTAATCGTGGCCATGATAGTAGAAGAAGCGAGTCGGGGGGAGATTTTAAAAAGAGAAGGTACAACAATGACAATGGGAAGATGTCAGCACCAGCATCAATTGTTTTCTAAGGGAGGAGAATGACCACCAGTCGTATATTATAAGGCGGGAAAGAGGGAAACATCAGCCCAAATTGCCCAAAATAATTCAAGGTATGTTATAACTGTGGAAAGGAAGGACATATAGCTCGAGATTGTTCTATAGCGAAACCAAGTCCAGCGGGGATGTTGACTCAAAACTATATCCCGGGAAAGTTAAAGTCAGTGATTCCTGGAAGAGCGCTTGTTGTGACTGCCCAAAATGTGAGGAACCCAAACGAGGTGATCACGGTAAGCTAATTATAAACTCTTGCGAAGTTTATACCTTACTAGATACTGGTTCTACCCATTCTTTTATCTCTCCTGCTTGTGCTCAATGTTTGAACTTGACTCTGGAGAAATTAGACTTTGACTTATCTAATGAGACTCCGTTAGGAGAAACTTTAATGACGTCCATTATTTATAAATCTTGCTTGATCTAAGTTGGAACCATCACACTACCTGTTGATCTTATCTCTTTAAAGATACTTGCATTTGATGTGATTTTAGGGATTGAATGGTTAACCACTCATCATTCTAAAATTGATTGCTTTTGTAAGGTTGTTAGTTTTCATATTCCTAACCAACCATGTTATGTGAATTCAAGCAATCAAACCACTAAAGTCAATCACTGTCATATCAAGCCAAAAAACCATTCGTTTATTAAAAAATGGATGTCAAGCTTTCTTAGCCCATGTCATGGACTTGAACAAAAACACGTCAGATTTGAATAATATTTATGTTGTTAGTGAATTTCCTGAAGAACTTCCTGATCTACCCCCAGAACATGAAGTTGAATTCTTTACTGACCTTGAACCTGGTACAAAACCCATTTCTAAAATCCCATATCGAATGGCTCCTATTGAACTTCAGGAGTTAAAAGTCCAACAACATGAGTTGTTAGACATCGGTTTCATTCGTCCAATTACATCTCTTTGGGGTGCTCCTATTTTATTTGTAAAGAAGAAAGACGGGAGTATGCGACTTTGTATTGACTACCGGTAATTGAACGATGTCACCATCAAGAATAGGTATCCGCTACCTCGCATTGATGACCTGTTCGACCAGTTGCAATGAGCACAATTCTTTTCAAAGATCGATCTTTATTCTGGATATCATCAGCTGAAGATTAAAACTGAGGATATTCCGAAGACTGCCTTTAGAACTCGTTATGGGAATTACGAATTCCTAGTCATGTCTTTTCGATTGACTAATGCTCCTGCAGCTTTCATGGAATATGATGAACCGAGTATTCAAGGAATATTTGGATCAGTTCGTTGTTGTCTTTATTGATGACATCCTCATCTATTTCAAACGTCATGAAGATCATGAGCACCCTTTGAAACTGGTACTTCAAAGGCTTCGTGATAACAAGCTATATGCCAAGCTGAAGAAATGCGAGTTCTGGCTTGAGGAAGTAGCATTCCTTGAGCACGTAGTGTCAAAACATGGAGTATCTATTGACCTGACGAAGATTGAGGCAATACAAAGTTAGGAGCAACCGAAGTCGGTGACCGAAGTACGTAGCTTTCTGGGCTTAGCCTGGTTATTATCGAAGATTCGTGGAAGGATTTTCTCGAATTGCTACTCCGTTAACTCAGCTGACTCGGAAAGATACAAAATTTTTATGGAGTGAGGAATGCGAGAAGAGTTTCCAAGAGCTTAAGAGGAGACTCATTTCGGCACCTGTTCTGATAATACCATCTGGTTCGGATGGATTTGTTATCTGCAGCAATGCTTTAGGCAAAGGGTTAGGATGTGTTCTTATGCAACATATGAAAGTTATAGCCTATGCCTCGCGATAACTCAAAGAATATGAGAGGAATTATCCTACTCATAATCTCTAGTTGACAGTAGTCATTTTTGCGTTAAAGATCTGGAGGCATTACTTATATGGGGAGAAAGTGGAGATCTATACAGATCATAAAAGCCACAAATATTTCTTCACACAAAAGGAACTCAACATGTGGCAACGACATTAGCTCGAGCTGTTGAAAGATTACGGCTATACTATTCAATATCATCCTGGAAAAGCAAATGTGGTAGCTAACGCATTGAGTAGAAGATCTTATGTGGGTACGAGTGCGATGTTGTTAACACAAAGACCCATTTTATATGACTTATAAAGGATGGAGATAGAGTTAATGGCTCCAAGTACCCACATGATGATATCAAACATACGAGTAGAACAGACTTTAATCGATAAAGTTAAAGCTACTCAAGTCACAGACCCAGAACTGATGCGTATGAAGAAGAAGGTATAAGAAGGTGTTATTCCAGAAGCAAGAATCGATGAAGAGGGAATACTTCGAGTCAACTCTAGACTTTGCATTCCTAACGATTCTGACTTGAAGCATGGAATCATGATGGAGGCACACAACACACCGTTTACAATGCATCCCGGGAGTACAAAAATGTATCATGATCTTTAAAATACATTTTGGTAGAACAATATGAAGAGAGAGATCGCAGAGTTATCTCGAGGTATTTAACTTGTCTACGTGTAAAGGCGGAGCCTCAAGTGCCAAAAGGTCCATTTCGTTATGGGTCTTCCTAAGGTTTCTCAAGGTATAAATGTAATTTGGGTTATTATTGATAGATTAACCAAGTCTGCTCATTTCTTGCTGATACGGGAGACTTATTCCCTTGAACGTCTTGCTCGTATATACGTAAATGAGATTGTGAGATTGCATGGCATGCTAGTCTCCATAATTTAAGATCGTAACCCAAGATTTACTTCATGATTTTGGGTTAGCTTGTAGAAAGCTATGTGCATGGATTTACGATTTAGTTCGGCATACCATCCTCAAACAGATGGGCAATTAAAAAGGACTATTCAAACTCTTAAAGATCTATTAAGACTATGTGTCCTAGATTTTAAAGAAAGTTGGGATAAGTACTTGCCATTGGTGGAATTATCCTACAAAAACAGTTATCAAACAAGTATAGGCATGGCTCCATTCGAAGCGTTGTATGGACGAAAGTGTCGTTGTGACGCCCCCAAAATTAGGTATACATCACCCATCTTGGGTCGTCAGATACATGGTACATATTTCAAATATAACTTACTAATACAACTGTCGTGTACAATACGACAAAACATAACTGTGAGTTTGAATACAATTATTGTCTACTAGAGATTATACAAACTCAAAAGAGTCCTCATTGCAATTATTAATACACTATTTCACAGAATAGTGAGGACTACTAATGCTATCCTCTGGACCGTCACTCCGTTCCCCGACTAGTCCCTGCTATGTTCTCATTTCCTGAAGAGAACAGTGAAAGAAAGGGTGAGCTCAACTAGCCCAGTAAGAAATATTATGACTAAGATAATGCAGAATAAATTATCGTTAGCCTTCAACAGTATTAAACTGATAAAATATAATAGACATCAAGTTTAACTGCAGCGGAACAAGCAATCCATTAAAAGAGTCAAGTAGAGAATTGAATCTACTATCTTTTATGATTTAAAAAGTTTTTCATCACTTTTATCGCTGAGACTCAGCTCAATAAATAATCCACATCATTAAATCATCCCTGCACTACAGGCCAATGATATTCTTTAGTATCACGACCACGAATTATCCATGCACTACGGGCCAAAGATAATTGTGTTTTCATCAACGGTCCTGATCATGCCATAAAACAATTCATCTTTGCTCCCTTGGCCGAAGAGAATCCATAGCCATAATCATATCAAAAACTGTCCATCAATGCACTACGGGCCAATGAGGACTTTTAATTTTTGCATCATTTATAACATTACGGTCATGATTATACCGAATAATCCCTGGTCATAATCATACCAAGTCCATCTATGCACTACAGGCCACAGATGACTTTCAACATAACATAAACATGAGGATGATGACAATGATATAAGAATTCAAAAAAACAAGTTCAAGAATTAATTTGTCCAAGAACTATTAACGTCCAAATTGTCAACATGATACTGCTTTGTAGAGTAAAATTCAAGAATGATCAGAAGAATATTTTCATGAAAAGATACTGGATGAAGCGCAAATATCAAGGATATTCTACTAATTTCATGGAGTATAGAAGTCAAAACTTTAACCAACTGAGTATAATAAAGAATGGAATAACAAAAGAAATCACCATGCATGCGGTACTTCGCATCGACATGTTATTCCAACAGAATAATAATGGCACCAGGTCAGGCAAAATTTACACCGACAGGATGTTCCAACAGAATAATAAAGACGGAACCAGGTCCGGTGTAAAACACACAGACAGGATGTTCCAACAGAATAATAATAAAGACGAAACCAGGTCCGGTGTAAAACACACAGACAGGATGTTCCAACAGAATAGTAGAAGAATGTCACCAAGTATAGGGTAGACCGCGTATACAGGTTATTCCAATAGAAAAATAAAAAATAGAATAACAACAGTTCTCTTCATGAATAAGAAAGAATAACACCCCTTACCGTAACAGAAACTGGATATAGGAAAAGAAAAGTTAAGTAGCAAAAAGCTTTTCTTCTATCTCTCTATAGTTTCTCTCTCTAGAGTTCAGTGAATTCGTAAGAAAATAATGAAGGAATGAGCTTCTATTTATAGGAAAATGGAATGCATAGTAACTAATCCATGAACGGTCCAGATTAATTTAGTTTAATCTGATGGTCCATATTTAAAGAAAAATCTTTTAAATAAAATATAATATATTCTATTTATATAAAAAGATTTTTACTATGCAAATACTATGCAACACTATGCAAAACACTATGCAATACTATGCATAATAAAATATAATATATTCTATTTATAGAATAACTTTAATAAAGTAATCTGTTTTATATAAAAAGATGTTTCTATTTTATTACGTTAATAATACGAATAAAACAAAACGTCATCATCGCTATAATAATTCATATTATTAATCGACAATAATTGATTCAAACTGAGCGACTTCTCACATAAATATCAATAATCAATACCGTGTGCTACTATGCAACAACGCGTATTACTGTACTTTTACTACCCGAGAGTTTTAACATGAATATTATCTTCTAGACAATATCCAAACTCAAATGGAGTCCTCATTACAATTATTATCACAATATTTTATAAAATAGTGAGGATTACTTCAGCCACCATCTCGGACCGTCACTCCATTCCCCGACTAGTCCCGGCTATGTTCTCATTTCCTGAACAGAACAATAAAAGCAAAAGGGTGAACTCAACTAGCCCAGTAAGAAATAGAATGACTAAGATAGTGTTGAATAAATTATCATTAGCCTTCAACAGTGTTAAACTAATAAATAACAAGTTTAACTGCAACAGAACAAACAATCCATTAGAAGAGTCAAGTAGAGCATGATATCTGCTATCTTCAATGATTTAAAAGTTTATCATCAATTTTATCGCTGAGACTCAGCTTAATAAAAATCCACATCATTGAATTATCCACGCACTACGGGCCAAGGAAATTCATTAGTATCACATCTATGAATTATCCATGCACTACGAGCCAAGGATAATCGTGTTATCACCAATGGTCCCGATCATGCCAACAACTGTCCATCAATGTACTACGGGCCAATGAGAACTTTTACCATATCACTTGTAACATTACAAGTTATGATTATACCGACTAATCCTTGATTATAATCATACCAACAACTGTCCATCAATGCACTACGGGCCAATGAGGACTTTCATCACAATATAAGTATGAGGATGATGACAATGATATAAGAATTCAATTAAATGAGAGCAAGAATAAATTTTAAAGATTTATAATTCAATTTATCCAGAATTCAATAATGTCCAAATTGTCAACATGGTACTGCTTTGTAGAGTAAAATTTAATAATAATATTGTATAAAAAATGATTTGGACAGAAAAAAATCAATTTTTGTCATGAATAGTACCCAAGTGAATATTACCCCGTGAGTAGTACTTCAGGAATAGTACTCCGACATGAAAAGATTTAAAATTATCAAGAATGCTCAGAATAATATTTTCATGAAAAGATACTAGATGAAGCTCAAATTTCAAGGATATTCTACTACTTTCAAGGAGTATAGAAGCCATACTTTAACAAAATGAGCGTAGAATTCGGAATCTAAAATGAAATAATATTACTTTCATACTACAGAGTATAAAAGAAAATATTATTTCTTACGAATATTGAACAAAAATAATATCTCTTACCTAAAAAGGAGAGTACTTCTGACTGGTAGGGCGGGAATATTCTTGAAAAAAACTTATATTGTTTTCTACACTCAAAGCTTCCTTAAACTTTAAAGAAATACGCTCAATATTATAGAAGAAGAATTTTCTGATTCTGGTGTGATTTTCAATTCTAAACTAAGCATCCAATGGTTGCAACCGGCGAAGAAAAAAACTTTAATTTTACTATGCAAATACTATGCATAATAAAATATAATATATTCTATTTTTCATAAAAAAACAAAACTTATTATAATATATATATATATATATATATATATATATATATATATATATATATATATATAATATTACTCCCTCCCGACCACGTATTCTCCCCCCCAATATATATATATATATATATATATATATATATATATATATAGAGTCTTGATCCAGTTCGGGATCTCGGACTCTATTAAAATACGGACCTTTTTTTTTTGCTTTTTTTTTTGAAACAACTAAAAAAAAATTTATGAAATTGAAATTTTTACATAATACAGTGTTTTGGGTGTGATTTGGATGCCTATACCAAAACATTTCTGTACAGTCTGGGCAGACTGTACATACATTGGTTGGTATAGGTATTAAAAACACACCCAAAACACTGTATTATGGAAAATTTTCACTTCCATAATTTTTTTTTAGTTGTTCTACAAAAAAAAAAATTTGGGGTCCGTTTTTGATCAGGTCCGGGAGTCCGGACCTGATCCGTAGTGTGTGTATATATATATATATATATATATATTTAATTGAGATAACTTCTTTCGATAATTATTAAAAATGGGTAAGTGGGGGTCCAAATAATAAGCCAAATTTATAACAAATACTTCATAAAAATCCCCTCAATATTTTTAACAATATTTATTCATCAATAATATAACTTGCAATATTAACAACCATATCATTCCTAGGAAAGAGTGGACTTTTTGATAAAGATTTCTCCCTATTCGCGCGCAATTAGGTGACCAACCCCTTTTCTTGACAGAACTTTCTAAACATTGTCAATAATGTAAATACTAATATGAATAACTTGTCATCTCAATTATTGATTTAATAATATAAAATATTGTGATAGTAATTGAATCAATAACTTGAGATACTATACAACAATTATTGTGGAAATAATTGAATAAAACTAAGTGACTTCTCACGTAAGCATCAATAATCAATACTGTGTCCTACTATGCAACCACGCGTATTATTGTACTTTTATCATCGGGTATTTCAATAGTTAACGGTAAAACTCTCGTCGTTATTTTTATAAAAAAGATATTTCTGTCGTTTTCTCACTTCGACAATAGTTTCGTTGTGGGGTCCACCAATGATTGTGTCGTTGTACGAATATTTTCTGTTAAAACAAATATTCCCCGACCAATCGAATATTTTATAACTACTTGTTTACTTTGCAAAATTTATAAACATTACCCACAGCTATAGCATTATATCAAATCCACACCATAATATTAAAAAATATATTTCGAGAAAAATTAATCTTTATTCTTAAAAGTTAGGGTCTTACAACCTCCACTCCTTATGAAATTACATCCTCAAAATTAGGGTACGTGTGACAACCCGGTATTTTCTATATAAATAAATAAGAAATTTTGTGTATAATTTTTTTTTATATTAAGGATGAGGATTTATGCAAAATATTGTGTATATGTATTTATGTGGTAAAGATAAAATATATTTATTACATGAAAAATTGTAAATGATTTTATTTAGAATCATGGTTTATTATCAAAAATAATTTTATAATAATTAATTCCATATTGAAAATGTTTTTATCAAAAACAATTATTTTATGAAATGAAGTTTGTTCAGTTAATTAAGTTATTAATGAAAGATAAATCAGATATAGAATCCAAACCCTAATTTCGGATTTTTATCAGGGAATGAGAATAATAATATAAAATTATTATTTGTTAGTATTATAAATATGCATGATTATGAATGCAATGTTAATGTGTGGAACGATTTTATTATATGACCAAACCCTAATAATATTTTTTTTACCGACCCTAATCTTGGTCTTGGATAACGAATAATAATAACATTATGATATTTGAATATTTTAAGTGTTATAATATGGATTGCATGTACGAGAGCTGATAATAATTGATCAATTGTGTTATAGTATTCGAAAATCCTAGTTTCACTGTATAAGATTTAATACTGTATATATTTGTGTTATATGATATAAATTTATGTGTTACTTTAAAGTGTATTAAATTAGAAACCTAAATTATAATTGTATTTTTTTTTAATACTAGAAAACCCTAATTGTGTTTTTAGAAATCCTAGTTAATGGAATTGATAAACCCTAAATTGCTAAGATTAGCTAGATTAAATATACTAGTGTTATTAAACCCTAATACTTTGTCCAAATCATTTTTGTTCCATAAAAATTAATAATAAAATGACTTTTATGCCCTTTTTGCACATGTGCTAGTAGATGGAGTGTGAATCTTGCTATGATTTGAGTTGGTCACCAACTCTTGATATTTTCCAGATTTCTAGCAACATGTGGCAGCAAGCAAACTTAGAAAATCATTCCCTAGATCTAGTATATAAGATTTAAGAAAGAAAAAATGGCTCATTTTGCTATTTTATTCACCAACACTCCTCTTAGACTTTCTCTCTCTAAAACCAACGAAAATCAGTGTTATTTTAGTCCAAAAATCAAGCCCCACGAAATTCCATATCAAATCAGTAGCTTTAGATCAAGATCAAACCCAAGAAAGGTATAAAAAGTAAGCTAGAAAATCTGTCCATAAATTGTGTTTAGATTTTGTGTTTAAGTGTTGTAATATGTTAGTTTTAGTATCTAGTGATAATCTGGGTTGCTAGATGTTAGATCCATAACATCTAGACGCTCAGAATTGAAGATCTACAATGTCCGGAAATAGCTTGATTCTGTGGTCTGACAATGAATGTCAGTGGCCACAGATCCTTGCTCGATGATGTTTTGTGTTGTTTTTAAGTTGTTAATAGTAGTCCTGCATGTTGTCTTTAATCTGTGAAAAGAATGAAGATCAAATCTGTTACAGATCAAAAGTTATTTAAGGTCAAAGCACGTTGACCGAGCTTGACCGTCTGAGTTCTGGGTAACCCAGAAACGGTTTTCAGTGTCTGACAATATGTTTGTGGCTTCTGATCTTGCTGGTAGTTGTTGTTTTGTTTGATTTGTTGAAGCTAGGTTGTAGTCTAGTATATTGACTATAGAATCATGCTTTTATATTGATAAAACATTTCCTATACTGAAATTTGTGTCTGGTCAAAGTAGTAGAGAAATCCATATTTACGGTTTTTTGGAAAACCCATAAAACTTATGAACACAGATTCTGTCAGTGGTTGACCGGCTTGTAACTGTTTGATGTGTTGATCTTTGGTTTATTTTATGTCATGAATAAGTAGTCCTACATGTGGTCTACACATTAAAGATCTTAGATCTCAAAAACAGTTAACATGTAGCAAGTTACTGGCGATCATAAGTAGTCAGTCGGACTGTTCTTCAATTCTGGGAAACCCAGAAATGAAGAACAGCCTCTGACAACGAGTTTAGACGGCTAGATCTGGCTGGTGTTATGTGTTTTACCCATGATTATTATTGTATATTATAGTCTTGTAATTGTACTACACAATTTGACCAAAATCGAGTCCAGAATCACAGCACGCACGGAGTTAATCACGGTCAAACAGAGCCACTCGGTTCTGAGTTTGAAGTTCTGGCTGGTATGAAGAACATGAAGAACACCTATAGCGACGATTCTGTCGCTATAGGTGGTCTTTAGCGACGGAAATCATTTTATTTTTCGGAAATTAATAAAAAAATAGAAAAAAAAATAGTTTTTAATTATTAAAAATACAAAATAAATTATTAAAAATTATTTTAAATTCTGAAAATTAGTTTTTAATTATTTTAAATATATTTCATAAATATTTAATATTTTTGGAATATTAAAAGTATTTAATTTATTTAATTATAATATTAAATAAATTATTTAAAAATGATTTTAATATTTGAAAAATCATTTTAAATTATATTATGGTATGAGAAAATAATTTAAGTTATTTTTGATAACTTTTAATATTATTTGATAATTTTTATTAATAAATTAATATTAATGATAATTAAGTTATTTACTAAATGAAGTAAATCAATAAATTAAAAATGATATTATTATTTTAAAAATCATTTTACATAATAATAAGATATTTAAGAATATGTTAAGTTATAAAATATAATTTTTTTATATTTAAAGGTTAATTTCATTAATTAATGATTAATAATGATATTAAAGTTATTTAATAATTATATTAAATAATTTGGTTTAAAAATGATTTTTATATTATAAATAATCATTTTAAATAAGAATAAAGTGTTTAAAGATATTTTAAGTTATAAGACGTAACTTTTAATATTTAAAGGATAAATTTCATTAATAATTTAATATTAATGATATAATAATGATAATAAATTTATTTAATTATTATATTAAATAAATAGTTTTAAAAATGATTTTATTTATCTAAAAATCATTTAAAAAGGATATAAGTGAATTAAAAATATTTTAAGTTATAATTCATAACTTTTAATATTTGGATAATGATAAATTAATATTTTAATAGAATTGTTAGATATTTAAATCATTTAATAATGATTCTGATATTTCAAAAATTATGATAAATGGTAATAATTGTGTTAAAATTATTATGAGGTCATGAAAAATAGTGTGACTGTTGTTTAAGTTATCTATTTAAATATTTCGATATAGAATAGAGTCTTAGACTCGATTATTATCTATTAAGGCTGTCGATAAGTCGGCATGTTTCAGAAATTGATTGGAACTTAGATATGATTGACTTGTAAATTGTTTAATTGTGATGTAATAGTCGTTAAGTTATGTGGCAACATGATTAGAAATGTGCTGACTGTTATATGCAGTAGTATGTGTTATGATATAATGTTCTAATCGAATGATTGATTTGCTTAATGATAGGATGTGATAAAAAGGGTAGAATTAAGTTAAGAAATTGTAGCAGCGCATCAGGCAAGTACCCTACCTTTGCATTTTCTTTATGCATTGGATATATGTAAGAATGTTTCAAATTTATATTATTATTGTATAGATTTTTAAAGTCTATATTATATACGCCTATTGATTATCAGCATGTTAGTATATGATAATTCATATATGTATTCTGTTCGTTAATTTCTATAAATGCTTATACAAGTGTCCCCACTTGGATAATCATAGTATTTAATCGCATGTTGATATTCCTTTGATATACATATATGTTAAATTATAGATTATTGTTGGATAAGATGAAACCTTTGGCTTGGAACCCTGACAAATATGAACATCCCTTACCAGGGAAAATTTTTATGCGCCTAAGGCGGATCATGTAAATGGTAACACCATTTTTATAATGTAGTATTGATCAATGCAGGACACAACGGGCTGATCACCCCCGTGTTCGTAAGTTATGACGGTTTACAGATGAATTTTCTGTTTAACCTTTTCAAAAATGAAAATAATATTCATACTATGTCATATAAAACCTTTATATAGTCTGTACGTAGTTTCAAAAATTTGAAATAGTTATGTAGTTATTGTTGATATAGATTACTTCACAACTGTTGCCTGGTTGTAGAAGAATAGTATATAGAAAACATTTAAAAGCTTTCAGTTCATATATATATATATTGTTAATACTTGCTGGGCATGCAAATGCTCATCCTTGTTAATTTAAATGTTTTCAGTTAAGAGCGAACAACCTGAAGGTTCTGTCAAAAACAAAGGGAAAGGGAAGATAGCTGGTTGACTGAAGTTGTTATTAATTGTAATAGTTAAGATTATGAAGACTATGATATATGTTATTATTAATATGACTGTTAATGTATGTTAAAGGTTGCGTACTTGGGTGATGAACTCTGATGAATAAGTATTGTAAAATGATCGTTTTATATATTTTTATTATTATTATTAGTAGAATTCCGCTCATAGAAATGATATCGTGAAGTACCGAATTCGGGTTTCAAGTATCCGGGTTCGGGGACTTTACAGTACGTACCTGGTATGTCGAAAAGGTGAGGATACCTTGATTTCATTTTAGATTCTAACTCTTGGGTAATTTCCTCAACATTGTGATTTCTCCACAAAACTTTAACATTGAGGTATAACCTTGGAGCGTAAAGTATGTTCCTTCTTATTCAAGATTTTAACAGGCACTTCTTCATACGTTAAATCTTCCGTTATTTCATCTGGTTCTAACTCAATAATGTGTTTCGGGTCTTCCACATATTTATGTACCATGGATATGTTAAAAATGTTATGAACACGAGAAATACTTGGCGGTATGGAGAGTCTATAAGCCACCATTCCTACTCAATTGAAGATTTCAAATGGGCCAATGAATCGAGGATTGAGCTTTCTTCTCTTTCCAAATCGTGTAACTCTTTTCAATGGAGCAACACATAACAACACATGATCACCAACATTGAATTTCACGTCCTTCCGATGAAGATCAACATAACTCTTTTATCGATCTTGTAAGGTTTTTATACGTTGTCGGATCATTTGAATCTTTTCCGTTGTTATGCATACCAATTCCAGTCCCAACAACGTAGCTTCACCTACCTCATCCCGGCATACTGCATAACGATACTTGTATCCATACAATTCCTCGAATGGAGCCATACCAATATTTCTTGATAATTATTGTTGTAGGAGAATTCCATCAATAGCAAAAACTTGTCTCAACTTCCTTTGAAGTCAAGGACACAGAGTCTGAATAGATCTTCAAGAGTTTAAATAGTTCTCTCCGATTGTCCGTCCGTCTGAGGATGATATGCCGAACTGAATCATAAATTCCTGTCCATAGCTTTTTATAAACTAACCCAAAATTGTGAAGTGAATATTGGGATCTCGATCAGAAACTATGGATATTGGCATACAATGCAGTCTTACAATCTCATTTATGTATATACGAGCAAGATGTTCAAGCGAATAAGTTTCTAATATAGGTAAGAAATGAGCAAACTTGGTTAATCTATCAACAATGAACCAAATTGCATCTATGCCTTAAGAAACTTTGGGAAGACCAGTAACGAAAATCCATAGTAATATTCTCCCACTTTAATTCTGGAATTTCAAGTGGTTGCAATGGACCTTTTGCCACTTGATGCTCCGCATTGACTCGTTGAGAAGTTAAACACCTGGAGATAAACTCTATTATATCTCTTTTCATATTGCTCCACCAAAATGTATGTCGAATATCACGATACATTTTGGTACTCCCATGATGGATTATAAACGGTGGGTTGTGTGCCTTCATCATGATTTTATACTTTAAATCAGGGTCGTTAGGAACACAAAGTCTGGAGTTGACTTGAAGTATTCCTTCTTCATATATTCTTTCTTCTGGAATAGCACATTCTTGCATTTTCTTCTTCATACGCATCAGCTCCAAGTCCGTGGTTTGTGCAACTTTAACTTTATCGATTAAAGTCAGTTCTACTCGTATATTTTCCATCATCACGTGGGTCCCTGGAGTCTTTAACTCTATCTCCATCCTTTGCAAGTCATACAAAATGGGCCTTGCGTTGCCAATATCGCACTAGTACCCTCATATGATCTTCTACTCAACGCGTTAGCTACCACGTTCATTTTTCCAGGATGGTATTGAATGGTATGATCATAATCTTTCAACAGCTCGAGCCAACGTCATTGCCGCATGTTGAGTTCCTTTTGGGTGAAGAAATATTTGAGACTTTTATGATCCGTATAGATCTCCACCTTCTCCCTATACAAGTAATGCCTCCAGATCTTTAGTGCGAAAACGACTGCTGCTACTCTAGATCATGAGTAGGATAATTCCTCTCATATCCTTTGAGTTATCATGAGGCATAGGCTATGACTTTCCCATTTTGTATGAGAACACATCCTAACCCTCTGCCTGAAGCATCGTTGTAGATAACAAATCCCTATAAACTAGATGGTATTGTCAGAACAGATGCTAAAATGAGTCTCCTCTTGAGTTCTTGAAAACTCTTATCACATTGCTTGATCCAACCGAATTTTGTATATTTTTGAGTCAGCTGAGTTAATGGAGTAGCTATTCAATAAAACCCTTCCAAGAATCTTCGATAATAAACAGCTAAGCCTAGAAAGTTACGTACTTTGGTTACTGACTTAGGTTGCTCCCAGCTTTGTATTGCTTCAATCGTTGCTGGGTCAACAGATATTATGTAATTTGATATCACGTGCCCAAGGAATGCTACTACTTCCTCAAGTCAGAACTCACATTTCTTCCACTTGGCATATAACTTGTCCTCACGAAGCTTTTGGAGTATCAGCATCAAGTGCTGCTCATGATCTTCACGACTTTTAGAGTATATGAGAATGTCATCAATAAAGACAACCATAAAATAATCTAAAGATTTCCTTGAATACTCAGTTCATCATATCCATGAAGGCAGCAGGAGCATTAGTCAATCTAAAAGACATGAATAGGAATTCGTAATACCTGTACCGAGTTCTGAAAGCAGTCTTTAGAATATCATCAATTTTAATCTTTAACTGATGATATCCCGAACGAAGATTAATCTTTGAAAAGAATTTATCTCCTTCCAACTGGTCAAACATGTCATCAATGCGTGGCAACAGGTACCTATTTTTGATGGTGACATGATTTAACTCCTGAAAGTCAATAAAAATCGCATGCTTCCATCTTTCATCTTTACGAATAGAGTAGGAGCACCCCAAGGAGACGTACTAGGACGAATGAAATCGATGTCTAACAATTCCTACAGTTGTATTTTTAACTCCTGAAGTTCAATAGGAGTCATTCGATATGGGGCTTTGAAAATGGGTTTTGTACCGGGTCCAAGGTCGATACAAAATTTGATTTCACGCTCCGGGGATAGGCGAGGAAGTTCTTTAGGGAATAGGTCAGGAAATTTATTAACAATAGAAACATCATTCAAATCTGACGTATTTTTGTTTAAATCTGTGACATGGGCTAAGAAAGCTTGACATCCGTTTTTCAATAAAAGAATAGCTTTATGGCTTGATATGACAGTGATTGACTTTGGTTGTTTGGTTGCTTAAATTTTCATAATAGGTTGGTTAGGAATATGAAATCTAACAACCTTACGAAAATAATCAATTTTAGCATGATGAGTAGTTAACCAATCAATTCCTAAAATCACATCGAATGCAAGTATTTTCAAAGAGATAAGATCGACAAGTAACATGCGGGTGCCGATTTGAATCAAACAAGACTTATAAACAGTGGCTGTAATGAAGGTTTCCCCCAATGGAGTTTCAACAAATAAGTCAAAGTCTAATTTCTTCAGAGTTAAATTTAAACATTGAGCGCAAGTAGGAGAAATAAAAGAATTGATAGAACCGGTATCAAATAAAGTATAGACTTCGCAAGAGTTTATGATTAGCTTACCCTTGATAACCTTGTTTGGGTTCCTCACTTTTTGGGAGGTCACGACAAATGCTCTCCTTTGAACTACTGACATTGACTTCTCTGGGACTTAACTTCACTGCATGACAAAATTGGGGTAGGTGACCTTCTCTTACGCAATTATAACATGCTTTGGACTGCATCATGTAGTTTGGACTGATGTGTCCCTCCCTCCACATTTGAAGCACATGATTGATGGTCGGTCTCCTTCCTTAACAATGGGTGTTGGTGCTGACGCCTTTCCATCATTATTAAATCTCCTCTTCTTTAAATTTTCACGTCTATTGTCTTGGCCATGATTAACACTGAAGTGGTTATCATTTTTAGCATGTTGATTCCCTCCACGTTTGTTATCACCACTTCGATGACTAATACCACTGATATTATCGATTTATCGGCTGCTCTCTCTTGGTTGGGTTGACTCATTATCGCGCTTCAATAACTGGGCCATATTCATAACATCTGAATACAAGCAAAATTTATGAGAAATGAGGTATTGAAATACTTTAGGTTTTAAACCTCTTAGAAACATTCGCGTCATACGCTCCTCATTATCTACCAAATGGGATGCAAACCTGGACAACTTGGTAAAATTAGCCTCGTACTGCAATACAGTCATATTGTTTTGCTCCAACTTGATGAATTCTACCTCATTTATGTGGCGAATACTTTCGTGAAGGTACTTGTCGTTAAACAGTTCTTGGAACTTCTCCTAAGATATCTTTAGTGTGGCAGGTTGAGTACGTTTTACAGATTCCCACCAGTAATCAGCCTCTCCTCTCAACATGAAGGTGGCAAAGGGAACCTTTTGCTCCTCGGAGAATCCCAAAACAACAAATATCTTAGTGATCTACTTTATCCACGTCTCCGCCTAAAGTGGTTCTGGCTTTACCAAAAACTCTGGTGGTCCCAGCTCCTTGAACTGCTTAGCGGTGACCGTCCGAGAGTTGCCAGTGTTTCCACCTATAGTAGCCCCGAATCCTGTGCCCCAAATCGCCGCGGATCCGGTATACTATTTCTATAACTATTTGCGGAAGATATAAACATAAATTGTTTATACATTAAACTTACACACTTTTCCCCAAAATCGAATAACCTTAACTTATACACAATTCATAAAATATCTATTACACAACAATATTTATCAAAATATACTATTACAAACTAGCCGCACATTTTATCCCAAGCTGAACTTGGCATTAACCTTTTCTTGTAATCCGAACGCATTCGCTTTATCTGCAATATTTATCATGATATAGCAAGGGTTAGCATGAAAGTTGCCCAACAAGTTTAAATATAATAATATAACAATATATCATGATTGAAGAGTATGAATAATAAGATGACTATAATTCATCAATATAATTGAGAACTAGCACAAACAAACTTTTGACTGAACAAAGTTTTAAACATGAACAAACATTTCTGAACCAACTGGTAATGATGGTGATCAGCCTTTCATACCTGACTTATACATGCAAGATGTACAGAGTACAATTTTTGTGGCAATCAGCAATGATTAACCATAAGCTTGAATAAAACACTCTTATTAGAGTTAAGTACAAAGAAACTTGCCTGAACCGTTGATTACCGCAACGCAATTTATAACGCTTTCCCCGAAGACCTAATATTAGTAATATAGATCTCCAATATTAGAATAATATCATCACAGTATAATATTGTTATATTTATACACACAGAATAACCTAAACACATAACACATAAGCCTATCAGTCTATAACACACATAAGACTAGGTATCAAGTCAAACTATTTAAGTCTGAGTTGAAACCGACACAATTTTAACATCCCGACGGTCTAGTCGAACTTTTATCGAGTTTAAGTTCAATTAAACTCTGACTTAACAGTTAACAATTAACTCAGATAATTTTCTAAGCAGTCAAAATAATTTTTAAGGACTTATAATAATTTTTAGATAATTAATATCATTTATCAACATTTTTCGATCATTAAAACCATATTTAATTGAATTAATTATCACATAATTCCTTAATCATTAATATTCATTTAATATAAAATATTAATGAAAATCATTACATAATATTATAATATAATTATAATATCACAAAGTATTTTTAATACCTTAAAAATCATTTTTATATGATTTTTAAACACTTAAATCCATTATCTGATAATTGCTATTAATATTAAAATATTAATATTTTCATGCCAAAATATCAAAAGTTATAATTTATAACTTAAAATATTTTTAGATCAATTAAATCATTTTTATATAATTTATAAAAGCATTAATTTTATTTTTCCTTAATTTATTTAATATAGTTATTAAATAAACTAATTATCATTAATATTGATTAATTAATGAATTTCATCACAAAATATTAAAAGTCATCAAAAATAACTTAAAATATTTTCTTATACCATAATATTATTTTTTATGATTTTTTATGAATTAAAATCATTTTTAAATCATTTATTTAATATCATAATTAAATAAATAAATACCATTTATATTCCAAAAATATTAAATATTTTCGAAATATACTCAAAATAGTTAAAAACTATTTTTTAGACTTTAAAATAATTTTTCAAAATTTATTATGTATTTTTAATAATTAAAAACCATTTTTTCTATTTATTTAATTAATTTCTGGAAAATAGAAAATAAACTGTCACTAAAGGGCTATAGCGACACTTGCTGTCGCTATAGGTGTTCTTGAGCCCAAACCCAGAAAATCTGACAGTCGCTAGGGGCATGGTTTGACCACAAATGATTCTGGGTTCCGATAGATTTCTAGTCTGCTAATGTTTCCGATTATGTAGTATAGCTGTAATACTATGCTCTAAAGCAAATATCATAGCCAAAACAAATAACATCTGCAAGATCTAAGCTGCAGAAAACGTTGTCAGACCATGTTCTTCATTTCTGGGTTTTCCAGAAATGAAGAACAGTTCTAGTTAGCTTCTTTAAATCCATATATCTTGGGTTCTGGGTTTAGTTTTAGTGATCTATAGGTTCTGGCTTGTTGTACGGTTGTCCAGGTATCATAATATATAAACATATCAATATAAAAACAAAAATAAGTTAAGATTTGAGCTAGTCAAAGTAGGCTGGAAAGACTGTTCTTAAGGAATTCTGGGTTTCCCAGAATTTTACCCAGTCAGTCGGTCAACGCTTATTTGACTGATTACAACTTTAATTATATGCAAGATCTAGGTGTTCTAAAGGATTGATGTTGTAGTCCTTGGACCAGACTACATGTCCATAACACAAATGTTGCCAAAAAAAAACTTGTCAGTAGGAAGATCAGAGGGTCTAAAGTCGTTTGTCAGACCATCTGGGCAAATCTGGGCTGCCCAGATTCCAGATTTTGTTGTCGGGCAAAGGGGTTTGACTGCTTATACCTTTAAATCTGCATCAGTTCTGGACTTGATTCAAGTTCTAGATCAAAGAAAACATGGCATACTACAGATCTATAACATAAACTACACAAAACACGTATCACGCATGGATCTAAAGGTCCTGATATTTGCTTGTCAATCAACATTTTTCAAGATTTCCAGATTTGAGAAATCTTTAAATTCGATAATCTAGATGTTATAGATCCTTGATCTAACAACCCAGATCACTTATTAACACCCTAATAAACAACTTTAAACAACCAATTACAACAAATAACCTCAGATCATAAAATTTCTAAATTTTGGGATTTTATACCTTTGAGCATTGATTTTTGATTTCTGACTTTAATGATTCTGATCTTAGCTTGCTATGAACTGATCCTAGCTTTGCATAACACTCCTTCTCACTCTTAAACCCGAAAATATAGAGAGAGAGGGGACTTGGTTAGAATGTCAAGTAAAGTAAGTATTTCTTACTTTTTAAATTCTAGATTTTTTTTTGATTCAATGTATGTTGCTTATAATATGGCTAATATGAGAGATATATGCCACATGCTAGCTAGGTTTAGGCTTAGGGTTGTTGAACAACCCAAAATTTATCTAGATTTACAAGTTACCTTACTAAAAAATAAAAAGGGCATAATTGTCATTTCTCATGCCATTTTTATTCTAGAATTGGTATTTGATGAAACCCTTAGGGTTTAGGTTTTGAAAAATCTAGGGTTTAGGGTTTAACCCTTTAGGGTTTAGGGTTTGGTCCTTAAAGTTTTAGCAACTTGGATTTCTAAGATTTTCTAGTTAACTATTAAAATAGAAAATCTTGATTTTTAAATTATAATTAGGGCTTCCTAATTACATTATAATTTCCTAATTACACAACAATCTTTGCCAATTAGGACTAATTTATCCTAATTAAAATCACTAATTTAGCACTTAGGGCCACAATTACACATTAGGTTTCAAAACCACATTTTAGGGTTTTAAATAGAAAAATAATATTTAAATTTTAGAAATTAGATTTCCTAATTAGATTAGGGTTTCTAATAACTTGACAATTAGGATTTATAATTCCTAATTAATATTGCTAATTTGGCAATTAAATCCACCACAGTACAATTAGGGTTCAAAATGGTCATTAGGGGTTTTCAATCCCACAAATTAGGGTTTCTAATAGAAAATAATTTTCTAAAATAGAAATTAAATATTCGTAATTAGATTAGAGTTTTCTAATTACTTAACTTGAAAATTAGAATTAATATATCCTAATTAACATAAAAAGTATTAAATTAACACTTTCATTTTACCTAATTATAAAATTAGGGTTTCAAATCCCGAAATTAGGGTTTTTTAAATTTGAAATTAGGGTTTGCTAATTAATTAAGCTTTGCCCTAATTAGTATTATAATTATACCACATAAGCATTATAATTATCCTTTCTATTCCCAGATTAGGGCTTCAATTTATCAGAATCTGAAACTAGGGTTTTCAGATCTGGTTTTAGGGTTTTCTAATAATCAAATCCGGCTTCAAATTCGGAATTAGGGTTTTGTAATCAATTTGTTAAGATTAACCCTAATTAATCCTATAATTATTTATACTTATGCCATTAAGTTCCCGATTTAGGGTTTCATGCACCGAATTAGGGTTTTGGATTCCCGGAACTGACATTAGGGTTTCCAGAACCAGTTTCTAGGATTTCTTATCAGACGTTAGGGTTTTCTAACTGAACGTTGACGTTCTTAATATATACTTAGAGTTTGACACATATATAATTAATCTGGTCAACCCTTGACCCTTAACCACATTCAGCATACATAACCCTATTCACAGAATTTAATCACATAAATCCTTAATCCTGAATAATTAACCTATATCCTTCATAGAATTTTGAAATCAACAAAATTTCACCCTAATAATATCAAACGCATACACTTATTTTCTGTTTAGGTCTATTATTTGACCTTAAATCAATCATTTAAGATTTTAATAAATTGTCCGAATTCTCGGGTTGTCACATTCACCCCTCCTTATAAGAATTTCGTCCCCGAAATTCACCTTACACCTTACACCGTGCACTTTACACCGTGCACTTTACACCATTCACACATATCATTAAATGCTACCCAAACCGTCATATAGACTATTTGTCTGTCATTTTCGTAAAAGGTTTTATTGAAATTCATCCGCAAACCGTCATTACTTACGGACACAAAGGGTGATTAGCCCGATATGCCCTGTACTGGCCAAGTACTGATTTTATCTGTTTTCTCGTCACTGCCGAAGGCACAAAAATTCTACCTCGGTCTTATTGGATTCCGCACCAAAACAATTTGGTTCGTGAAAATTCTTTCAATGAACACTTGGAGTTTTCATAAAATTAGTCTAGCTGAATTAAATAGCATAGACTCATATCAATAATTCAATTTAATCGAATTATTTAAGTGTAGCCAAACCCCGTTGGCAAATTAAATTTTTTGAAAACATTTTCGAGAATGACGTCATGATGCCGCACTGTATTTACAGTCCATTGAGGATTCTGTCATTTGGTGATTTTGTCATTCTACATCATACCATAGTGGAATAGTGACTTTAGGTCTAATTCACACTAAGTAATACTGCATTGATGACTCCATCATTTTTATCATCTCTGCACCAGGTTACATGGTACATAAGTGATAAATAAAAACAATTTTTGATATTCAAATCATTTGCGTCTAGCCGAAATAAGTAGCATAGACTGTAATTTAAACCGTTTCAAAAATGATTACGAGTCTACATTTTTTTTAAAAGGCACATAGTGCGTATTTAGCTTGATGTCAAAATTTCGAAGTTTAGCATAGCTAGGAGTTTAGGAAAACCTAAGTCTTCACTAATGATCATTTGCTTAACAATCTATCTGTTCCTATAATCCTTAACACTCCCTTCACACACAATTATACCCAATTCATAAAACCACACTTATGAGTTCATAACATGGCCATAATTATATGAGTTTACGAACTTACCCTAGTCTGACCTTTGGCGTCCGTTCGCTGAGGGGCTCATAAACATTTCATATAACTATAAGTCAAGAATGTCACATAAGTATGAGTTCTAAGAACTCGTACTTAATCCTATATTCTCTACCTATGACCTATTTATCTATATATAACAACTAGCGTGACACAACATTTCAATGGTTACCAATGCCACCAACTAAGTAGTTTTTACACCAAGTACAATTCCCCGCCCATACAAGAAATCATACAACTCAGTTGCTAACACGAGTCCTCATTGAAATCCCCACCTAATCTTAACCCCCTTTTTCAACACGAATTTCATTTAATCCGTATTCATAATCCATAACTCTTTTATGAGTTTTCATAGTACCATTTCATAGTACAACTTACACACAGCATCTTGCTGTAAACTTTTCAATCATTAGATTGATTCTTTCTGGCTGTCATAACCTTATCAGATCACGGGGTGATCTTATCGTATATATTACGATTCAATTCCATGCACTATGATCGTTTTGTTTTACGATCTCCTATCCCTACACTTTCAGTCTTTTAGACTCGATCTATTTACCGTTACTGTTCAACTTTATTATCAGAGTTAGGGAACTCTGTGTCTTTACACTCGTCGTGATTCATCTTTGAATCTTACCGACCAACTAACTCTATGTGAGTTAGATCTTATCCTAATCACTGCGGTTATTGGTCTCAGGTATTCCTACCTAAGCTTCATAACCAACAGCTTTGATACCAACTATGATAGCCCCGAATCCGTGCCCCAAATCGCCGCGGATCCGGTATACTATTTCTATAACTATTTGTGGAAGATATAAACATAAATAGTTTATACATTAAACTTACACACTTTTCCCCAAAATTGAGTAACCTTAACTTATACACAATTCATAAAATATCTATTACACAACAATATTTATCAAAATATACTATTACAAACTAGCCGCACATTTTATCCCAAGCTGAACTTGGCAATAACCTTTTCTTGTAATCCGAACGCATTCGTTTTATCTGCAATGTTTATCATGATATAGCAAGGGTGAGCATGAAAGTTGCCCAGCAAGTTTAAATACAATAATATAACGATATATCATGATTGAAGAGTATGAATAATAAGCTGGCTATAATTCATCAATATAATTGAGAACTAGCACAAACAAACTTTTGACTGAACAAGTTTTAAACATGAACAAACATTTCTGAACCAACTGGTAATGAAGGTGATCAGCCTTTCATACCTGACTTATACATGCAAGATGTACAGAGTACAATTTTTGTGGCAATCAGCAATGATTAACCATAAGCTTGAATAAAACACTCTTATTAGAGTTAAGTACAAAGAAACTTGCCTGAACCGTTGATTACCGCAACGCAATTTATAACGCTTTACCCGAAGACCTAATATTAGTAATATAGATCTCCAATATTAGAAAAATATCATCACAGTATAATACTGTTATATTTATACACACAGAATAACCTAAACACATAACACATAAGCCTATCAGTCTATAACACACATAAGACTATGTATCAAGTCAAACTATTTAAGTCTGAGTTGGAACCGACATAATTTTAACATCCCGACGGTCTAGTCGGACTTTTATCGAGTTTAAGTTCAATTAAACTCTGACTTAACAGTTAACAATTAACTCAGATAATTTTCTAAGCAGTCAAAATAATTTTTAAGGACTTATAATAATTTTTAGATAATTAATATCATTTATCAACATTTTTCGATCATTAAAACCATATTTAATTGAATTAAATATCACATAATTCCTTAATCATTAATATTCATTTAATATAAAATATTAATGAAAATCATTACATAATATTATAATATAATTATAATATCACAAAGTATTTTTAATACCTTAAAAATCATTTTTATATGATTTTTAAACACTTAAATCCATTATCTGATAATTGCTATTAATATTAAAATATTAATATTTTCATGCCAAAATATCAAAAGTTATAATTTATAACTTAAAATATTTTTAGATCAATTAAATCATTTTTATATAATTTATAAAGCATTAATTCCTATTTTTCCTTAATTTATTTAATATAGTTATTAAATAAACTAATTATCATTAATATTGATTAATTAATGAATTTCATCACAAAATATTAAAAGTCATCAAAAATAACTTAAAATATTTTCTTATACCATAATATTATTTTTTATGATTTTTCATGAATTAAAATCATTTTTAAATCATTTATTTAATATCATAATTAAATAAATAAATACCATTTATATTCTAAAAATATTAAATATTTTCGAAATATACTCAAAATAGTTAAAAACTATTTTTTAGACTTTAAAATAAATTTTCAAAATTTATTATGTATTTTTAATAATTAAAAACCATTTTTTTTCTATTTATTTAATTAATTTCTGGAAAATAGAAAATAAACTGTCACTAAAGGGCTATAGCGACACTTTCTGTCGCTATAGGTGTTCTTGAGCCCAAACCCAGAAAATCTGACAGTCGCTAGGGGCATGGTTTGACCACAAATGATTCTGGGTTCCGATAGATTTCTAGTATGCTAATGTTTCCGATTATGTAGTATAGCTGTAATACTATGATCTAAAGCAAATATCATAGCCAAAACAAATAACATCTGCAAGATCTAAGCTGCAGAAAATGTTGTCAGACCTGTTCTTCATTTCTGGGTTTTCCAGAAATGAAGAACAGTTCTAGTTAGCTTCTTTAAATCCATATATCTTGGGTTCTGGGTTTAGTTTTAGTGATCTATAGGTTCTGGCTTGTTGTACGGTTGTCCAGGTATCATAATATATAAACATATCAATATAAAAACAAAAATAAGTTAATATTTGAGCCAGCCAAAGTAGGCTGGAAAGACTGTTCTTAAGGAATTCTGGGTTTCCCAGAATTTTACCCAGTCAGTCGGTCAACGCTTATTTGACTGATTACAACTTTAATTATATGCAAGATCTAGGTTCTAAAGGATTGATGTTGTAGTCCTTGGACCAGACTACATGTCCATAACACAAATGTTGCCAAAAAAAACTTGTCAGTAGGAAGATCAGAGGGTCTAAAGTCGTTTGTCAGACCATCTGGGCAAATCTGGGCTTGCCCAGATTCCAGATTTTGTTGTCGGGCAAAGGGGTTTGACTGCTTATACCTTTAAATCTGCATCAGTTCTGGACTTGATTCAAGTTCCAGATCAAAGAAAACATGGCATACTACAGATCTATAACATAAACTACACAAAACACGTATCACACATGGATCTAAAGGTCCTGATATTTGCTTGTCAGTCAACATTTTTCAAGATTTCCAAATTTGTGAAATCTTTAAATTCATGAATCTAGATGTTATAGATCCTTGATCTAACAACCCAGATCACTTATTAACACCCTAATAAACAACTTTAAACAACCAATTACAACAAATAACCTCAGATCATAAAATTACTAAATTTTGGGATTATATACCTTTGAGCTTTGATTTTTGATTTCTGACTTTAATGATTCTGATCTTAGCTTGCTATGAACTGATCCTAGCTTTGCATAACACTCCTTCTCACTCTTAAACCCGAAAATATAGGGAGAGAGAGGGAACATGGATAGAATGTCAAGTAAAGTAAGTATTTCTTACTTTTTAAATTCTAGATTTTTTTTTGATTCAATGTATGTTGCTTATAATATGGCTAATATGAGAGATATATGCCACATGTTAGCTAGGTTTAGGCTTAGGGTTGTTGAACAACCCAAAATTTATCTAGATTTACAAGTTATCTTACTAAAGAAATAAAAAGGGCATAATTGTCCTTTCTCATGACATTTTTATTCTAGAATTGGTATTTGATGAAACCATTAGGGTTTAGGTTTTGAAAAATCTAGGGTTTAGGGTTTGGTCCTTAAAATTTTAGCAACTTGGATTTCTAAGATTTTCTAGTTAACTATTAAAATAGAAAATCTTGATTTTTAAATTATAATTAGGTCTTCCTAGTTACATTATAATTTAATAATTATACAACAATCTTTGCCAATTAGGACTAATTTATCCTAATTAAAATTACTAATTTAGCACTTAGGGCCACAATTACACATTAGGTTTCAAAACCACATTTTAGGGTTTTAAATAGAAAAATAATATTTAAATTTTAGAAATTAGATTTCCTAATTAGATTAGGGTTTCTAATAACTTGACAATTAGGATTTATAATTCCTAATTAATATTGCTAATTTAGGCAATTAAATCCACCACTGTACAATTAGGGTTCAAAATGGTCATTAGGGTTTTCAATCCCACAAATTAGGGTTTCTAATGGAAAATAATTTTCTAAAATAGAAATTAAATATTCGTAATTAGATTAGAGTTTTCTAATTACTTAACTTGAAAATTAGAATTAATATATCCTAATTAACATAAAAAGTATTAAATTAACACTTTTATTTTACCTAATTATAAAATTAGGGTTTCAAATCCCGAAATTAGGGTTTTCTAAATTTGAAATTAGGGTTTGCTAATTAATTAAGCTTTGCCCTAATTAGTATTATAATTATACCACATAAGCATTATAATTATCCTTTCTATTTCCAGATTAGGGCTTCAATTTATCAGAATCTGAAACTAGGGTTTTCAGATCTGGTTTTAGGGTTTTCTAATAATCAAATCCGATTTCAAATTCGGAATTAGGGTTTTGTAATCAATTTGTTAAGATTAACCCTAATTAATCCTATAATTATTTACACTTATGCCATTAAGTTCCCGATTTAGGGTTTCATGCACTGAATTAGGGTTTTGGATTCCCGGAAACTGATATTAGGGTTTCCAGAACCAGTTTCTAGGATTTCTTATCAGACGTTAGGGTTTTCTAACTAAACGTTGGCGTTCTTAATTTATACTTAGAGTTTGACACATATATAATTAATCTGATCGACCCTTGACCCTTAACCACATTCAGAATACATAACCCTATTCACAAAATTTAATCAGATAAATCCTTAATCCTGAATAATTAACCTATATCCTTCACAGAATTTTGAAATCATCAAAATTTCACCCTAATAATATCAAACGCATACACTTATTTTCTGTTTAGGTCTATTATTTGACCTTAAATCAATCATTTAAGATTTTAATAAATTGTCCAAATTCTCGGGTTGTCACACCACCTGTATTTTGAACAGGAGTCTCTCTTGCCTGATGTTGCATGAATTGCAAAAAGCTCCTAAACATTCTGTCATTCATCATTTGGTCGGTGTTGTTGTGTACATGAGGATTATTGCCTTCCTGATGCACATTATCCTGGTTATTGATCATCGGGGACTAGACGGTTTCATGTACTCTATTGCTTATCTCAACATTTTCGGATGTCATTTTTAAACACTGCCACAAAACAAGGGTTCATTGATATGCCGCATATTATCCCTATACTCTGACCAACCAATTAAATAACAAATAAGCTTAGGTAGGTCATACTAGCGAAGGATTTACCCGTCTCTCCCCTCCTAGTTCTAGTCTCACATCTCAGCCAGGAATCATATCCCTAAGCTTTCATACCAACTGTGACGCCCCAAAAATATGTACATCACTCATTCTAAGTCGCCAAATCATGGTACAGAATTCAAATACAAATTTAATTATACAATTATCGTGTAAAATACGACAAAACATAGCTGAGAGTTTTAACACGAATATTATTTTCTAGACAATATCCAAACTCAAATGCAGTCCTCATTACAATTATTATCACACTACTTTATAAAATAGTGAGGACTACTACAGCTACCATCTCGGACCATCACTTCATTCTCCGACTAGTCCCGGCTACATCCTCATTTGCTAAAGAGAATAATAAAATAAAAAGGGTGAGTTCAACTAGCCCAGTAAGAAATATTATGACTAAGATAATGCAGAATAAATTATTGTTAGCCTTCAACAGTGTTAAACTAATAAATAACAAGTTTAACTGCAGCGGAATAAACAATCCATTAGAAGAGTCAAGTAGAGCATGATATCTACTATCTTCTATTATTTAAAAGTTTATCATCAATTTTATCGCTGAGACTTAGCTTAATAAAAATTCACATCATTGAATTATCCATGCACTACGGGTCAAGGATATTCATTAGTATCACATCCACGAATTATCCATGCACTACGGGCCAAGGATAATCGTGTTATCACAAATGGTCATGATCATGCCAATAACTGTCCATCAATGCACTACGGGCCAATGAGGACTTTTACCACATCATTTGTAACATTACAGGTCATGATTATACCGAATAATCCCTGGTCATAATCATACAAACAACTGTCCATCAATGCACTACGGGCCAATGAGGACTTTCATCATAATATAAGCATGAGGATGATGACAATGATATAAGAATTCTATTAAATGAGAGCAAAGATAAATATTAAAGATTTATAATTCAATTTATCCAGAATTCAATAATGTCCAAATTGTCAACATGATACTACTTTGTGGAGTAAAATTCAAGAATAATATTGTCTCAAAAATAATTTGGACAGAAAAGAAATCAATTTTTATCATGAATAGTACCCCGGGTGAATAGTACCCGACTAAATAGTACCCCTTAAATAGTACTTTGGGAATTGTATCCCGACATAAAAAGATTAAAATTTATCAAGAATGCTAAGAATAATATTTCCATGAAAAGATACTAGATGAAGTGCAAATTTCAAGGATATTCTACTAATTTCAAGGATTATAAATGTTAGAGTTTATGCCTTAGAGGCCAATTATTTGATATAATTGCTTAATATTTTGATATTATATTTGATTGAATAATTGAATGATTTTATTATTGTTTTATTTACCGCGTTATATAAATATTAAAATAATTAAAATCCTTAGGATAGTGATACAAATTATATAGTTTCAAGTATGTGACTTGAACATGAGATTATATAATTACAATTAGTATCATTGTTCTTAAATGTCCTAGTCGAGTATCATTGTTGATGGGACAACAATGATGCATTAAGACTAGTATGTGAATTGACTGATGACCAAATCTCATTGGTCATAAATATATGAGATATTAAGTCAATGCATAGGTACATGTTAGAGAACGATGTACTGGACAGACCCACCATGAGAATTCTATGTGGAGCATTATGCGAAGTGTTATTAGCAATTCTCATAGTGACAATGATGTAATGGTCCTCCGACCTGAAATCACTATATTACTACATGGGAATTTATGTACTTTGATATCATCAAATGTCACCTTTAATAGGTTGGACTATAAAGGTGATTATTGAGTACATCATGAAACGTGTGAGGAATATGAGTGATCTAGATGGAATTTAACCCTCCTATATATTAGGGATGATATCCATAGGCCTCTTGATTGAGTATAACTATGAAATGCATTGTCATGCTCAAATAGTGATTTGTTTCATATAGTCTACACATTAATCAAGAAAACTCAGATTAAATTATGAAGAGTATGACACATTCCATGACTCGAGTTTAATCTAGGATATTAAGGTTAAAAGGATTAAATTACATTGAAACATTGGTCAGGAAAAGGTTGAATCGAATCATCGATCTTATTATTACTTAGGTAGCAGTGATACATTACTGCATGTCGCTCACTGTTTATAATTTTATAATATGATTTTAAAATTATTGCTAACGTAATAATAACTTATAGGATCACACACATAGAACGTAATTAAAAGGGAATTAATTTAAATTATAAAGATTTAAATATGTCAATATGATTGATAATATTCAAATTACGAATTTAAATTAATAGGATAATTTATATATAGGTATATTAATTAAGTAAGACTTAATTAAGATATATATATATATATATATATATATATAAATTCGGATTTTATTAAATTAGGTTTTGAATAATTCCTTTTAATCGCTATATATATATGATATGTAGCAGCCATTTTTGGTATTATTCATTAACTAAACTCCTAGCCGTTCTTAGAGAGAGACTAGAGAAAAAACAGTTTTAGAAAATCCTCATCCTTGGTGGCTAGTACCACGTTTCCTTCTTCTGCAGATCGTATGACGATTGGCGGAGCGTTCGTGTGGATACCATAGAGACACAGTTCATTCGAATTACGTTAAAGATTCGACCGCATCGATTCTAACTTTAATAATCGGTATAATTTCTAACCTCTGAATTAATTGAATTTTGCGCATGGATCCTATTTTAGGGTTTCAAAATTGCCTTTAAATTGGTTTATTTCCGCTGTGTTTCTGTGCCGAAACCCTACAGTAGTATCACAGCTACTTGCAAAACGATTAATTCAGATAACGTGTTTAATTATTTTTGATATATATGATATGTGATGATACAATTTTACCGATCTGAAATTGATTATATTATTTTCGATATATATGATATATGATAATATAATTTTACCGAACTGAAATTGAGTATATGATATTCTGTAATCAATATATTCTGTTATTATGAATATCAGTAATAGATATGCATGTATATGATGTTCTGTTAATTGAGTATATGATATTTTGTAATCAACATATTCTGGTATTATGAATATCAGTAATAGATATGCATGTATATGATGTTCTGTTAATTGTATCTTTTATGGCGTAATAACAGTATACAACTTATGTTCTAATTGGATTAGAAGTATGCAGATTCAGTTTAATATGATTAATTGAAACTGGACATATATGATATGTACCGGGTGTATTGTTATTATGACTGTTTTGGTGGATTAAATATATGATTATGAAATTATTTCAGAGATTCGTATGGAAAAATTATGCAATACAGATGGTCGTGTCACCTATATGTTATATATAGTTTTCTTTAATTATATATAAATTGTTATGTGTTTATTGTGATATGCATGGTTCATAGTTATGGCCTTTTGACCCATAAGTTAGTGGTCTTTGGTTTTAAAATATGGCTTGCATGTCATGCCTTTCTATAAATTCTAATGTAATATTCTCTTCTCATCTAAATCCCCTCGAATGTAACTCGAGGTTTCTTTATGTCATGTAATAATCTGTAATTGATGAAGATGTCAAGATGGAGAACATGATGGAAAGATGATGATGGAGAGGAGGCACATGCTTGAAGAAGATCCAAGGAAGCTATTTATTTTAAGATCTTTTACCACCTTAGATTGACCTTCAATCCTTCATTAGCTTGAAAAGATTGACAGTGGATTGGGCCATAACTGTAACACATTTAATTTTGCACTTTATTTATGTTTGTATGTGATATGATATGATAAATAATGTGCATGCTTAATAAGATTAAGAATTGGTGAGATCTAAATTTATTTATAAAATCCCTCATTAAATTTACTAAGTCTAAATTAGATGTCTTCCAATGAATATCCAAACTGTTAAAATCATTGGGCCCGACTTAACTAAGTTATCTCAATAGGATTGTGGACTTAGAGGCATAGAGTTTGGTAGGTACCATTAAATGGACTAGAAACCAATATTGTTTACCAAACTATCCAAGAGTTATACATGATATAATTGACAAAAGGGTTGTCTACCTAAATAATTATGTTTTAAGAGATTAGCCAAAGATAACTTAAGTCATAATGAAATATGGATCTTGGCTCACTAGAAAGATTTAATAGAAAATGCTTTCCGAATTAATGGTGATGGCTATTAATTTGAATAAAATAGTGGGAAGTATATTTTGAATGTACTATTATCAATTACATAATATCAACTCTGCAATTTGACTTATTATTTTGGCACTTATAAATTATAGATATCAATTGCAAACAACAACAACACAAGTAGTCTTTCACTACAATCAGTCCTTGAGAAGGACAAGCTGAGTGGAATTAATTTCCTTGACTGGCACAAGAACTTGAGGATTGTCCTCAAACAAGAGCGCAAGCTATATGTCCTTGATGAGCCCATTCCTGCAGCACCAGCTGTTACTGCACCACGTGCGGAGCATAATGCTTACAAGAAGCATCAAGATGATGCTCTGGACGTGAGTTGTCTCATGCTAGCAACCATGAACGCAGAGCTTCGAAGCAACATGAGTTGATGGATGCTTATGAGATGATCGAGCATCTCAAGAAATTGTTCGAAGGGCATGCTCGACAGGAGATGTATGATACAAGAAAGGCGTTGTATCACTACAAGATGGGTGAACGTGATCCAGTTGGTCCACATGTGTTGTAAATGATTGGGTATATTGAGTAACTTGATAGGTTGGGTTTTCCAATCACTCTGGAAGCCCAAACTGATCTTGTTTTACAATCATTGAACAGCAGCTACTCTCAATTTGTTATGAATTATCTAATGAATGAAATTGAGAAACCACTTACTGAGTTATTGAGCATGTTAAGAACTACAGAGAACAACATAAGAACTACAGAGAACAACATGAAAAAGGCAGGACCCGCTCCCATAATGATGGTGCAAAAGGGGAATGCTAAGGGAAATTAGAAAGCCAAGAAGAAGATAGGATCTAAATCTAGTGCTAAACCTAATCCCAAAACCAAACATGCTTTAAAACCTAAAGGTGGGGTGGCTAAAGAAGGTGATTGTCACTTTTGTGGAAAACCTGAACACTGGAAAAGGAATTGTCATGTGGAAGAAGTGAAGAAAAAAAAGGAAGTGTGACTTCTGATTCAGGTATATATGTTATAGAAGTCAACTTGTCTACTTCTACATCATTGGTATTGGATACTGGATGTGGTTCTCACAATTGTTTTAATGTGCAGGAACTTCGAAGGAGTAGGACTTTGGCAAAAGGAGAGGTTGACCTACGAGTTGGAAATGGAGTAAAAGTTGTTACACTGGCCGTAGGAACTTATCATTTATCTTAGCCCACTGGGCTAGTATTAGAATTAGAGGATTGTTATTATGTGCCTGCTATAAGCAAAAACATTATTTCTGTTTCTTGTTTGGACAAGAAAGGTTTTTTATTTATAATTAAGAACAATCGGTGTTCGCTTTACTTAAATGATATTTGCTATGGTGTTGCACAATTGTTTAACGGTCTTTATATTCTTGATTTAGAAATGCCTATCTATAACATAAATACAAAACGATTTAAATCAAATGATTCAAATCCGACATATCTCTGGCATTGTCGTTTGGGCCATATAAATGAGAAACGCATATCAAAACTCCATAAAGATGGATTTTTGGATTCATTTGATTTTGAATCATATGAAAAATGTGAATCTTGTTTATTAGGCAAGATGACTAAAGCCCCTTTCACTGGACACAATGAACGGGCTAGCGATATATTGGGACTTATACATAGTGATGTATGTGGACCCATGAGCTCGTTAGTAAGAGGTAGGTTTTATTAGTTCATTATATTTACTGACGACTTTAGTAGATATGGATATGTGTATCTTATGAGACACAAATCCGAATCCTTTAAAAAGTTCAAGGAATTAAAGAATGAAGTTCAAAATCAATTTGGCAAAAGCATAAAAGCCCTTCGATCCGATCGAGGAGTAAAATATTTAAGCCAAGACTTTGATGACCTTCTAAAGGAGTGTGGTATTATATCACAGCTCACTCCACCTGGAACACCACAATGGAATGGTGTGTCTGAGAGGAGGAATCAAACCTTGTTGGACATGGTACGATCAATGATGAGTCATGCAGATCTTCCAATAAGCTTCTGGAGTCATGTCCTAGAGACAGCTGCATTCACACTTAATTGTGTTCCTACAAAAACGGTTCAGAAGACACCATATGAGATGTGGACTGGGAAACGTCCTTGTATATCATTCATGAAGATTTGGGGTTGCGAGGAATTTGTAAAACGTCCGGATTCTGACATGCTCGAACCCAAATCTGACAAATTTAATTTTGTGGGATACCCAAAGGAAACAAAAGGGTATTATTTCTACAAACCTTCTGAGTACAAAGTGTTTGTTGCTCGAACTGGTATTTTTCTAGAAAGAGAATTTGTCTCTAAAGGAAACAGTGGGAGGAAAGTAGAACTCGAAGAAATTCGAGAACCATAGAATATCATTGAACCTGAGTTGGAACGTGAGCAGGAACCACAAGATGTTGTGGAAAGTGAACCTGCTCAAATTACACAAGGAATTCGTAGATCTGGTAGGACACGCCAAGAGCCTGAGCGATATTATGGATATCTTATGACTCAAAACGGCGATGTGATGCTCATAGATCAGGATGAGCCTACTTCCTACCAAGAAGCTATGAATGGACCAGATTCTGAGAGATGGCTTGAAGCCATAAGATCTGAAATGGACTCCATGTATATTAACCAAGTATGGACTTTGGTTTATCCACTAGAAGGGGTAAAACCAATCGGGTGCAAGTGAGTTTTCAAGAAGAAAACCGACATGGATGGTAATGTACAAACCTATAAAGGACGACTGGTAGCAAAAGGTTACAAGCAAGTTCAAAGTGTTGACTATGATGAAACCTTCTCTCCAGTGGCAATGGTTAAATCCATCAGGATCTTACTTGCTATTACATCTTTTTACGATTATGAAATCTGGCAGATGGATGTCAAAACTGCTTTCCTTAACGGAAATCTCCTTGAGGATTCGTACATGACACAACCTGAGGGATTTGTCACTCCAAAGGATGCTGGAAAGGTATGTAAACTGCAGCGATCCATTTATGGATTGAAGCAAGCCTCTCGGAGTTGGAATCTTCGATTTGATGAAGCAGTCAAAGAGTTTGGCTTTATTAAAAATGAAGATGAACCTTGTGTATATAAGAAGGTTAGTGGGAGTCACATTATATTTCTGATATTATATGTTGATGACATATTAATTATTGGTAATGACATTCCTTCATTACAGGCTGTAAAAACATGGTTAGGAAAATATTTCTCCATGAAAGATTTAGGCGATACAACTTACATTTTAGGTATCAAGATCTATCAAGATAGATCGAGAAAAATGCTTGGCCAAAGTCAGAGTACATATATTGATAAAGTGCTAAAACGGTTCAGCATGCAAGAGGAAAAAAGAGGACACTTACCCATGACTTATGGTGTAAAGATCTCTAAGGTCCAATGTCCTAAATCACAAGATGATGAGGAGCATATGAGAAAGATCCCTTATGCTTTGGAAATTGGATCTATCATGTATGCAATGATATGTACTCGTCTAGATGTCTCGTATGCTTTGAGCATAATGAGCAGATACCAGTCAAATCCAGGTGAAGGTCACTGGACAGTTGTCAAGAATATCCTCAAGTACCTAAAAAAGACTAAGGATTCATTCTTGGTATATGGAGGTGAAGACGAACTGGCAGTAAAGGGTTACACAGATGCTAGTTTCCAGACTGACAATGATGACTATAAGTCTCAGTCGGGTTTTGTATTTTGCCTTAATGGTGGTGCTGTTAGCTGGAAATGTTCGAAGCAAGAGACAGTAGCCGATTCTACAACAGAGGCTGAGTATATTACTGCTTCTAGTGCAACCAAGGAGGCTGTATGGATTAAAAAGTTCATCACTGAACTTGGTGTTGTTCCAACCATTGTTGATCCAGTTGCTCTATACTGTGATAATAATGGAGCCATTGCACAGGCTAAGGAACCCAGATCTCACCAACGATCCAAGCATATACTTAGGCGATACCATCTCATCCGTGAAATCATTGATAGAGGAGATGTACATATAGGAAGAGTGCCAACAGATGATAATGTTGCAGATCCACTGACCAAGGCTTTGTCGCAGCAGAAGCACGACGGTCACACTAGTTCCATGGGTATTAGATACATAAATGATTGGCTCTAGTGCAAGTGGGAGACTGTTAGAGTTTATGCCCTAGAGGCCAATTATTTGATATAATTGCTTAACATTTTGATATTATATTTGATTAAATAATTGAATGATTTTATTATGGTTTTATTTACTGCGTTATATAAATGTTAACATATAAAAATCCTTAGGATAGTGATACAAATTATATAGTTTTAAGTATGTGACTTGAACATGAGATTATATAATTACAATTAGTATCAATGTTCTTAAATGTTCCTAGTCGAGTATCATTGTTGATGGGACAACAATGATGTATTAAGACTAGTATGTGAATTGACTGATGACCAAATCTCATTGGTCATAAATATATGAGATATTAAGTCAATGCATAGGTACATATTAGAGAACGATGTACTGGACAGACCCACCATGAGAATTCTATGTGGAGCATTATGCGAAGTGTCATTAGCAATTCTCATAGTGACAATGATGCAATGGTCCTCTGACCTGAAATCACTATATTACTACACGGAAATTTATGTACTTTGATATCAACAAATGTCACCTTTAATAGGGTGAACTATAAAGGTGATTATTGGGTACATCATGAATCGTGTGAGGAATATGAGTGATCTAGATGAATTTAACCCTCCTATATATTAGGGATGATATTCATAGGCCTCTTGATTGAGTAGGACAATGAAATGCATGGCCATGCTCAAATAGTTATTTGTTTCATATAGTCAACTCATTGATCAAAAAAACTCAGATTAAATTATGAAGGGTATGAAACATTCCATGACTCGAGTTTAATCTAGGATATTAAGGTTAAAAGGATTAAATTACATTGAAACAGTGGTCAGAAAAAGGTTGCATCGAATCATCGATCTTATTATTACTTGGGTAGTAGTGATGCATTACTAGATGTCGCTCACTATTTATAATTTTATAATATGATTTTAAAATTATTGTCAACGTAATAATAACCTATAGGGTCACATACATAGAACGTAATTAAAAGGGAATTAATTTAAATTATAAAGATTTAAATATGTCAATATGATTGATAGTATTTAAATTATGAATTTAAATCAATAGGATAATTTATATATAGGTATATTCATTAAGTAAGACTTAATTAAGATATATATATATATATATATATATATTTGGATTTTATTAAATTAGGTTTTGAATAATTCCTTTTAATCGTTATATATATGATATGTAGCAGTCATTTTAGGTATTATTCATTAACCAAAACCCTAGCCGCTCTTAGAGAGAAAACAGTTTTAGAAAATCCTCATCCTTGGTGGATAGTACCGCGTTTCCTTCTTCTGCAGATCGTACAACGATTGGCGGAGCGTTCGTGTGGATACCATAGAGACACAGTTCGTTTGAATTGCATTGAAGATTCGACCGCATTGATTCTAGCTTTAATAATCGGTATAATTTCTAACCTCTGAATTAATTAAATTTTTTGCATTGATCCTGTTTTAGGGTTTTAGAATTGCCTTTAAATTGGTTTATTTCCGCTGCGTTTCTGTGCCGAAACCCTACAATAAAAGCCATACTTTAATAAAATAAGTGTAGAATTCGAAATCTAAAATAAAATAATATTACTTACATACTACAGAGTATAGAAGAAAATATTATTTCTTACGAATATTGAAGAAAAATAATATTCATTACCTTAAAATGAAAGTACTTCTGACTGGTAGGGCGGGGATATTCTTGAAGAAAACTTATACTATTTTCTACGTCCAAAGCTTTCTTAAACTCTAAAGAAATACACTCAATATTATAGAAGACAAGGTATCCTAATGAAAACAAGGTATATAACATTTCAGATTCAGGATACCTTATTTTCAATTCAGATTCAAACTCTAAAGAATTCAATAATATATACTTATATTTATATATATATATATATATATATATATAAAATAAAACTGAGATAACTTCTCCTGATAGTTTTGAAAAATGGTAAGTGGGGGTCTAAATAATAAGTCAAATTTACAACAAATACTTCATAAAAATCCCCTCAATATTTTTAACAAATTCATCAATAATATAACTTGCAATATTAACAACGATCATTCACAGGAAAGATGGGGCTTTCTGATAAAGATTTCTCCTTATTGGCGCGCAATTAGGTGACAAAACCACTTTCCTCGACAGAACTTTCTAGACATTGTCAATAATGCAAATAATAATATGAATAACTTGTTATCTCAATTAATGATTTAATAATATAAAATATTGTGATAATAATTGAATCAATAACGTGAGATACTATGCAGCAATTATTGTGGCAATAATTGAATAAAAACTAAGTGACTTCTCACGTAAGCATCAAGTAGGAACTGTGGCCTATAGACTCGCCTTACCGTGCAAGTATGTCTCATGTTCATAACATTTTTCACATATCTATGTTACATAAATATGTGTAAGACCCGAACGACATTATTGAATTATAACAAAGCGAAATAGAGAAAGATTTAACGTATGAAGAGGTACCTGTTAAAATCTTGGATAAGAATGAACATATTCTACGCTTAAAGATTATACCTCAAGTTAAAGTTTTGTGGAGAAACCACAATATTGAGGAAATGACCTGGGAGTTAGAATCTAAAATAAAAACAAGGTATCCTCACCTTTTCGACATACCAGGTACATACACTAATTTTGAGGACGAAATTTTATAAGGAGATGAGATTGTAAGATCCCAACTTTTATGAATAAAGATTTAATTTTCTCTAAATGTTATTTTTGAATAATAAGGTGTGGATTTGATATAATTTTATAGTTATGGGTAATATTTACAAATTTTGTAAAGTATGCAAGTTGTCATAATATATTTGTTTGGTCAGGAAATATTCATTTTATCAGGGATTATTCGTACGAAGACACAATCATTGGTGGACCCCACAACGAAATTATTGTCTGATTTAGAAAGCGATAGAAATAACCTTTTTATAAAATAACGGCAAAACTTTTACCGTTAACTGTTGAAATACCCATTGATAAAAGTATAGTAATACGCGTAGTTGTACAGTAGCACGCGGTATTGTACAGTATCTTTGATTATTGATGCTTACGTGAGAAGTCACTAAGTTTTATTCAATTATTACCATAGTAATTGCTACATAGTATCTCATATTATTGATTCAATTATTGTCACAGTATCATCTACAAAATATTTTATATTATTAAATCAATAATTGAGACGACACAATTATTCATATTAATATTTACATTATTGACAATATCTAGAAAGTTCTATCGAGAAAAGGGGTTTGGTCGTCTAATTGCGAGCCAATAAAGAGAAATCCTTATCGTAAAGCCCCTTTTTTTATGGAAATGATCTGCTTGTTAATATTGTGAGTAATAATATTAATAATGAATAATTGTTGAAAGATCGTGTTGATTGAAGATAAGAATAATAATTGATGAGTGGAAGATTTTTGTTCAATTATCCTTTTAATTTGGTGTTTGTTCATTTAGTGTTTTGTTTTTCTTCCTTATGGGCCCAATTACCTTCAAAGGAGGTAATCTTTTGATTGGTTAAGCAATTTCTTCCTTTTACTATTGGTATTCCCTTCACAAAGGGGCAGCCTCTGATTGGCTAACCTTTTCTTTTCTTTTAATTACCTTCACAAGAGGGTACTCCCTTATTGGTTGATGGTTTCAAATTGAATAATGATGAGTTGCGCCCGTGAATTTTTCCTACTGTTCACCTATGATATTATTCAAATAGTACCCTGTCATTCTTCTATAAATAGGATGCTTAGTTTAGAAATGAAAATCACACCAAAATCAGAAAATTATTCTTCTATAATATTGAGTGTATTTCTTTTGAGTTTAAGGAAACTTTGAGTGTAGCAAATAGTGTAAGTTTTCTTCAAGAATATCTCCGATATACCAGTCGGAATTACTCTCATATTAAGGCAAGGGATATTATTTTGTTCAGTATTCATAAGAAATATATTTTCTTTCATACTGTATAGTATGTAAGTAATATTATTTCATTTTATATTCCTAAATCTACACTTATTTTGATAAGTATTGCCTCTATACTTGTTGGTTGATTTCGCAATCAATGAATACGTGCAAGTATACACGGTTAACAAGTAATAAAGTGATAAGAAAAGTATCGTTCCCACGAAGAATTATTTAATAAAAATTACCAATTATTAACTCTTAACCAAATCAATTTTATTTAAACAATCGCAAATTGTGATTAAGATAATTAATTCAAATAAATAAAGATTAAGACTCAAATAAATAAAGATTAAGACTCAACGAATGAATTTAGATAAATAAAGATTAAGACTTCAATATCCCCAATTATGAACTATAAATCAATTATTCAATTATCCCAATTATTATGCCTACTGAATTGTTAATAGGAATTCTCAAATGTCAAAAGTCCTTTTCCAAGTGATCATTTGACTTCTATTTAATCCAGATTAATCTTGTTATATTCCTATGCAAAATAATTGAATTAAACTCCTTCAATTCCAATTCCTTATGTGTTACATGCGGTGAACAGATATTTCCATTCAGTTCACGAACCTAATTATCCGTCATGCAAATAACTAAGTCACATGTTTTCATGGTCAGTTCTAACCCTAGAATTCATCTTTCAATTCCTTCTAGAGTAACAAGGTAATTATTGATCAGATAATTAATCAATAGGCTCAAGACAAAATAAACAATTCAATTTGACACAAATAATTGGAATACATTGAATAACTAATTAATAGACATAAAAGGTTCAATTGAAATCTTAATAAAAGAGTTAGTTCATAATTAATGAATTAAAACCAAGAATCCACAACTGAATAGACATTAAAAGATAAAAGTATGATAAGATAAGAGAATAAAATCTGTTGTCCGCAAATCTGATGTTCCCCTCTTGCTCTTGCTCTTGATCTTCAGTGTTCTTCAATCTGCTTCAATCTCTCATGGCTAATTAAGAGCTATGGTTTATATTCTAATCTAATGAAGTGTTTTATCTAAGATAATCTACGTAATCTCTCCTTATTTTATGCCTTACATCATGTATTTATAGGTTACAAGTCTAATTTTTAGCTTAGAAACAAACTCAATCCAATTTGGAGTCAAATAGGTGGCAAAATTCGCCCCAAAATACGTCCAAGCCTCACCAGACACTTCCACAGTGCCCCAGCGCTGAGCACGACACTGTCACACTGCTTCCCAGCGCCCCGGCGCTGCAAATAGCCTTGGTTTGGGCACACCGACACTGGCCCCATTTTTGGAAATTTTCTGCTCCGACGTCATTTGGGAAAATGGCCATAACTTCTTCGTCCGAACTCCGATTTCGATGATTCAAGATGTTTCGGAAAGAGGAAACGTAGATCTACAACTTTCATTCTTAAGTGTTTTGAAGTAAGGTCCGGAGAAATACTCAAATTGGCTCTGAAGTGATTGATGTGTAAATGGTAAGCCGAAAATGCAAATCTAGCCACCCCAAACGTCAATCCAAGTAACTTTTGTCTCAATTCCTACAAAAGAACATAAAACATACATGAATAGACACAAACACTTAAAATCAACCAAAAGATTAAGCTCAAACGCACTCAATTATGAGTATAAAACTCAATCATCAATACTCCTTCAAATTAGTAGAATATCCTTGAAATTTGCACTTCATCTAAGTATCATTTCACTGAAATATTTTTCTAGATATTCTTGTTATATTTTAATCTTTTCAAGATGGAGTACTATTCATGGGTACTATTCATACAAACGGCACTATTCATACATACGGTACTATTTACAGAATACTATTCATGAAGTACTATTCACTCGGGTACTATTCATGATAAAAATTAATTTCTTTTCTGTTCAAATTATTTTTGATACACGAATATTATTCTTAAATTTTACTCCACAAAGCAGTTATCATGTTGACAATTTGGACATTCTTAAACTCTGGATAAATTGAGTTATAAATCTTTAAAATTTATCATTGATCTCATTTGATTGATTCTTATATCATTGTCATCATCCTCATGCTTATATTATGATGGAAGTCATCTTTGGCTCAGTAGTGCATAGATGGACTATTGATTGGTATGATTATGATCATGAATTAAGTATTGGTATAATTATGACTTGTAATATTACAAATGAAGTGATAAAAGTCCACATTGGCCCGTAATGCATTGATGGACAATTATTTGGCATGATCATGACTATTGGTGATACTAACGAATATCCTTGGCCCATAGTCCATGGATAATTCGGTGAAGTGGATTATTTATTAAGATGTGTTATAGAGATAAAATATTGATGATGAACTTTTAAATCATAGAAGATAGTAGATATCATGCTCTACTTGACTTTTCTAATGATTTCTTGTTCCGCTGCAGTTAAAATCTACGAGAAAATATTCGTGTTAAAACTCTCAGCTTACGTTTGTTGTATTGTATTACTGAAGTTTGTATTTAAATTATGTACCATGTTTTTGGTGACTCAGAATGGGTTGTGTAGACCTATTTTGGGGACGTCACAAAGAATATTATGACTAAGATAATGTAGAACAAATTATCCTTAGTCCTCAACAGGGAAAAATCTGATAGAATACAATAAACAACAAGTTTTAGATCAACAACTGCAGCAAAAACAGCAATCCATTAAAAGAGTCAAGTAGATAATGATGTCTACTATCTTCTATGATTTAAAAATCTATCATCAATATTTTATCCCTGCAATACAAATCAATAAACATTTCACATCAACGAATTATCCATGCACTACGAGCCAAGGATATTCGTATGTATCACCAACAAATTATCCATACACTACGGGCTAAGGATATTTGTTTGTATCACCAGCGGTCATGATCATGCCAAACAACTGTCCATCTAGGCACTATGGGCCAAAGATGACTTTTACCACATTATTTATCTGTAACATTACAGGTCATGATTATACCAATACAAAATTCCTAGTCATAATCATACAATCAACAGTCCATCTATTCACTACGGGCCAAAGATGACTTTTACCACAACATAAGAACGAGGATGGTGACAATGATATAAGGAATTAATCAAGTGAGATCAAGAATAAATATTAGATATTTATAATTCAATTTATCCAGAGTTCAAGAATGTTCAAATTGTCAACATAATAACTAATTGTGGAGTAAAATTCAAGAATGATATTCATGTATCAAAAATAATTTGGACAGAAAAGAAATCACTTTTGTAGTGAATAGTACCCCATGAATAGTACCTGAATGAATAGTGTTAATTGAATAGTACCTCGTCATGCAAAGTACCCTGAATAAATAGTACCCCGAGTGAATAGTACCCCGAATAAAAATATTGAAATAAGAAAGTTCAGACCAATATTCTAATGAAACGATACTAGATGAAGTGCAAAACTCAAGGATATTCTGTTAATTTCATGGATTATAGAAGCAATACTTACTATAGTATGTTTAGATTTAAGAATATGAAAAGAAATAATATACAAAACTATAAATAGATTTTTACCCGTCATGTGGTAATTCGCGTAGACAGATCTTTTCAACAAATAAAGAACGAGTACGAAGGGTTATTCACCATGCATGCGGTAATCCGCGTAGACAGGTTAGTCCCACATATTAAAGAATGAATACGAAAAATAATATCTCTTACGAATACGAAAGAAATAATACCCCTTACCTTAGTAAAAGATTAGATACTGCAATAGTGAAGTAGCAAAATACTCTTCTTCTTTCTCTCTATAATTTCTCTCTCTATAGTTTCTCTTGTGAGTCTTAGTGAATTGGTGAGAATGAAAGAATATTTTATTTATAGGAGAATGAACTAAATAGTAATTGATTCACGGATGGTCCAAATTGATTTACTATTAAAAAGGACAGTCCATGTTGATTTACTATTAAAACCACAGCCGACCTTCCATATTGATTTACTATTAAAACCACAACCGATGGTCCAGATTGATTTATAATTAAAACTACAACCGACGGTTCAGATTGATTTACTATTAAAACCACAACCGACGGTCCATATTGATTTACTATTAAAATCACAACCAACGGTCTGAAAAATTAGTACATCTCCCCATGCAATAATAAGTTAAACTTACAACAAATGCCTAATGACAAACCCCTCTATTTATATCAAAAAATTTAATAAATATTTACCACAAATCATTTATCTTTAATAAACACATTTTTAATCTTTTAATAATTATTCATCATTAATATTATAACTCAAAGTATTGACAACCAGATCATTCTCAGGAAAGAGGGGGCTTTCCGATAAGGATTTCTCCTTATTGGCGCGTAATTAAATAACCTAACCCATTTCATCGACAGAACTTTTTATACATTTTCAATAATACAAATAATAATATGAATAATTGTGTCGTCTCAATTATTGATTTAATAATATAAAATATTGTGCAGATGATAATGTGACAATAATTGAATCAATAATATGAGATACTATGCAGCAACAACTGTGATAATTATTAAATGAACTGAGTGACTTCTTATATAAGCATCAATAATAAGAGATACTGTACAATACTGTGTGCTATTGTGCAACCATGCATATTACCGTTCTTTTATCACCGGTATTTGAACAGTTAACGGTAAAAGCTTTGCCGTTATTTTTATAAAAAGGTTATTTCTGTCGCTTTCTATATCCGACAATTATTCCTTTGTGGGGTCTACCAATGATTATGTCGTCGTACAAATATTCCACGACAAAAAGAATATTTTATGACAACTTTGCTTACTTTGTAAAATTTTCATATATCACCCTTAACTTTAACCTTTCATCAATTCAACCTTTTACTAAATATAATAATAATTATAAGAAAATTAAATACTTTCATTTCAAAAAATTTGGGGTCTTACAATTATGTCATTTACTTCTTAAATAAACCTTAGTGTGACCATTTAGGATCTCCATATTAAACCGATTCTGAATAAATCAATTAGAAAAATTCTAATCTTATTTAAATAAATAAATTAACTATTTAATTTATTTAAATAAATAATATTTATTCTACAATAAGGGTAAGCCCCCTTAGCAATCAACTACTTTTCAGATAATATAAATTTTAACATTAATCGTAAAAGAACCCTTGAGTAAATAGTTATCATATAATTCAATCCTTCACCATATAATGTCTCAATTAAATATAAGACATGGAATTACTGTCAAGTCATATTTTATTTAATTACATGTATTTCGATTCTCAAATGCACAACTCCAAATAATGCAAATTAGAAACTCATTTCTAATTTCATTATGCATTATCAAAGGATTACTGAGTTGTCATTTATCGAATCACATAGTACATTCTCTCCTTTTACTAGAAGCGGTAGATTCTTTGTTAATCATTCATTATCTCCATGTATAACTTATTATACCTAAGCATAGTCGTTAATATACCCTAAGGGTCTTCAGGGACATTGTCAAAGTATAACTCATCATACACAAGATACTATGATAATTTGAAGTCTAAGGATCACTTGTACTACTATCATTATAGGAATTTCTATTGACAGACAAGTAAAACACCATTAGATATTCCTTAGCGAGCCACATTCAGTGAACTTATTCTCCAATAAGCACCTACATAATTGCTTTAGTGTCTCCACACAAATGATCATGAGATCTATCATCATCATCTAATGAGCAAGCAATGTATGTACCAATCTATCCAAATTCACTAATCTCCTTTTTAGTAATCCAACGATTGAGAACAATTTTAGTTTATGAGTTATCTAAGAATTTAGATCTCATTAGCATGATTATCATCATGATTCTAAAAGCATTACTCAAAACTATGGGTTTATCACATATTATGAAACAAAATCGTGTAGATAAATTAAAAACCTTTAATTAAATAATTATTTTATTAATAAATGAATAAAATTGTTACAAAGTATATGCTTTATCATCAAACATGATTGGCTTGTGTGCGTACTACTTACATTTTGGAGGCAGTTTCACACGCCTTGATAGCGAAACCTTTATCTTTCATTTTTCTCTCTGAGATGGTTTCAACCCTTTAATTTAGTTCATGCTCTACGCTAATAGGTAAGAAGATTACCATAGAGCTTTTGTATAGTCATCTCACGCAATTCTTCAACTCGCGAATGGCATTGGTTTTAGCATCCCATTTGCTTGGTAGCACCCTCATGAATTTTATGTTAAGGTCTTTATTGGGATAGATCTTTCCATAAGATCTTAGAGAGTTAAGGAGCACATTAAACATTTCATATGTTGTTGTGATATTCTCTCTAGGCATATGAGAGAACATCTCATACTGCTGGGTCAAGAGGGAGTGTTTATTCTCCCTGACTTCTTTAGTGCCATCATGCATCACCAATATGACTTCCCAGACTTCCTAAGTAGTTTTACAGTTGACTACATTCTTAAAAAGCTCATCTTTTAGAGCCATGGACATGATATTTTTGGCTCTATTATCTAGCTATACCAACTTCTTGTCATTATCTGGTCATTCGATTCTTAGCTTAATAGTCATCTTATTTAGATCTTCATTTGTTGGTACTAACTTTGTTGGAACGTATGGACCATTGATAACAGAATCAAATAAATCATCATCTATTGCGCCCATATATGCCTGCATACGAACCTTCCAGTTAACAAATTTTTCTCTATTTAAAAGGGGTGATTTATTTCCACCACCAAGCTCAAAACTAGTTTTGTTGTGTGTCATATAATCAACTCAAAGTGTAAGTTTTATGTTCGTGAGAACCTGCTTTGTTACCAATTATTGTTTCCTAGAGGCATAAAAAGATCTAGAAGGGAGGGTTGAATAAATCCTTTAAAAAAAATTCACTTTAAGAAAGTATTACCATATAGTTAATTAAGCACATTAGAATGTTAGTTTAAAATCTCCTTAAAGATTTAATGAAATCCCAGTTATGAATTTCGTTCTTATTAATTTTAGGTACAACAAATAAAATGACAAAATATAAAGACTGAAAGAAAATCACATATAATGATATAAGTGGTTCAAAGACTGAATAACTACTAGTCCACTCTTCTACTCTATGAGTAAAAAATCTATTAAAGATATAAATCACAAAGATCTTTTATAACTGAACCATTCAGGTTTCTTCGAGTCACAAAGTCTCAAAATAGGGACACTCAGTCCAAACCACAAAGATCTCTTCAAGTTACTTAGAGTTGGGATATGGTCACAAAGACAATGAATCAATGTTGTTGAGGTTTTTGTTGTAAGATGTTGCTAATTTGCAATAAGCTTGACTACTTTAGTACTTAGCATCTTGAAAAAGTACTTCAATTTCGTAAAGCTGAGGTCTTTTTGCTTTGACAGAATTTCAGCATGCTGATTTGTGATTTATACTGTTTATTTGAATCTTCTTTCCTTTTATAAACTTGTTTGAGTTCTTCTCATTACAAAGTTCTCATTAAGCATTTAATACTCTAATACTCGATGATCCTTGATGTTGACTTCTATGGTGGATGTGTCAGCTTGGTTTCAGATTCTTTAACTTGTCAAATCATTCTTCAGTTCCACCAACCACATAGGTAAGTTATTACTTCGCCAAACTAGCTGTTCAGAAATAAATATCTTCTGATCTTCGATTTCAACTAAGGATATTTGGTTTTGCATTAGGTTCTTCAATCTTCAACACTCCTTATTATCAGTCCTCTGTCAGTTCTGACTTGCTCTACAAATAAAGTAAATCGTAAAGTCAAATGAGGAACATAGAATCTCTACTTGACTTTGCTGTACGACCTGAGCTCTACGTTTTGATCCACGACTGATTACTCTACGAATATAGAGGAACTCTATGATTGTACTCTATATGATATGTTCTACACAGGATAACTTACTCTGTGTTTACTCATTCATTCTAAGAACAAACGAGTAGCTTTACGATCGATTAACAGTACACTACGATCATCTTAATCCTATCATCTATACATCATTTTAGCTCTATAAGATCAACCTAACACGTTTGATCTTTTATACTTTAAGTCCTTGTACACTACGATCTTAGAAAGTAATTTACAAGAAAATATTGATATACATATACATTTATCATATATCATATATCATCATCAGACTATATAATATTTCATATTATTGAATCAATAAGTGTCACAGTAGTAACTGCACAGTATTTCATATTATTGAACCAATAATTATCACATTATTTCATATTATTGAACTAATAATTGTCACCGTAGCGAGGGTAGTAATGGAAAATTATGTAATTAAACTTCACGGGTATTAAATAGATAGACAAACTCATTATTTGAAGAACAGCGATATATGTGATATTAATACATTAAGACAATAATGCAAAAGATGAATAATATAATAATAATTGTGAATAGTAAAGAAAAATATAATATTAAAATATGAAACATGTAGATAACTTATATGCGGTAGATTAAAGATAATCTTGAAATGTGAAACGTTCAGATAAGTGATGAATAATATAGATTAAAGATCATCTTTAAATGTGAAACCTGTGGATAAATGATGAATGGTATAGATTAAAGATAATCTTGTAATGTGAAAAATGTGGTTAAGTGATGTTTTGTGGATGTTAGTTAAGTTTTGGCTATAAATAGAGAGGTTTAGCATAAGAAGTTTCATAACTTTCTTTCTTATCATTCCTTCTACTCTCTAAAAATTGTTTAGTGTAAGTTTCTTTGAGTGTGCTAAGGCTAACTTGAGTATTGGTGAATATCATCACTAAGAGTGCAAAAATTGTCCTGGTAAGTTTTTCTATAAAAATTGCATAAGTACCCACCCACACATCCGTGTTTATAACTCTTTCTTTAGAAGATATATTTTGAAAAGCTTCCTTTGGAATATTATCTTGAAATATTACTTTATTCATTCAAAAACTATTTTGAAGTTTATTCTACTCTTTTCTATACACTGCACAAATTTATATTATTAAGTCACCTTTGACGAGTTCATAATATACGAGTTAGTGCACACCATGAAACTTATATCTGGTAATTACTAATTAAATTATAAATAGGAAACTGATAAATTCACAATAGAAAATGATATTTTTACATGAAAATTATCGTTATATATACTATAGCGACAATTTTCACCGTCGCTATAAATCTATAGCGACACTTTTCATGTGAAAATATCAAAAAGTATTGTGGAAATATCAATTTTCTAAAAATATACATATAGGTTGATGAACTACATACAAAACATTATCTAATCACGTGTTAATGTAAGAGATGTCATTTTCATTCATACACCTAAATTTATAATAAGAAATTATTATTTAATTCTACAGCCTTATCATTAAATGGTGAAAATTTCTGAAATGATTAGAATTTTCTTAATAATTGATACTTCATCTAATATCTTTTGAACTGAATCTTCCTGTTGAATTTTAACTGTTATATTTTGTAATAACCAAGAATTTTAAGTCACTTTATAAGTAAATATATTAATGATATTAAAAACTTTGTGGCATATAGTGAAAAAATATGTGATGACTTTGTGGGAAAGTTGTATGGCTAAATGAATATATATATATATATATATATATATATATATATATATATATATATATATATATATATATATATATATATATATATATTTGGTATGTATATATATATGTATATTTATTAATTATGTAAATAGAATTCAAAAGGAAAGCTACATAACCTAGTTATACCTTAGGTGTGGTAATTAAATAACTTAAGGGTTATGACATTGAGAGAAATGTTAGTATTTAAAATTTATACTAACGTAAGAGCTTAATCATATTGTCTCAATTGAGTATTTATTTTAAACCTAATTAAAACAAGCCTAATTGGGTTATAAAGTTAAACGGACATGAGTAAGTATTTAAATTTCAATATAGTGGGGATAGAAACCTTAAATAAATAATTAGGGTAAGAGAGATTAAAAGTATTGAACTATATATGTTACTCTCATTGTCCAAATAATTAATTAGGAAGCCCAAAGGAATTAAATTGAAGGACCAATCTTTAGCCCAATTACTAAGGGACATTTTGGATATTTGATTAATCAAAATTGGTATTAAAAATAAAGCAAAAATGGGGCAAAAAGGGGATGAGTGGTCGAGCACTTAGTGCCACTTTTGGCCTTATGATGTGATAATTAAGTTGTCATTTTTGTTAACTAATCTTCTTACTTACAAAAAGCACATATGTGTCAAGCTCCCATTGGTTTAAAATCTTAATTAAGATTACATGTAATCCTAAAAGATAAAAATTATAAGAGATAGGGGTTATTATGGTAAAGAAAAATATGGATACATATGGTATATCTATTTTTATATATTAAACACCTAATACTTCATTTTTACTCTCATTTGCTCTCATTTCACCTATAAGCATAACAAAAGAAAGAAATTAGAGATAGAGGGAGGTCGGGAGGATAAGAGAGGAGAGAGGGAGAGAGCTCAACCTCCTATGCATCCTAAGCGCATAAACTACTTTGGTAAACCTAGAAGAATAGCTAGAAGATCAAGGTGATGTTCTATTCTAGTTTCTTCCTTCTTATTTTGGTTTATTTTTAAAGTTTTGGAGGGGTTATGTTCTAAGACTCAAAATATCTTAGATATACATGTTTCATGTAATTATCTAGCTATTTTGAGTGTTAGAATGAAGATCCAAAGGAAGAAAATGAACTTATGTTCCTAAAGGGTGAAAACCCCTAACTTTTCTTCACTTGGATCATGTGTAACTTTAGATCTACACCTCCTATTTGTGATCCGTCAAAGTGGGATGCTAGATATGTTACTTAACTACTAAACTCAAGTGGTAGCACTCAAAAAACACTGATTTTTAAAGCCTTAGTGGCTGGTGGAACCAAAACAGTCCATTGTGGAACAAAAGGTAGTGGACAGTTTATGGCCATTTGCTAACAAGGGTATTTTTGTCCTTTTTATGTACTTTAAAAATTCTGGAAAAAAAATCAGTAACATACTTTGATGAGTTATATACATTTAAAAAGAAGAATGGACATTTTTGGATGTGTAGAAGGGAAGTTATGGACTTTACAAGAAATGACTCTTTTAAACGTAAACATGAATAAGTCTGTGTGTAACTCCAAAAACAATGACATTTGTACTGGAAGTACATATAACAAGAACATTCTTTGAAAGTTTCGGAATTGTTGGACAAAAATTAGATTTATGAAAAATATTACAAGATCCGGTTGTTTTAGGCACTTTAAAAATAGTAAATCAAGTTGGAAAATTCCAGGAAATTTTGGTGATCATCAGGAATTTATATTCTGTCCGATTCCAGAAAATTAATATTTTTGGAACTGTTTTGGTATTTTTCTTGTAAATGGTATTGTTATGAATAAATGAAAATAAATAGTTAGGTGATGTCATAAATGGTAAAAATGTGATGTAAATGCTTGGAAACCCTAAATTTGTTGATTCTAATTATTAGATGGTATTTGGGTAATTTTTGATGTGAACGAATATTTATGATATTTTATGGTTATTAAATAAATTTATTATTTAAGGGTAAACCATTAAAATAAATTGTTTATTGGTTTGATAAAAGATTAAAGTATTATTATGATACTAATAATATTATAATAAGATATTTTTAAATAACCAATAATATTTAGTTTAAGATTGGATTTAAAATATTATTAAATAATTAATAATATTAGATTAAAGCATTAATAAATGATAATATTATTAAATGACTAATAATACTAGATTAAAATATTATTAATGTAATTAATAATATTAGATTAAAATATTATTAAAAGATTAATAGTATGCAAGCAAGAATGGAGATAAAATTTTTATAGTTAAAGCAGGAGAATATGTCAGTGTCTGAATACGCTGCCAAATTTAATGAGTTAGCCAGGTTTGCCCCACATCAGGTGAATACTGAGGCAAGGAAGGCAAAGAGATTTGAGAACGGGTTAAAGCAGTGGATTTTCGGTAACGTAGTAGTATTGCAAATCAATTTGTTCTCAACTTGGTTGGAGAAAGCTCTCATTGCGAAAGGCAGGAGTGAAGTAGTTTCAAAGTACAATCGAGAAAAGAGTAAGAAGAAGGTCGAAGGAGGTAATCCAAATGCTAGCAGTGGAGGTAGTAACAGTAGGAAACGTAAGTGGAGCAACAGCGGCAACAATTTTGAAGGTTAACAAGGAAGTGTACAACAGAAGAAGAAAGCATGTGGGACTATGGAAAGAGTCACTCGGGAGAGTGTGTGAGGGGGAAAAATGCTTGTTACAACTATGGGCAAGAAGGACATATTTCACCAAATTTTCCTAAGCCAAAGAAAGGAAGTTGTTTTTCATGTGGAGGAATAGGACATCGATTCAAGGATTGTCCACTAAAGAAGAAAATCGATGGAGGAAGCAGCATTAGGGGCAGTTACACTAAGTTAACCAGTGGAGGACCAGCCCAGCCCAGCCTAACAAGCCGATAGCTAGAACCTTTAACATGATTATGCAAGATGCAGTGGCATACATGGAGGTGGTGTCAGGTATAATTCTGATCAATAATAAAAATTCATATATGTTATTTGATTCATGAGCTACCTGTTCTTTTGTATCTGATGAATTTGCTAAAAGGTTAGATTTACCTCGCAAAAAGTTAAAAAACGCAATGAATATAGATTTTGCAAACAAAGAAGTGATCCCTACAGAGTTTATCCATAGAAACTGTTGTATGGAAATAAGGGGACATAAGTTAGCTAAGCATGAATTTAATTCTGATACGCCTAGGAAAATTTAATGTGATACTAGGAATGGATTGGTTATTTAACCATGAGGCAGTCATTGACTGTCAGAAGAAAAACATACGCCTTAAGACACCGAAGAAGTCTAAGGTTGTATTTTATAGTAGAAAGTCGCCAAGACAAATGAGTTGCTTGACGATGATGCATGCCAGAAGAATAATAAAAAATAGATGCGAAGGTTATTTGGCTCATGTAGTGGATACACAGATGGTGAATTCTGACATGGACAGATACCTGTAGTTAACGAGTTTGGGGATGTCTTTCTATAGGAATTTTCGGGACTCCACCAATACAGAGAAATAAAGTTTGTGCTCGATTTAGTATCGGGGACAGCGCCGATATCAAAAGCACCATATAGGATGGCTTTAGTAGAAATAAGAGAGTAAATGGTGCAATTGTAGGATTTGTTAGACAAAAAGTACATCCAACCTAGTGTATCTCTATGGGGAGCGCCTATGTTGTTTGTAAAGAATAAGGATGGATCGATGAGGTTGTGTATAGATTATAGAGAGTTGAATAAGGTGACAATTAAGAATAAATATCCGCTACCATGAATAGATAATTTGTTTAATCAAATTAAAGGAGTGAGATGTTTTTCAAAGACTGATCTAAGGACTGGTTATCATCAGTTGAAGGTGAGAATGGAGGATGTACCAAAGACAGCATTTAGGACTCGTTGTAGCCATTATGAGTTCTTAGTGATGTTGTTTGGACTAACGAATATGCCAGCTGCTTTTATCGACTTGATGAATTGAGTGTTCAAGCAATACATGGACAAGTTTATGGTTGTGTTCATTGACGACATTCTGGTTTATTCAAAGACTAAGGGGGAGCATGCCAAGCATTTAAGAATAGTACTGGAGACATTGAGGAAGGAGAAGCTTTATGTAAAATTTTCAAAGTGTAAATTCTGGTTGAAGATAGTTTAATTTTTGGGGCATGTTATCAACAACGAGGGAGTATCGATAAATCCATCAAAGGTAGAAGCGATGAAGAATTGTGGACAACCAAAGGCAACGACAGAAGTCAGAAGTTTCTTGGGATTGTAAGGATATTACCGAAGTTTTATTCAAGATTTCTCGAAGATAGAGACTCCATTGACAAATCTTACCAGGAAAGCGGTTAAGTATGTGTGGATAGAGAAATATGAGCAGGGTTTTTAGGAGTTAAAGAAGAGATTGAGTGAAGCACCTATGTTATCCTTACCAGATAATACGGATGGTTTTATAGTATACAATGATGCGTCACACAAGGGACTAGGTTGCGTACTGATGCAGAATGGTAAAGTCATTACGTGCGTGTCATGAAAATTAAAGGACTATGAGAAAAGATACCCTACCCATGACCTGGAATTGGCTGCGGTAGTGTTTTCCCTTAAGATCTGGAGACATCATCTCTATGAAGAAAAGTGTGAGGTATACACAAATCACAAAAGTCTAAAATATATCATTACATAAAAGGAGTTGAACATGAGGCAGAGGAGGTGGTTAGAATTGATAAAAGACTAAGATTGTGAGATTTTTTATCATCTTGGGAAGGCCAATGTAGTAGCAAATGTTTTAAGCAGAAAAAGTAGAGAGAAGTTATTCATTTTGACAGAGCAAGAAGAGTTAGTAAAGGAAATGGAGAAAATGGAGTTGAAGGTGAAAAATTTGAAGAATTTAGATAAATTAATAGAAATGGAAGAAAGTCTGACTCTACTCGACAAGGTGAAAGAGGCACAAGAAAATGACTAAGAATGTGGTAACATCAAGAATCGGTTAGCTGAAGGCGTTGAGTTGAAGTTCAAGATCGATGGCACCAGATTGCTGAGATTTGAACGACGAATTTGGGTACCTTTAGTACCAGAACTATGAGAGGAGATTTTACAAGAAGCGAATAATACAAGATACTCGATAAACCTAGGAAGCATGAAGATGTATCAGGATTTGCGTTAACACTTTTGGTGGCCTTACATGTAAAGAGAGGTTGCAAATGTGTCAGCAGATGTTTAACTTGTCAGAGAGTCAAGGCAGAGCATCAACGACCGAGCGATTTATAACAGCTATTAGATATTTCAGAATGGAAATGGGAGCAAGTCACGATGGATTTTGTGATGAGACTTCCAACAATGTAGAAAAGGCATGACGCCATATCAAGATCAGGTATAATTTGGATCAGTTAGCCAAATTATATATCAAATAAATTATTTTGAGACATGGAGTGCGGATATCAATTATTTTTTATAGGGATCCGCACTTCACGTCAAACTTTTGGAGGAGTCGTTAAGAAAGAATGGGGACACAACTAAGGTTGAGTACCGCGTATCATCCACAGACCGATGGGAAAAGCAAGAGAATAATTCAAACATTAGAAGACATGCTCAGAGCCTGTGTGATGGACTTCAAGGGAAGCTTGAAGGATCATCTTCCATTAGTAGAGTTTGCATATAACAATAGTTATCATGCAAGCATTATTATATGACCGTAGGAAGCACTGTATGGGAGGAAATATAGAACGCCCTTATGTTAGGATGAAGTAGGTGAACGCAGACTGTTGGGGCCAGAGTTGATGCAGCAAACCGTGGAGATCATCAAGGTGATAAGGGCTCGACTGATAGCAGCTCAGGACCGTCAAAAGAAGTATGCCGATTTGCATCGCAAGAAAAGAGACTTCGAAGTGGGAAGTTAAACATTTTTGAAAATATCTCCCTAAAAAGGAAATATAATATTTGGAAAGAAAGGTAAACTGAGTTCGAGATTTATTGGACCATTCGAGATACTGAGGAAGATAAGCGAAGTGGTGTAGGAGGTAGTTTTACCTCCTGAACTGGAGCATATTCATAATGTGTTTCACGTGTCAATGATGCGTTTGTATAAACCTGATTACAAGAACGTAATATCGTATGAACCAATTCAAGTCGAGAAATATTTATCTATGAAGAAATTCCTGAAGAAATTTTAGATAGGAAAAAATAGAAATTAAGGAATAAAGTTATACATTCTGTAAAAGTTCTATAAGATCAACCTAACATGTTTGATCTTTTATACTTTAAGTCCTAGTACATTAAGATCTTAGAAAGGACTTTAGAGGAAACTATTGATATACATATACATTTATCATATATCATCATCAGACTATATAATATTTCATATTATTGAACCAATAAGTGTCACAGTAGCAACTGCACATTATTTCATATTATTGAACCAATAATTATCACATTATTTCATATTATTAAACTAATAATTATCATCGTAGCGAGGGTAGTAATGGAAAATTATGTAATTAAAATTCACGAGTATTAAATAGTTAGACAAACTCACTATTTGAAGAAAAATGATATCTGTGATATTAATACATTAAGACAATGATGCAGAAGATGAATAATATAATAATAATTGTGAATAGTACAAAAAAATTTAATATTAAAATATAAAACGTGTGGATAAATATATGTGGTAGATTAAAGATAATCTTGAAATGTGGAACGTGTGCATACGTGATGAATAATATAGATTAAAGATAATCATTAAATGTGAAACGTGTGGATAAGTGATGAATGGTATATGATAAGTAGGTTTTATACCTACTTATCCGATATCTATTACTTGAATTAGTTGCTTAAACTCATGTTTCTTTGTTACTTTTCATGAATTTTGTATTCATTTTGTTGATTCTATGCTTGGGAACTGTGTGAGCGACTATTGGTATAAAAAAGTAAGGAAAAGCAATACGGACATCATTTGGGCTTTCATGTTCATTTCATGTTCTTGGCTTAGAACTTAGATTATATTGTAGAGCTTCTTCTTAGCTTTCCGGAACATCTTTAATCATTTCAATCGGATTTCGGATGCAAAAGTTATGACCTTTGTGCCAACAGACGTTAAACTTAAACGGGTGGCCATTTGCATAGCAGTCACTTCCAAGACAAATTCGACCTTCATTCGTCAATTATTTCTCATTTCACAAAGAATGAAAGTTATAGAACTTGTCGAGATCTTCGATTTGATAGGTGGCAGGCCCCATAACTCCTCATGAATCAAATGTTATGGTCATTTTACCAAAAGACACTACAACAAAAAATCTATGGTGCGGGCGCGCCAATTTCTAATGCATTTTGGGTACAGCCGTGCCAGTCCCTGGACAAGGAAAATGTTATCTGCTACTTGAGTGCGGGCGCACCCAACTCCAGGCTATTTCCAGCGCGACCGCGCCACTTCGGAAGTTAACTAGAGCTGACTTTTTCATTAAACAGTGCAATTGGAGCATAACTTGGGCGAGGGGTTAATTAGGGCTTATATATAGAAAACATATCAGTATGTAAAGTGAGATTCCACCCTTGGGGATCAATTTAGATTACATTTTCTCTTTTCTTTTCTTTCCTTATTAGATTATATTATATTAGAACCCTAGATTAGCTAAGATTTGGGGATTGAAGCAATTGAAAATCCTTGAAAGTTTAGAAGTGAAACAAGAGAAGAAACTCATATTTGCTATTCTTAATCCTTAATTCTCTTTACTTCTATTTGTATCTTTCAATGTATATTCAATTGCGAATCATGGATTCTAGTTCAATCATGAATTAAACTCTATTTTGAGATTACTATGGATCTTGTTGTGTAGTTTACTTTAATATACTTCCTTGTTAGTCTTATTAATGGTTATTGGATTGTCTATTGTTGTAAGACCCTAAATTTTATGAAATGAAAGTATTCAATTTTTATAATTATTATTCTATTTAGTAAATGGTTAAATTGATAAAAGGTTAAAGTTAAGGGTGATATGTGAAAATTTTACAAAGTAAGCAAGTTGTTATTCGTTGTGTCAGGGAATATTCGATTGGTTGGGAAATATTCATTTTCACAGACAATATTCATTCGACGGCATAATCATTGGTGGACCCCCCCCCCCCAATGGAAGTATTATCGTATTTAGAAAATGACAGATTTATCTTTTATTAAAAATAATGGCGAAAATATTACCATTAAAACTGTTGAACTACCCGGTAGTAAAAGTACAATAATACGCTGTGATTACATAGTAGCACACGGTATTTATTATTGATGCTTGCGTAAGAAGTTCACTCGATTATACTCAATTATTGCTACAGTAATTGCTGCATCATATCTCTCATATTATTGATTCAATTATTGTCACAGTATCATCTGTATAATATGATATATTATTAAATCAATAATTGAACGACAAAGTCATTCATATTATTATTTGCAATATTGATAATTTCTAGAAGTTTTGTTAAGGAGAGGTTTGGTCACCTAATTATGCGCCAATGGGAGAAATCCTTATTGGAAATCCCCCTCTTTCTTGGGAACGACCTGGTTGTTAAATATTATAAATTATAATATTAATAATGAATAAGTTTGTGTTGATTAAAGATGAAATTGATAGGTCCATTGTGTTAGAATTTTAGTGTTAGTGAAAATCGACATTTATTTCGATAATAATTGATGTCTGGAGGTTATATTCACCAATCGGGTAATTAACCGAATAAATGAGCAATTAATTGCTATTGATTCACATGATTATAACTATTTATTCACATGTGTGTACTATTGATTCACATTCATTTACTATTAGGGGATTTGGTGCAAGATTGATAATACTTGTATGACTAAGTTAAAAATGGAGGTATAGATGGAGGTACTATACTATAATTCATATTTTCACATGTCTAGAACTATTGATTCACATGATTTACTATTAGGGGAGGTGGTGCAAGTTTGTGGGACTAAATTAAAATTGAAGAAAAAGATGGAGGTATTATACTGTAATATTTTGAGCCCCAAAATGTGCAATTATTGAAACTATATTTTTCTATAAATAGAAGCTCATTCTTCCTTCATTTCTCACTAATTCACTAAAGCTATAGAGCAATTATTATAGAGAGAAAGAAGAAGAGAAGTCTGTTACCTCACTATTCCAGTATCCAGTCTTCTTTTGAGGTAAGGGGTATTATTTATTTCATATTCTGAAGAGATGTTATTTTTTGTATTCGTATGAATATTATATTCGTTAAATATTCGTAAGGAATATCATCTTCGTTCAATATTCGTAGGAATATTATTTTCGTTCAACAGTTGTAAGGGGTATTATTCTTTCGTATTCATAAAGAGAGTTATTTTCTTTCAATACTCATAAGGGTTGTTATTCCATTCTTTATTATTATGTTGGAATAACCTATCTATGCGAAGTACCGCATACTATGATGAAATTCTTCTGTTATTCCATTCTTTATTATTCTGTTGGAATAACTTGTATGTGCGGTCTATCGCATGCCTGGTGAATTCTGTTATTATTCTATTCTTTATTATTCTGTTGGAATAACCTATCTGTGCGGTCTATCGCATGCCTGGTGAATTCTGTTGTTATTCCATTCTTTATTTTTATGTTGGAATATCCTATTTGTGCGAATTACGCATGACCTGGTTCCATTCTTTATTATTCTGTTAGGAATAACATGTCTGTGCGGTCTATCACATGCATGGTGTATTCTTCTATTATTCCATTCTTTATTATTCTGTTGGAATAACCTTTCTATGTTGATTACCGCATGCATTATGAATGATCCTTCGTATTCATTCTTTATTAAATTGTGGAAATGATCTGTCTACTTGGATTACCGCATAGCGGGTGAAAATCCATTTGCAGTTTCGTATATTCTATTATACTCATATGAGATATCATTTCTTTTATACTCGTCATAAAATATCATTTTCTTTGGTATTTTTCTTTTACGAGTTACTATTCACTGGTTACTATTCACCCGATTACTATTCACTCTAGTATTATTCACTCGGGTATTCGGAGCACTTTTCATGCTGGAGTACTATTCATGAGTTACTATTCTCAGGTTACTATTCACCCGATTACTATTCACTCTAGTATCATTCACTTGGGTATTCGGGACACTTTTTCGTGTCGGGGTACTATTCACGGGGTACTATTCCTGAAGTACTATTCACGGGGTACTATTTACCAAAAAAAAAAAAATTTTTCTGTCCAAATTATTTTTGGTACATAAATATTATTCTTGAATTTTACTCCACAAAGCAATATCATGTTGACAATTTGGATATTTTTAAACTCTGGATAAATTTAAAGTCTTTAATATTTATCCTTGATTTCGTTTGATTAATGCTTATATCATTGTCATCATCCTCATGCTTATATTATGATGAAAGTCATCTTTGTTATTACATTTGAATATCTTTAGCCTTTGGGGTAAGGATATTGAGTAAACGTTCTATTAAGCCTTTGTGGTTAAGAGAAACTGTTGATTTACATGATTATAAATATGAATTGTGGATTTAACTATAATCTTTGGTGGTTCAGGTGAAGACATGTGATGAGAATTCTTTTTGTCTTGGGTATAATAAAGAACTGTTAATGGGTATTACAGGGATAAAGTTGATGAAAAACTTTTTAAATCATAGAAGATAGTAGATTTTATGCCCTACTTGACTCTTCTAATGGATTGCTTATTTTCGATGCAGTTGTTGATCTAAAACTTGTTGTCTATTGTATTCTATCATTTGTTATACTGTTGAAGGCTAAGGATAATTTATTCTGCATTATCTTAGTCATAATATTTCTTACTGGGCTAGTTGAGCTCACCCTTTCTTTCATTATTCTCTTCAGGAAATGAGAATATAGTTGGGACGAGTCGGGGAATGGAGTGATGGTCCAAGATAAATGATTAAGTAGTCCTCACTATTCTACAGAATAATGTGATAATAATTTTAATGAGGACACCATTGAGTTTGGATAGTGTCTAGATGACAATATTCTTGTTTAAACTCTAGCTATGTTTTGTCGTATTTTACACGACTGTTGTATAATTAAGTTGTATTTGAATTTATGTACCATGTATCTGGCGACTCAAGATGGGTGATGTACACCTTTTTGGGGGTGTCACAATTGGTATCAGAGCTTAGGGATATGATCCCTGGCTAAGATTTGAGACTAGAATTAGGAGGGGAGAGACGGGGAATTTATTCACTAGTATGACCTACCTAAGTTATTTGGTATTTAATTGGTCAGTCAGAGTATAGGGATAATATGTGGCATGTCAATTAACCCTTATTTTGAAACTATATTCTAGAATAATATCTGAAATACAGGAGATGAGAAATGAGAAAATCATGATAGAGAGGAAATAATCGGGAAGGTACAATTCGAAAAGAAAGCAAGGTATTCTCACCTCTTCGAATACCAGGTACGTACATAAATTTCGAGGGCGAAACTTCATAAGGATGGGAGATTGTAAGACCCCAAATTTTATGGAATGAAAGTATTTAATTTTTATAATTATTATTCTATTTAGTAAATGTTTAAATTGATAAAAGGTTAAAGTTAAGGGTGATATGTGAAAATTTTATAAAGTAAGCAAGTTGTTATTCGTTGTGTTGGGGAATATTCGATTGGTCGGGGAATATTCATTTTCACAGAAAATATTCGTTCGACGGCATAATCATTGGTGGACCCCCCAACAGAACTATTGTCGTATTTAGGAAAATGACATATTTATCTTTTATTAAAAATAACGGCGAAAATGCTACCGTTAAAACTGTTGAACTACCCGGTAGTAAAAGTACAGTAATACGCATGGTTGCATAGTAGCATACGGTATTGATTATTGGTGCTTACGTAAGAAGTCACTCAGTTATACTCAATTATTGCTATAGTAATTGTTGCATCATATCTCTCATATTATTGATTCAATTATTGTCACAGTATCATATGTATAATATGTTATATTATTAAATTAATAATTGAGAAGACAAAGTCATTCATATTATTATTTGCAATATTGGCAATTTCTAAAAGTTCTGTCCAGGAGAGGTTTGGTCACCTAATTGCGCGCCAATAGGGAGAAATCCTTATTGGAAAGCCCCCTCTTTCCTGGGAACGACCTGGTTGTTAAATATTGTGAATTATAATATTAATGATGAATAAGTTCGTGTTGATTAAAGATGAAATTGATAGTTCCATTGTGTTGGAATTATTAGTGTTAGTGAAAATCGACATTTATTTCGATATTTATGTCTGGAGGTTATATTGACAAATCGGGTAATTATACGGATAAATGAGCAGTTAATTGCTATTGATTCACATTCATTTACTATTAAGGGAGTTGGTGCAAGATTGATAATACTTGCATGATTAAGTTAAAAATGGAGGTATAGATGGAGGTACTATACTATAATTCGTATTTTCACATGTCTATAAACTATTGATTCACACGATTTACTATTGATTCACATGATTTACTATTAGGGGTGATGGTGCAAGTTTGATAAAACTTGAAGGACTAAATTAAAAATGAAGAAAAAGAAGGGAGGTATTATACTGTAATATTTTAAGCCCCAAAATGTGCAATTTTTGAAACTATATTTTCTTATAAATAGATACTCATTCCTCCTTTATTTCTCACCAATTCACTAAAGCTTATAGAGCAATTATTATAGAGAGAAATTATAGAGATAAAGAAGAAGAGAAATCTTCTACCTCACTATTCCAATATCCAGTCTTCTTTTGAGGTAAGGGGTATTATTTATTTCATATTCTGAAGAGATGTTATTTTTCGTATTCGTATGAATATTATATTCGTTAAATATTTGTAAGGAATATCATCTTTGTTCAATATTCGTAAGAATATTATTTTCGTTCAACAGTTGTAAGGGGTATTATTCTTTCGTATTCATTAAGAGAGTTATTTTCTTTCAATGCTCATAAGGGTTGTTATTCCATTCTTTATTATTATGTTAGAATAACCTGTCTATGCGAAGTACCGCATACATAGTGAAATTCTTCTGTTATTCCATTATTTATTATTCTGTTCGAATAACCTGTCTGTGCGGTCTATTGCATGCCTGGTGAATTCTGTTGTTATTCTATTCTTTATAATTCTGTTGGAATAACCTGTCTGTCAGGTCTATCGCATGCCTGGTGAATTCTGTTGTTATTCCATTCTTTATTATTATGTTGGAATATCCTGTCTGTGCGGATTATGCATGACCTGGTTCCATTCTTTATTATTCTGTTGGAATATCCTATTTGTGCGAATTACGCATGACCTGGTTCCATTCATTATTATTCTATTAGGAATAACCTGTATGTGCGGTCTATCGCGTGCATGGTGAATTCTTCTATTATTCCATTCTTTATTATTCTGTTGGAATAACCTGTCTATGTAGATTATTGCATGCATGGTGAATGATCCTTCGTATTCATTCTTTATTAAATTATGGAAATGATCTGTCTGCGTGGATTACCGCATGGTAGGTGAAAATCCATTTACAGTTTCGTATATTCTATTATACTCGTATGAGATATCATTTCTTTTATACTCGTCATGAAATATCGTTTTCTTCGGTATTTTTCTTTTACGAGTTACTATTCATGGGTTAATATTCACCCAGTTACTATTCACTCTAGTATTATTCACTCGGGTATTCGGGGCATTTTTCGTGCCAGAGTACTATTCACTGAGTTACTATTCACGGGTTACTATTCACCCGATTACTCTTCACTCTAGTATCATTCACTCGGGTATTCGGGACACTTTTCGTGTCAGAGTACTATTCACCGGGTACTATTCCAGAGGTACTATTCATTGGGTATTATTCACTCGAAAAATATATTTCTTTTCTGTCCAAATTATTTTTGGTACATGAATATTATTCATGAATTTTACTCCACAAAGCAGTATCATGTTGACAATTTGGATATTTTTAAACTCTGGATAAATTTAAAGTCTTTAATATTTATCTTTGATTTCATTTGATTAATGCTTATATCATTGTCATCATCCTCATGCTTATATTGTGATGAAAGTCATCTTTGGCTTACATGCATAGATGGACTGTTGATTATTGGTTTTACGGTTGTATATCTTTGGCTTACGTGCAAAGATGGACTGTTGATTATTGATTTTACAATTGTATATTTTTGGCTTACGTGCAAAGACGAACTGTTGATTGAAAGCTTTGGCCCGTAGTCCAAAGATGGACAGGTGTATGACATGATCATAACCACTAGTGATAATAACGAATATCCTTGGCCCGTAGTGCATGGATAATTCGATTATGTGATTGGTAGGATCATGACAATTAGTTAACAGTTGAATGTGTTTGGCCGTAGTGCACTGACAGACAATTGATTGGTATTATCATGACCATTGGTTTTGTAGTTGAATATCTTTGGCCCGTAGTGCAAAGGTAGACAACTGATTGGTATGATCATTGTTATTACATTTGAATATCTTTAGCCTTTGGGGTAAGGATATTGAGTAAACGTTCTATTAAGCCTTTGTGGTTAAGAGAAACTGTTGATTTACATGATTATAAATATGAATTGTGGATTTAACTATAATCTTTGGTGGTTCAGGTGAAGACAGGTGATGAGAATTCTTTTTGTCTTAGGTATAATAAAGAATTGTTAATGGGTATTATAGGGATAAAGTTGATGAAAAACTTTTTAAATCATAGAAGATAGTAGATTTTATGCTCTACTTGACTCTTCTAATGGATTGCTTATTTCCGCTGCAGTTGTTGATCTAAAACTTGTTGTCTATTGTATTCTATCAGTTGTTATATTCTTGAAGGCTAAGGATAATTTATTCTGCATTATCTTAGTCATAATATTTCTTACTAGGCTAGTTGAGCTCACCCTTTCTTTCATTATTCCCTTCAGGAAATGAGAATATAGCTGGGACGAGTCGGGGAATGGAGTGATGGTCCAGGATAAATGGCTTTAGTAGTCCTTACTATTCTACGGAATAATGTGATAATAATTATAATGAGGACACCATTGAGTGTGGATATTGTCTAGATGACAATATTCTTGTTTAAACTCTCAGCTATGTTTTGTCGTATTTTACACGACTATTGTATAATTAAGTTGCATTTGAATTTATGTACCATGTATCTGGTGACTCAAGATGGGTGATGTATACCTGTTTTGGAGGCGTCACAATTGTGATTTGTGTTGGATTGCTTAATTTCTAGCAATCAATTACCGTGATAATCCATTTGAAATTGAGAGACGGATTATGGGTTTAGATCTGATCATAGTAGTGTGTGTTTGTGACTTCTATATGGTGATGGAATTCATAATTCGTGCCTAGGATAGACATATACCTATGCACCACATGTAGTCAATTGAAAACTTAAGCTTCAACACTCTTTTATTGTAATTCACATAGAGATATAGTGGGTTAGTTAATTAGGGTGCTCACATTCATTCTATCATCTGTAGATTTAGTGTGATATGGGTATGGTACATCGAGAGATGGCTATATTTTACTTTTGTGTTCTCGACTAACAATCCGGTATAATTAATTTGGCTTAACAGTAAGTGTGTCAATTTAAATGATTCAATAGGTGAAATTAGTAATCTCAAGTCTTCATTATCTAGTCTCATTCTAGGGGTAGTTAGTTTTAGTTAATTTCATAGTTTAAATATAAAATATCAAATCAATCGTTTAAATAAGATTGAGTTGGTTACGGGTTAGTGCTTAATAAGCCTTATTAGTAATTCCCCGTGGGAATGATACTCTACTTACTATTTATTACTTGTTGACCCTGTATACTTGCACGCATATATTGATCGGGATTACGATCAACAAGTTTTTGGCGCCGTTGCTGGGGAATTAGTTTAATAATTTTTGCCAACATTAATTTCAATCAAATTAGTCTTAATTTAAATATTTTATTTTATTTTGATTTTCTTCCTATATTTCTCTCTTTTCAGGTACCATGGATGACTTTGCTTTTCAATGGCCGTATACGAATATGACTCAACCAAGGGACACATGAATTTATGGACTTAATGGATTTTTTTATTGTCAGCACAAATTGAAACACTTTCGAAGAGGTTAGATGTTCTTGCAACCCAACGTATTCGAAATATCGTAGTAGTTTGTAATTATTATGCTGGTAATCATCCAAGTCATCAATGCACCGTCAGATTTGGACCAATATAGTATGGGGGTGATTACCTCAACAACTAAGCTTATCCCAATTGTAAGACCCCAACTTATTATAAATAAAATTAAATTTTCTCTATTCATTATCTTGAAATAATAAGGAGTTAATTTGATATAATACTTTGGTTATGGGTGAAATATGCAAATTTTATAAATTAAGAAAGTGGTTATAAAATATTCTTGTTGTCGAGGAATATTTGTACGACGGCGCAGCCATTTGTGGGCCCCATAACAGAATAACTGTCGGATGAAGAAAACGACAAAGTTTGAGTTTTTATAAATAACAGTATAATTATTACCGTTAACACTGTTGGGTTACCTGGTGGTTAAAATACAGTAATACGCGTGGTTGTTCAATAGCACACGGTATTACACAATATTTTTGAATTATTGATTCTTACATAAGAAGGCACTACTCAATAATTGTTACAGTAATTACTGTTCAATATTTTACTTTATTGATTCAATAATTATTGCATTGATATTTTATATTATTGTTATTCCAATAATTGTCATTGCACAGTATTTCCCATTATCATATCAATAATTCAATTTTTCTTCTCAGGAAGCGAGAACATAGCAGGAACCAGTCAGGGTATAGAGTGATGGTCCTAGACAGTTGTTTTAGCAGTCCTCACTATTTTTATAAAATAGTGCATCAATAATTGTAATGAGGACTTTATTTGAGTGTGGATATTGTCTAGAAGATAATATTTGTATTTAAACTCACAGTATGTGTTATCGTATTTTGCACAATAATTGTAATAATAAAGTTGTTGTTGTTTTCTATACCATGTATTTGACGACTCAGAATGGGTGATGTATACCTAATTTGGGGGCGTCACAGTTGGTATTAGAGCTTAGGGATATGGTCTCTAGCGGAGATCGTGGAATAGAACTAGGAGGGGAGAGACGAGTAAATCCTTCGTTATTGTGTTCTACCTAAGCTTATTTATTGGTCGGTTATAATATAGGGATATTATGTGATGCTCCCAAAATAGGTATACAACACCCATTCTGAGTCGTCAAAATACATGGAACAGAAACAACTACAACTTTATTAATACAACATAAAAACTGTGAGTTTAAATACAAATATTATCATCTAGACAATATCCACACTCAAATAAGTCCTTATTATAATTATTGATACACTATTTTATAGAATAGTGAGGACTACTAGAACCACTTCTAGAACCATCATTCCACACCCCGACTAGTACTCGCTACATTTTCGCCTCCTGAGAAGAAAAATGGAACAACAAGGAAAAGGGTGAGCTCAACTAGCCCAGTAAAGAACATTATGACTAAGATAATATAGAACAAATTATTGTTAGTCCTCAACAGGGAAAAAATCTAATAGAATACAATAGACAATCAGTTTTAAATCAATCTTCGCAGCGGAAATAATAATTCATTAGAAGAGTTAAGTAGAGAATGCAAACTACTATCTTCTATAAATGAATTTAAAAGTTCATCGTCGATATTTTATCCTTGTAACATCAATCGATATATATCTAGAATCAAATATTCATCTTTGCACTACAGGCTAAAGATATTCATCAGTTGGTCATGTTCATCTAAACACCTATTCATCTTTGCACTACGGGCCAAAAATATTAATTAGTTGGTCATATTCATCTCAACACTTGTTCATCTTTGCACTACGGGCCAAAGATATTCATCAAGAAATCATTCATCTTTGCACTACAGGCCAAAGATATTCAGTAATATCATCATTTAGGACTGAGGATGATGAAAAATATTTTAAAGAAAACGAATCAAGTGAAGCAAAATAACAAGTATTAAAGATTCGTACTTTAAATAATCCAAGTTCAAAAATACTTCATAAATAACCAGATTGGAGTAAAATTCAAGAATGAAGATCAAAACATAGATCCAATTAAAGATAGGAATCATAACAGGCAATTTTGGAAATAAAAAAGAAAATTTAATTTTTCTGTGAATAGTGTCGTATTCGTGAATAGTGTCGTATACGTGAATAGTGTCGTATATGTGAATAGTAACTCCGACCTCAAAAGATAGAAATTTCACAAAAAAAAATTATCACGCTTCGTGAATAGTAACTCATGAACAGTAACTCATGAATAATAACTCGTGAATAGTAACTCATGAATAGTAACCTCGACATGAAAAAGTTTCAAATTTGATAAAAATTTCCATTCAATATTTCGGCATAATGATATTGAAGAAATAATATCATTTTCGAATAAAATAACATCCCTTACCTCATAAAGAATAATACTTCTGACTGGAATACTGGATATACTGCTGAAAGAACTTGCACCGTATAGCAATACTCAAAGTACTAAAATACGCTCGATATTATAGAGAGAGAAAGAAATCTGTAGTTTCTGGTGTGATTTTCAATTCTAACCTAAGCACCATATTTATAGAAAAATGCTTAGAACACCAAAGCAGAAAATTTAATATAATATATATATATATATATATATATATATATATATATATATATATTAAAATCCTACGCACACCAAATTAGATCCAAATATGAGCCACCAATAGTCAACTAAATCAAAAAAATGTTTTTCTTAATTAAAACTTCCAAAAATCAATTATTTCGGAATTTCAGAACTTCAATAATTCATAATAAATAGCTCTTTTATCAGAAAATTCAAATCTCACGAATGTTTATAGGAAATTCAATTCTCTACAACTTTTCAGAAGAAAGTTTTTCCAAATTCCAAACAGAAATTGACCGAAATCCATAAACGGACAATTTTACAGGCTATAATCAAATTTCAGTCAAGAAATGGGGTCCACCGACACACAAAACATGTGTTAAACAACTTTTACAACAAAAATACTCTTCCTCCTCATATACTCATATATCCCACATTCATTGTAAAAATATTACCATTATTATATTATAATAATATAATAAAATATTATTTTATCAGAAAAGATAAAATATCAATTTTTAGCAATTATCACTTTAAAAATTTTCTCCATCTATATCCACATAAAATTAATATTTCCCTCATCATATAAATCAATAATTAATTATTCATAAATAATATTACAGAATCACGGTACTGGCAACCAGGCCGTTCTCAGGAAAGAGGGGGCTTTCCAATAAAAATTTCTCCTTACTGGTGCGCAATTAGGTGACCAAACCTCTCCTTAGACAGAACTTTTTAGACATTGCCAATAATATTTTCTAATAATATTATTCAGATAATATGAATTTTTTCTCCGATAATGAAAAATACTGTGTAGTGACAATTATTGAAACAACAGTAATATAAAATATCAACGCAGCAATTATTGAATCAATAAAATAAAATACTGAACAGTAACTACTGTAACAATTATTGAGTAGTGCCTTCTTACGTAAGAATCAATAATTTGTGCAATATCGTGTGCTACTGTGCAACAACGCGTATTACTGTGTTTTAACCACCGGGTATTCCAACAGTGTTAACGGTAACAACTACGCCGTTATTTATAAACAACTTATACTTGTCGTTTTCTTCATCCAATCGCTTTCCGTTATGGGGCCCACAAAAGACTGCGCCGTCGTACGAATATTCTTCGACAGCAAGAATATTCCACGACCAAACGAATATTCCCCGACAACAATGAATATTTTATAACCACCTGCTTATTTAAAATATTTACGCATTTTACCCATAACTAACCACATTAATCAAATCAACCCTTACTATTTCAAAATAATAAATAGAGGAAATTAAATTTCATTTATTAATAATTTGGGGTCTTACATATTATGTGACATGTTAATTTATTTAATTAACCCTTGTTTTATGGCAGTTTTTAAGAATGGCATCTGTGAACGTTAACAATGGAGTGTATGAGACTGTGGAACAACCATCAATCATCAACCAAGAGAACGTGCAACAGGAAGGCAATATTCCTCCTGTAAACAACACTATGGAGCAAACGATAAAGGATGGAATGTTTAGAAGCTTTTTGAAGTTCATGCAAAATCAGACGAGGGAGACTCGTGTACAAAATACGGGTGGAAATGATAACAACGCGCGATTTGTCACGGCCAAGCAGTTCAAGGAGTTGGGACCACCAAATTTCTGGGGAAAGTCGGATCCAATTAAGGCAGAAACATGGGTCAAAAAAATTACCAAGATATTCGATGTCTTGGGATGCACGGAAGAACAAAAGCTTCCATTCGCCACCTTTATGTTCTGTGGTAAGGCAGATTGCTGGTGAAAATCTGTGAAGGGTACCCATCCAGCTGCACTCAACATGTCTTGGGAAAGATTTCAAAAACTGTTCAATGACAAGTACTTTCCTGAAAGTATTCATCATATGAAGGAGGTAGAGTTTATTAGATTGGAACAGAACAACATGACGGTGTCCCAGTACGAGGCGAAGCTTGCAGAGTTATCCAGGTTTGCACCTCATTTGGTAGAGAATAAGGAACGTATAACGCGAATATTTCTGAGAGGTCTAAAACTCGAGATTCGTCAATACCTTATCTCTCACAAATTTTCTCTGTATTCAGATGTTGTTAACAGGGCTCAATTATTAGAGCAAGATAATGAGTATGTTCAACTAAGGGACCACAACCAGGGTCATACCGGTGACAGCAGTCATCGAAGCAATGATAACCAGCGAGAAGGGAAAAATACGGACAAAAGTGGTAACCACTCTGGTGGTAATCGTGGCCATGATAATAGGAGAGGTGAGTCAAGTGGAAATTTCAAAAAGAGGAGATTCAACAATAACGGGACGACATCAACACCAGCACCAACAACAAATTCTAGGGGAGGAGAACGACCGCCAATTAGATGCTACAAATACGAAGAGGAGGGACACATAAGTCTAAACTGTTCACAGCCTTCCAAGGTGTGTTTCAATTGTGGAAAAGACGGTCATATAGCCTGATTTTTTTTATAGCAAAGTCAAGTCCAACTGGGACGGCGGCACCAAAGGTGAATATGGACAAAACAAAGTAGGTGGTTCAAGGGAGGGCGTTTGTCGTGACTGGCAAAAACGCGAGAAACCCGAATGAGGTGATCACGGGTAAGATAATCTTGAACTCTTACAAAGTTTATATCTTACTAGATACCGGTTCTAGCCATTCTTTTATCTCTCCTACTTGTGCTCAACGTTTAAACTTGACTCCGGAGAAATTAGACTTTAACTTATCTGTGGAGACTCCGTTAGGAGAAACCTTTATCACATCCACTGTTTATAAATCTTACTTGATCCAAATTGGCACAATCACATTATCTGTTGATCTTATCTCTTTAAAGATACTTGCATTTGATGTGATTTTAGGGATTGATTGGTTAACCACTCTATCAGGAATAAACATGTGAATGATATTCCTATTTATATATGATTTGATTATGATATATATGTATATATATGAATGAATATGCAAGTATTCTTGCACTAAGAAAAGCTATAAAGTCTTTTGATAAATAATAGAAACACATGTACAAGGACTTAGAATGAATTGATCAAATATGTTAGGTTGATCCTACATAAGCAAAACAGCTCTATAAAGTCCTTAAAAAGAAATGATGTACAAGGATTATAAACATAGAAAGATCGTAGTCTGCAAGATAGTAGATCTCGGAGTTTGTAGACTTCCAGGAGAGATGAGGAAGGATCGTAGTGTGTCGAGTAAAGCTTCCTCGGAGTCGTAGTCTGTTGAGGAAGTCATGTTCAGAATCGTAGAGACAGCCTGCCTACGAGCCGACCGAGCATCTGCCAAAGTCAAGTCAATGATCGCAGACTACACTCAGAATCGTAGAGTCTACTGATCGTATCGAAGGAAAAAATCGTAGTCGAGCAAGATCAGATGAAGACAACAAGCACAACGAAAGAAATCGTAGTGTCAATATCTGATCTCGGAGTCGTAGTGTCTGCATAGCCGAAGTTGAATCGTAGAGTGCAGAACTAAGACCTCAACAGATGTGCTCATAAAGCTAAAGAAGAATCGTAAAGCAAACACGATTCTCAATAATTGAGTACTCCTAGAATATCTAAAGGATTGCAGCCTCTGGTTGCTACTGTAAGGATACATCTCACCTAAAGGAAGCCAGAGAGCACTCAACGAATGGCATGCAAGCTATTAGGATATCTAAGCATCAACTTAATCAGCATCCAGATTGAGTTGTGAAGCCATTCATGATAAAATCTTCCACATGATGATCATAAGAAGACTTCAGTAGCTGAGTAAGGAAAGTCAGCTTGTGCAGTAACTGTCAAGTAGAAAGATGACAATGATCTTGGAAGTAACCAGGATCATAGTGTTTGCCAAACATAGAAGGAACTGATGGAGTATATACAAAGACATTGGTCTGCCTTTGAAAAACAAGGCTAAAGTGATTTAGCATTGGATCAGTCCATTGATGATAAGTGAATGGGAGATCACAAGGAGAAAGCGAGCTAGACACGCCACAAATCTTAAGTGTCTTGTTATTCAGAAGGGGCCAGAGCAAGGAGTCAAGCCATCAGTATCTGAGAACAGTTGAGGCAAACAGAAGTGTTGAAGCACTGCACGAAAGAAGGAAGAGTTATTTTTCACTAGAGATCAAGTGAACACTCTTCAAGATCGTAGTGTTGACTCTACATGTCAATAAGCATCAGTCAATAAGACACTACGATCAGGTTCGAGAAGAAGTGCATCAGAATCGTTGAGTTCGAACAACTGAGGATTGAAATATTGGCAACAGATCAATCTGAAAGTTGGCATCCGGACAAAAGCTTATTGAGAGCATTGATGCAAGGACAACCTCTGATCAAGAAATCAGAAGGGAGAAAAAAAGTCGATGACCTGCCCGAGACATCAAAGTAACATGTCTGACGGGGCAGGTGAAACAGTAGACTGCAGTGTTAGAAAGTCAGAAAAAGATGTCTTGTCACATTTGCAGTTTACACCAAATAACTCGAGATCTACGAAACAATTTGAATAGCTTTCAACGGCTACTTTCCAACGAAAAGATTAGGAAGCAGTATAAATCAATAGAGCTTCAAAGATCAAGAGTTGTTGATGATTGCTAAGTTGCAGAATTGTTGAGTTGTTGGGAATGCTATTGTTGACTCTACGAGTTCCACCAAAGATCAACACAACAAGTCTCAGTGACAGTGAGACTACCAAGGTGGAAGTGAAGCAGATTTAAAGAAGAACTCAAATAGATCAAAGATTCACTCAACTAAGATGAGAATGCCACTAAAAATGGCAGCCAAGCTGAGAGCTGAAAAGGCCAAGAAGATAGCATTCAAGAAAGTGGCTGAGTATAAAGAAGATCAAGAGAGCCACTCTACGAATCACCATGAACCGAAAGCTGAAAATAAACAGGTGTAGAACCAGGTTTGGAAAGTATTCAAGAAGGGTTCAGGGATTTCTAAGTGCCAGACAAAGTCTACTAAAAGCACAAAGACTTAAAGAGTTCCAAGGCTGCTAGCCTTGAAGAGTTCTTAGTGAACTGAAGTCCTAAGGCTGCTGGCCTTGAAAGAATCTTAGGGATTCAGGGTGCTGCCCTTCCTTAGTGGAAATCCTGCTAGTTGAAAGCAGAAGAGTGGATTAGGAGCTTGAGTCTCTGAACCACTTAAAACCCTTTATGTCTTTTACTTTATGTCATTTACATTATGTACATTAACTGCTATAACTTCTATGCATGCTTTAACTGCTTACCACTGAACTAACTCTACGAACAATGTATATATGATTATGGATATATCAATGAAGGGGATCTTTTACTTATTCCGTTGTGCTTGAAAAGATTCTTATGTTTGTCACATGCTAAATTATCAGCAATACAAAATAGACCAGAAAAGTATTTGAAATTAAAAGGATCTATTCAACCCCCCCCCCTTCTAGATCTAGTGTGCCTACTGGGAACTAACAATTGGTATCAGAGCAGGTTCTCATGCTATATTCAAAAGCTAATTGCTTTGAGTCTGATCCTAGACACAAACATTGTTCTAAACTTAGTTTAGTAGTAAGTCACTTGTTATATGCAGATGAGCTCACACGTTGGTAATATTGTGTACAGGTAAATGTGTATATACATCTGAAGCTGCTCAGATTGGTTCATGCTCTTAATTGCCATATCAACAAGACCAATCCTTGCTCGCAGTCAATCTTGCCGCTTTGAAGACCAGGCTAGAAAGCTCAAATGACATCAACAGAAAAGAGTCAAACATCCACCAGCCTGAAGAGATGAAAAGGCCATACATGCTAAGAAATGTTTTATTCAGAGAAGAAAGAAGAACCTCTCAAACATGTATCTGGTCAACCAGTAGCTGGATGTAAGTCTTGTAAACTCAAGGATGTCAAAGAACTTAAAAATGCTGACATTCTCTTAGCTTGTATCTTCAAGACCACGACTGATTGACTGAAGATCAACTGGAGCAACTGGTTGTCAGAAGCAAATGAGAAAACATGCACATCAATGCCTAAACTCAGTATATCTAAGATAGGTGACTGTTAAGAAACTAACAGTAAAAAGGTACGGTTCCTCGCTAACATAGATATGATCATCATACCTGCACCTTACTCATGAACTATAACAGTTTTTCTTCAAGAATTCATAATCTATCTAAAAAGGTGAAGAGAGAAAGTACACTAATGATAGAAAATCAAATGTCTATAAACTTTCTCTCCATCCAAGTTTTAGGTTGAAGATGATAACTTGAAAGAGACCTGAAATGGTTTTAAGAGCCTCACAGATCGATTGAATGTGAAGAAATCTTTGCTGATTGGTTAATGTGCTTTGTACATCCTATGGTCTAAGTGTTTAATGACACACAGAGTATTATCAGATCTACGAGAGAATCTTGAAGATTCATAGAAACTGATCACCTCCATGAATCAACCAGATGCTAATAAATCGTAGAGCTGATTCTCACTCTATGAACATTTAAACTCTGTGATAATAACTTAGCATATGATGAAACCATCAAGGAAAAGAGTGTTTTATTAAAATGACAGATTTCTCTCACACTCAACACCATGCATCTCAAAATATATTATCTAAATGTAGAATATGCATGAATACGACTGAAGGTGGTCAACATGATGATTATTCAAATATGAGGAACAGGGGTTTGGTAAACTAACCTAGCAGGACCCATTTGACCATGGGTACCAAAAATTAGAAATGAATAACCTGCAGGTACTTGGTCTATCTGACCACACTAAGGAATGCTAAAGTAAAAGACTTCAGTCAAGAAGAGTCAACCAGCAGAAGGCTTAGGACTATTCAGAAATAATTCTGACAAAATTCCTATATGTCAAAACCTGTCCTTGAAGACCTGTTGAGCTAATCTAAATGAAGCTCAAATGGCTTCATATCTTTATAAAAAAGCAGGTCACTCAACCAGAGATGCAAAAGGGTCTTAGATGCTCAAGCATGCAAAACTTGTTCTCAAGAAAGCTCACATCAGAGGACTATCGAGCATCAAACATTAGGAACTTAGTATGGGAGCTGAACTCCACGAGCACAAGCTGATAAGGAAGACTATGTCCGTAGTGCTATCAAAAGATCGTAGAATGATCAACCCTGAAGATACTCATTTCTACGATACAAGAAGATTTAACGACTTCAGTCAGAAGGAGATATGCATGGGAATCACACCTCACTGAAAAGAAAGCATCAACAATGGGGGCGCAGGGATCTGTTAAGGAACAACAATACTGAAATATTTTATGAAGAAATATACTAGCTACAGAGTCCCAAAACTTTGTGGCTGATGAACCAAATGAAGAACCATAGTCAGTAGGAACATCTCAAAACGTACTATTGATAACCTATCAGGCACCCAATTCAAAATTATGGAGTGTCTACAATCAAACATATGATCGTAGTATAAAAGCAAGAAGACACCACGATCATAACAAATGCAATTGTCTAAAGTTGATAAAGGACCTCCTCATCAGAAAAGGTCAAAAGAGATATCAGTACAAATAACTCCTACAGAAATTCATCTGGAAAGCGCCTCAGGGACAAACCTGACCCGAAGCCCACTCTAAGAGGTTGTCCCTTCCTGAGATACCTTATCCCAGAAGAATTGATTAATCAAGTTCATCTCAAGAATCAAGACAGTCAACGATCGCAGAGTAGAGTTTGAGAGAACTCAACGATTGTGATGCAACCTCAACGATCGTAGTATAACCTCAGCAATCGTAGAAACAGACTCGTCAATCGCAGTCTTACAAGAGGATAATTAATCTTAACCTATAAGAAGCATGGAAGAATAGGTAAATTGCTCAAATATTCAGATTATGGGAGAAAAGTTTGAATGACGATTGGAAAGATGTCTTGCAGAAAAGAAGTGCCCAAGGCTTCATAAAGCAAATCAATAGCTGAATTATGAAGATTCAAAATGAGAAGAATTGCCAAAACCATCCACTGCAACATCTCTCAAGTATTGTTCGTTGAGTCAACAAGGGAAAACATAGAGTCCATAACTGCCTTATCGTGATACTCTACGAACCAGAAAGGTCAACGGTCAATCCACGTCAATCAAACGTCTACTCTTCTAAAAGAGACATCTAACTAAAAAGTTAATAGGGAGTTACAGCTCGTTACTGGGCATCGTGCAACCAATGGCTAGTTGACACGTCATAGCGTATGCAGCGTAAGAAGGAAATGCCATAAAGAAAAATTCAAAATCTTCAAACAGTTACCAGAACCCATTGAACCTCTCTCCCTCCCTTTTTTAAACCCTAGAATCCTCTTCGAAGCCAAACCAATCCAACTTCTAGATCCCAAACCACATTCAGTTAAATCTCTCCGAACCACATACCATATACCTTGAACTTCTCAAATGGCATAATGGAAAGTTATAACGGGTATTCAACTCAGCTTACAAAGTTTAAAGAATCAGAGACAAAGTTCAAGGACATACTTGAACTCGTAAAAGAAGATGGGTTCTCCGAGTGTCTGGAAGCCAACACTCCAGTTTATACAGAGCTAGTGAAGCAGTTCTACTCAAATGCATCAACGAACTCTGGGCTTCTGGCTACTAAGGTAAAAGGATCTAGTCTGAAGATAAGAGCATCAGACATCAATCAATGTCTAGGGTTTCCCAATCAAGGTCTTATAAACCTAGATGAAGTCAACATTGAAGAAGACAAGAGGCTAATATGGTACCAAAGAAACCCTAGTCTAAAGGATATAAAGAAGAAGGAATTTCTTGAGGAATTCGAGTTCCTTGCTGAGATAGTGGGAAAATGTAAACTGTGCAAAGACATTGCACACGACACTGTACTCGATCAGCAGTTGAAGATTATGTCTGCCACAGTTCTGAAGAAGCAAATTAACTTTGGAGTTATCCTGTTCGATCAAATCTCCAAATGGATAGAGAAAGCTGAGTTGAAGAAATCTACAGACAAACCACTTACAAAAGTATTTCATGGAAGACTGCTAAGCATAGTGATGAAGAAGAAGCTAGGAGCCAAGATCAAGGATAATGAGGGAGAATCTCTAAATGTGCACAAAGTAATGTCTCCACAACTGTTTGTGGATTAAAAGAAAAACCCAAAGGAAAACAGGAGGCTAACACAAACTGGAAGCAGTAGAAAAGTCTCTGCAAAGAAGAGAAAAGCAAAGGAGGTGGAAAGTTCTGAGTCTAATGAATCTGCATCAGTTGCTGCTACATCGGCAAGGAAGAAGCCTAAGAATGTGAAGAATGCAGAGGCTTCGTCAAGACATGTCTCCATTGACAAGAAGAAACAAGGAGCAGGAGAAAAATCAGCATCAACTGCTGAAAATCCAAAAAGAATGAGTGACAGAATACTCCAAGAACCACCCAAGAAGAAAGCAAAAGGGATGAAGAAATCAGTTCCAGTTCCCCAAGGAAGAACATCTAACAAAGAAGAGGACGCAGAGTCAAAAGAAGAAAAGGAAACTGATGATCTCAAGACTGAATCCCCGAAGATCAGATCCAGCAATGAAGGTGGAGCTGGATCTATAAAAGAAGATGTAAACTCTGCTGATGAAGAAGAATATTTAAGTCCTATGGCCAATTCTCAGAGTACTCACTTTGAAGTTGAAGAGAAGTTGCAAAATGATCCATCTAAATCTCCAAATGCAAATGTTCAAATAATCTCTCATTATGAATTAAAAGATGATGAGATCGAAAAAGAAATATCTGCCCCTGCCAATGATGAACATCAAGAAAGCTTGCCTGATGACTCAAAGGCCTCAGAGTCTGAAGAAGAAGAAGAAGAAGAAGAAGAAGAGTCTGATTCTCCCATAGCTGAACCTCCAAGGAGAAGAAAAAGCTACAGATTGATTGCTTAATTTGCCTCCAAAAAGAAAACTGACAACTCTACTGAAGTCATTGAATTAAGTGATGAGGAATGTGAGTCACAGGAAGAAAGTACTGAAGATGAGACTAGCTTTGGAGAAGACGATTCCAAGAAAGATATTGCTAAAGAAGGCTTTGAAAATGAAGATAAACAAGAAGAATTCACTGATAAATCTGATGAAGGGAATCAGCAAGATTCAGGCTCAACAAGGGAAGAGATAGAGAAAGATTCTGATTTTGCACATCAGGAATCAGAAGAACCAGAATACTATCTTGTTCTCTCTCCAGCCAGAATTAGCAGAAGAATTGTAGTAGAAGTCTTTGATGAACCACCAGCTGAACCAGCAGCAAGATAGATAGATCATGGAAATGAACAACTTCGAGTTATAAGAATGACCACAGATGAAGTGCTTCACAACTGAAAAAACATGGAATTAGACTGCACAACAATACTGTATAACTCTGAAGATCTTCTGATGAGATGGTTCTTCCCGTGGATGCCATGGTTGAAGGCACATACTAATACTAATGAGAGCTACTTCAGTTGGTGCTATTCTCAGTTTCCAAATCTAGAGCTGGTGTCAAAAAACTTCCCAAGGGTAAAGAAATTTGTAACCATGATGATAAATAACAAGCCACACTACAAAGTCTACCGACATGCTGAAAATCATTATATTCCTTATGATCGTAGAGTGGACTCTGATGGAAAAAGGAATATGGCTAAGACACTAATCATAGAGACTGTTCACTCTATCACTGATAGTGTTCAAGTTCAAGATGAGAAGCCTTCATCTGCTCAAGCACTGTTGCCCAACATCCCTTCATCTTCCAATATCGATTGGTACTCAATGATTTTTTAGATTATCAACACTTTCGAAAATCTGTCCAAGGATGAAAATCGTAGAGTCCAAGCTAGTGTTCAACAAGAAGTTGCCAGAGCAGATGATCAAATTCCTATGGAGCAGGAGCTGTTGAGAAATTCTGCTGAGCTGGTTGAGAAGATATCTCTAATCAATGAAGAGTCAAAGATGTTGACAGCAACAGAAGATAACCCAGTTCAAGACAGAATCCAAACCTCTATAGCGGATGTATCTCTTAAAATCAAAGAGAGAGATCACATCTATCTGAAGGCCATACATGATCAAAAGGCTGAAGCTCTACGAGCACAAAAAGCAAATGAAGAACAACTAAAAGTCCTCTCTGAAAAAATTGACAACATGAATCAATCCTTCTCTATGCAACTTTAGTTAAGCCAACAAGAACTCAAGATTAAAGTTGGTAACTCCTCTTATATAATGGAGCAGCTTATGTCCAACGTGGAACAGCTCTCTTAAGTGATTAATGACAAAAAGGGGGAGAAAAAGAGGCATAGAAAAAGGCAGAGTAAGAGGCATTCAAGAAAGAGCAAGGAAAGCTGGAGCAGACAAAGAAGAAGAAAGCAGATGGTTCATCATCTGGGGGGAAGCCAAAGGATGATGAGCCTAAGACTGAGGGGGAGCCAAAAGAAGAGGAGAAGGAGTAGCAAACAAATCAAACAGATGAGTAGCTGATCAACAGACATCCTGGAAGCATACATGGAGCCAAAAGAGGTACATCTCTAACTAGTTAGGTATGTTCTGGATCCAGGATGTAAAATGTCAGTATATTAAATTTCACATCATTTTAAATGACATTCATGATTATCTGTTGAGAAATACAGCTGCTCACTGTATACAAGATTCATTCATAACATGCATATGCACTTATTGTTTTTGTCATAATCAAATAGGGGGAGATTGTCAAGAATGAATATGTGAATGATATTCCTATTTACATATGATTTGATTAATATATATATATATATATATATATATATGAATGAATATGCAAGTATTCTTGCATTAAGAAAAGATGTAAAATCTTTTGATAAATAATAGAAACACATGTACAAGGACTTAGAATGAATTGATCAAATATGTTAGGTTGATCCTACATAAGCAAAATAGCTCTGTAAAGTCCTTAAAAAGAAATGATTTACAAGGACTCTAAACATAGAAAGATCAAACATGTTAGTTTAATCTTATGATGTAATAGATAGGCTTGTCTGATCGTCGAGCACTGCACCAGAAGTCGTAGTCTGCCAAGAAAGTCAAGGATAACTCGAGAGCTATCGAGGCAGAATTGTAGTCTGCAAGATAGTAGATCTCGGAGTTCATAGACTTCCAAGAGAGATGAGGAAGGATCGTAGTGTGTCGAGTAAAGCTTCCTCGGAGTCGTAGTCTGCTGAGGAAGACATGTTTAGAATCGTAGAGACAGCCTGCCTACGAGCCGACCGAGCATCTGCCAAAGTCAAGTCAAGGATCGTAGACTACACTCAGAATCGTAGAGTCTACTGATCGTATCAAAGGCAAAAATCGTAGTCGACCAAGATAAGATAAAGACAACAAGCACAACGATAGAAATCGTAGTGTCAAGATCTGATCTCGGAGTTGTAGTGTCTGCATAGCCGAAGTTGAATCGTAGAGTGAAGAACTAAGACCTCAACAGATGTGCTCATAAAGCCAAAGAAGAATCGTAAAGTACACACGATTCTCAATAATTGAGTACTCCCAGAATATCTAAAGGATTGAAGCCTCTGGTTGGTACTGTAAGGATACATCTCACCTAAATGAAGCCAGAGAACACTCAATGAATGGCATGTAAGCTATTAGAAGATCTAAGCATCAACTTAATCAGCATCCATATTGAGTTGTGAAGTCATTCATGATAAAATCTTCCACAAGATGATCATAAGAAGACTTCAGTAGCTGACTAAGGAAAGTTAGCTTGTGCAGTAACTATCAAGTAGAAAGATGACAATGATCTTGGAAGTAACCAGGATCGTAGTGTTTGCCAAACGTAAAAGGAACTGATTGAGTATATACAAAGACATTGTTCTGCCTCTGAAGAACAAGGCTAAAGTGATTTAGCATTGGGTCAGTCCATTGATGATAAGTGAACTGGAGATCATAAGGAGAAAGCGAGCTGGACACGCCACAAATTTGAAGTGTCTTGTTATTCAGAAGGGGCCAGAGCAAGGAGTCAAGCCATAAGTATCTGAGAATAGTTGAGGCAAACAGAAGTGTTGAAGCACTGCACGAAAGAAAGAAGAGTTGTTTTTTCACTAGAGATCAAGTGAACACTCTTCAAGATCGTAGTGTTGACTCTACATGTCAATAAGCATCAGTCAATAAGACACTACGATCAGGTTCGAGAAGAAGTTCATCAGAATTGTTGAGTTCGAACAACTGAGGATTGAAATATTGGCAACAGTTCAATCTGAAGGTTGGCATTCGGACAAAAGCTTATTGAGAGCATTGATGCAAGGACAACCTCTGATCAAGAAATCAGAAGGGAGAAAAAAAGTCGACGACCTTCCCGAGACATCAAAGTAACATGTCTGATGGGGCAGGTGAAACAGTAGACTGCAGTGTCAAAAAGTCAGAAAAAGATGTCTTGTCACATTTGCAGTCTACACCAAATAACTCGAGATCTACGAAGCAATTTGAATAGCTTTCAACGGCTACTTTCCAACGAAAAGATTAGGAAGCAGTATAAATCAACAGAGCTTCAAAGATCAAGAGTTGTTGATGATTGCTAAGTTGCAGAATCGTTGAGTTGTTGGGAATGCTATTGTTGACTCTACGAGTTCCACCAAAGATCAACACAACAAGTCTCAGTGACAGTGAGACTACTAAGGTGGAAGTGAAGCAGATTTAAAGAAGAACTCAAATAGATCAAAGATTCACTCAACTAAGATGAGAATACCACTAAAAATGACAGCCAAGCTGAGAGCCGAAAAGGCCAAGAAGATAGCATTCAAGAAAGTGGCTGAGTATAAAGAAGATCAAGAGAGCCACTCTACGAATCACCATGAACCGAAAGCTGAAAATAATCAAGTGTAGAACCATGTTTGGAAAGTATTCAAGAAGGGTTCAGGGATTTCTAAGTGCCAGACAAAGTCTACTAAAAGCACAAAGACTTAACAAACTCAGATGGTGATGGTGCACAGCTGATACCAGATAAAGATAAGTAGAAAAAAATGAAGATCAGTTGCACCAAAGAAGATGTGGTCCAGACTCGAAGCAGAAAGCTAAGAGGACCACACCAAGCTACTAAGTACAAAAGATGTTCAGAGCTTAATAACATCTTAGCAGCTCAGCACTAATAACAACAATAACTACAACAACAAGAAGCCAGGGCCTGAGGGGTCCTTGTCCGGAGGGACTAAATGAAGTTCCAAGCCTGCTGGACTTGAAGAGTTCCTAGGGAACTAGAGAAGTTCCAAGGCTGCTGGCCTTGAAGAGTTATTAGTGAACTGAAGTCCCAAGGCTGCTGGCCTTGAAGGAATCTTAGTGATTCAGGGTGCTGTTCTTCCTTAGTGGAAATCTTGCTAGTTGAAAGCAAAAGAGTGGATTAGGAGCTTGAGTATCTGAACCACTTAAAACCCTTTGTGTCTTTTACTTTATGTCATTTACATTATGTACATTAACTACTATAACTGCTATGTATGCTTTAACTGCTTACCACTAAACTAACTCTACGAACAATGTATGTATGATTATGGATATATCAATGAAGGGGATCTTTTACTTATTCCGATGTGCTTGAAAAGATTCTTATGTTTGTCGCATTCTAAATTATCAGCAATACAAAATAAACCAGAAAAGTATTTGAAATTAAAAGGATCTATTCAACCCCCCCCCCCCTTCTAGATCTAGTGTGCCTACTGGGAACTAACACACTCAGCATGCCAAATTTAATTGTTTTCGTAAAGTTGTTAGTTTTCATATTCCTAACCAACCTGTTATACAAATTCAACCAACTAAACCACTAAAATCAGTCACTGTCATATCAAGCCATAAAGCTATTCGTTTATTGAAAAATAGATGTCAAGCTTTCTTAGACCATATTATGGACTTGAACAAAAACACGTCAGATTTGAATAATATTTCTGTTGTTAGTGAATTTCCTGACGTATTTCCTGAAGAACTTTCTGGTCTACCGCTAGAATGTGAAGTTGAATTCTTTATTGATCTTGAACTGGGTACAAAGCCCATTTCTAAATCCCCATATCGAATGGCTCCTATTGAACTTCAAGAGTTAAAAGTCCAACTACATGAATTATTAGACATCGGTTTCATTCGTTCTAATACATCTTCTTGGGGTGCTCCTATTTTATTTGTAAAGAAGAAAGACGGGAGTATGCGACTTTGTATTGACTACCGAGAATTGAACCATGTCACCATCAACATTAGGTATCCCCTACCTCGTATTGATGACCTATTCAACCAGTTGCAAGGAGCACAATTCTTTTTAAAGATCGATCTTCGTTCTGGATATCATCAGTTGAAGATTAAAACTGAGGATATTCCAAAGACTGCCTTCAGAACTCGGTACGAGCATTATGAATTCTTAGTCATGTCTTTTGGATTGACTAATGTTCCTACTGCTTTCATGGATATGATGAACCGTGTATTCAAGGAATATTTGGATCAATTCGATGTTGTCTTTATTGATGACAGCCTCATCTATTCCAAAAGTCGTGAAGATCATGAGCACCATTTGAAGCTGGTACTTCAAAGACTCCATAACAACAAGCTATATGCCAAGCTAAAGAAATACGAGTTCTGGCTTAAGGAAGTAGCATTCCTTGGGCACATGGTGTCGAAACATGGAGTACCTGTTGACCCGACAAAGATTGAAGCAATACAAAGTTGGGAGCAACCGAAGTCGGTGACCGAAGTGCATAGCTTTTTGGGCTTAGTTGGTTATTATCGGAGATTTATGGAAGGATTTTCTCGAATCGCTACTCCATTAACTCAGCTGACTCGAAAAGATACAAAATTCGTATGGAGCGAGGAATGCGAGAAGAGTTTCCAAGAGCTTAAGAGGAGACTCATTTTGGCACCTGTTCTAACAATACCATCTGGTTCGGATGGATTTGTTATCTACAGTGGTGCTTCACGCAAAGGGTTAGGATGTGTTCTCATGCAACATGGGAAAGTCATAGCCTATACCTCGCGACAACTCAAAGAATATGAGAGGAATTATCCTACTCATGATTTGGAGTTGGCAGCAGTCATTTTTGCGTTGAAAATCTGGAGGCACTACCTGTATGGGGAGAAAGTGGAGATTTATATGGATCATAAAAGCCTCAAATATTTCTTCACCCAAAAGGAACTCAACATGCAGCAACGAAGTTGGCTTGAGCTGTTGAAGGATTACGACCATAGCATTCAATATCATCCTGGAAAAGCAAACGTTGTAGCTAACGCATTGAGTAAAAGATCGTATGCGGGTACGAGTACGATGTTGTTAACACAAAGACCCATTTTGTACGACTTACAAAGGATAGAGATAGAGTTAAAGACTCTAGGGACCCACGTGATGATGGCAAATATACGAGTAGAACCGACTTTAATAGATAAAGTTAAAGCTGCTCAAACTACAGACATGGAGCTGATGCATATGAAGAAGAAAGTGCAAGAAGGTGTTATTCCAGAAGCAAGAATTGATGAAGAAGGAATACTTAGAATCAACTCCAGACTTTCCATTCCTAATGATTCTGACTTGAAGCATAGAATCATGATGAAGGCACACAACACACCATTTGCAATTCATCCTGGGAGTGTCAAAATGTATCACGATCTTCGACATACATTTTGGTGGAGCAATATGAAGAGAGAGATCGCGGAGTTTATCTTGAGGTGTTTAACTTATCAACGTGTAATGGCGGAGCATCAAGTGCCAAAGGGTCCATTGCAACCACTTGATATTCCAAAATGGAAGTGAGAACACATTACTATGGATTTTGTTACAGGTCTTCCCAAATTTTCTCAAGGCATAGATGCGATTTGGGTTATTATTGATAGATTAACCAAGTCTGCTCATTTCTTGCCTATACGTGAGACTTATTCCCTAGAACGTCTTACTCGTATGTACGTGAATGAGATTGTGGGATTGCATGGCATGCCAGTATCCATAGTTTTGGATCGTGACCCAAGATTCAATTCACGATTTTGGGTTAGCTTGCAGAAAGCTATGGACATGGATTTACGATTCAGTGCGGTATACCATCCTCAAACGGACGGGCAATCGGAGAGGACTATTCAAACCCTTGAAGATCTATTAAGACTCTATGTCCTAGATTTCAAAGGAAGTTGGGATAAGTACTTGCCACTGGTGGAATTCTCCTACAATTATCAAGCAAGTATAGGCATGGCTCCATTCGAAGCGTTGTATGGACGAAAATGTCATTTTCCAGTATGCTGGGACGAGGTGGGAGAAGCAACGTTGTTGGGACCAGAATTAGTACGCATGACTACAAAAAACATTCAAATGATCCGGCAACGTATAAAGACCTCACAAGATCGACAAAAGAGTTATGTTGATCTTCATCGAAAGGACGTGGAGTTCAATATTGGAGATCATGTACTGTTACGTATTGCTCCATGGAAGGGAGTTACAAGATTTAAAAAAGAGAGGAAAGCTCAATCCACGATTTGTTGGTCCATTTGAGATTCTTGACCGAATAGGAAATGTGGCCTATAGACTCGCATTACCTCCAAGCATGTCTCGTGTTCATAATTTTTTTCATATATCTATGCTTCGTAAATATGTGAAAGACTCGAACCACATTATTGCGTTAGAACCAAACGAGATAGCCAAAGATTTAGCGTACGAGGAGGTACCTGTCAAGATATTGGATAGGAAAGAGCATGCCTACGAACAAAGGTTATACCACAAGTCAAGGTTTTATGGAGGAACCATGCTATTGAATAAATGACCTGGGAGTTGAAATCGAAAATGAAAGCGAGGTACTCTCACCTTTTCGAAACATCAGGTACGTACATCAATTTCGAGGATGAGATTTCATAAGGAGGGGAGGTTGTAAGACCCCAACTTATTATAAATAAAATTAAATTTCCTATATTCGTTATCTTGAAATAATAAGGAATTAATTTGATATAATGCTTTGGTTATGGATGAAATGTGCAAATTTTGCAAAATAAGCAAGTGGTTATAAAATATTCATTTTTGTTGGGGAATATTCGTTTGGTCGTGGAATATTCTTGTTGTCGAGGAATATTCGTATGACTGCACAGCCATTTGTGGGCCCCATAATAGAATAACTATCTGATAAAGAAAATGACAAGTTTGAGTTTTTATAAATAATGGTGTAGTTGTTACCGTTAACACTGTTGGAATACCCGGTGGTTAAAATACAGTAATACGCGTGGTTGCACAGTAGCACACGGCATTACACAGTATTTTTGAATTATTGATTCTTACATAAGGAGGCACTACTCAATAATTATTACAGTAATTACTGTTTAATATTTTATTTTATTGATTCAATAATTGTTGTGTTGATATTTTATATTATTGTTGTTTCAATAATTGTCACTGCATAGTATTTCCCATTATCAGAACAATAATTCATATTATTTGAATAATATTATTAGATAGCATTATTGGCAATGTCTAGAAATTTCTGTCAATGAGAGGTTTGGTCACCTAATTGTGCGCCAGTAAGGAGAAATCCTTATTAGAAAGCTCCCTCTTTTCTGGGAACTACCTGGTTGTCATTATTGTGATTCTGTAATATTATTTGTGAATAATTATTTATTGATTTATATGATAAGGAAATATTTATTTTATGCGGATATAAATGAAGGAAATATTTATTTTTATGTGGATATAATTGAAGGAATTAATGTTGAGGTGTTTTATCAGTATTTTTGTCAGAATGGAGGTATTAAAAATCAAATCAGTGTTCTTAAAGCTCTATTGCGTGAGTTATAATTTTAATCCGACCGTTGGATCGTTGTATTTTTGGATATGTTATACATATATAAGTTGAGTATATGTCCACAAATTTTGAACCGTTGAAAATTAACGTATGATTTGTTATGAATTTTATGAGGTATTGAAAATAGTTTGTTTGTGAATTTCGGTTATTTTCTGTTTAGAATTTGGAATGAAAAACTTAAAGCTACAGAGTTGTAGAGAATTCGATTTCGTATGGAATGGATATAAAATTCGTATTTTTCTGATAAAAGGGCTATTTATTATGAATTGTTAAAGTTTCAGAAATTAAATATTTTTATTAAAATTATGGGTGGGACCCACTTTTGTTAAAAATATGTGAGCTGCAAAAAAAAATAGAATTGGCATGCTTGCTGATTCAAAAAGGATGGCGTAGAAGGAAAGAAAATAAATAATAATATTTTATTATTTTAGTCTCCTATGGCGTTCTAGCATTTTCCTATAAATAAGCCCTTAAGTTAGAATTGAAAATCACACCAGAAATAAGTTTTTTCTCTCTCTATATTATCGAGCGTATTTTGTGAGTATTTAGATACTTTGAGAGTTACTATTCAGTGCAAATTTCCTTCGGCTTTATATCCGATATTTCGATCAGAAATATTGTTATTTTGAGGTAAGGGGTGTTATTTTCTTCGTAAATGATATTATTTTCTTCAATATCATTATGCCGAAATATTAATATGAATTTTATTATGGAATTTCTACCTTTTTGTGTTGGGGTTACTATTCACGTATACGACACTATTCACGTATACGGCACTATTCACAAATACGGCACTATTCACCGAAAAATGAAATTTTCTCTTCTTTGTCCCAGATATCTATTATGGTTACTATCTTTGATTGTATCCATATTTTTTATCTTTATTCTTGAATTTTACTCCATTATGGTTTATTATGGAGTATTTTTAGACTTGAGTTATCTAAAGTACGAATCTCTAAACTTTATCCTTTTATTTCATTGAATTCATTCTCTAAAATATTTTTTATCATCCTCAGTCCTTAATGGTGATACTTGATGAATATCTTTGGCCTGTAGTGCAAAGATGTAGGATTACCTGATGAATATCTTTGGCCCGTAGTGCAAAGATGAACAGGTGTTGAGATAAACATGACCAACTGGTGATACAAATGAATATCTTTGGCCCGTAGTACAAAGATGAATATTTGATTCAAGATGTATATTGATTGATGTTACAGGGATAAAATATTGATGATGGACTTTTAAAATTCATAGATGATAGTAGATTTCATTCTCTACTTAACTCTTCTAATGAGTTGTTGTTTCCGCTGCAGTTGTTGATCTAAAACTTGTTGTCTATTATATTCTATCAGATTTTTTCCTGTTGAAGACTAGGAATATTTTTGTAGTATATTATCTTAGTCATAATATTCTTTATTGGGCTAGTTGAGCTCACCCTTTTCCTTTTTGTTCCATTTTTCTTCTCAGGAAGCGAGAACATAGCAGGAACCGGTCGGGGTATAGAGTGATGGTCCTAGACAGTTTTTTTAGCAGTCCTCACTATTTTTATAAAATAGTGCATCAATAATTGTAATAAGGACTTTATTTGAGTGTGGATATTGTCTAGAAGGCAATATTTGTATTTAAACTCACAGTATGTGTTGTTGTATTTTGCACAACAATTGTAATAATAAAGTTGTTGTTGTTTTCTGTACCATGTATTTGGCGACTCAGAATGGGTGATGTATACCTATTTTGGGGGCGTCACATATGCTCTTTTCTTTTCTTTCCTTATTAGATTATATTAGATTAAAACCCTTGATTAGCTAAGATTTGGGGATTGGAGCAATTGAAGATCCTTAAAAGTTAAGAACTGAAACAAGAGAAGAAACTCAAATTTTATATTCTTAATCCTTAATTCTCTTTACTTCTATTTGTATCTTTCGATGTATATTAAATTGTGAATCATGGATTCTAGTTCAATCATGAATTAAACTCTATTTTGATATTATTATGGATCTTGTTGTGTAGTTTACTTTAATATACTTCCTTGTTAGTCTTATTAATGGTTATTGGATTGTCTATTGTGATTTGTGTTGAATTGCTTAATTGCCTAGCTATCAATTACCGTGATAATCCATATGCAATTGAGAGACGGATTATGGGTTTAGATCTGATCATAGCAGCATGTGTTTGTGACTTCTATATGGTTATAGAATTCATGATTCGTGCCTAGGGTAGACATATACAAATGCACCGCATGTTGTCAATTGAGAACTTGAGCTTCAACCCTCTTTAATTATAATTCACATAAAGATATAGTGGGTTAGTTAATTAGGATGCTCACATTCATTCTATCATATGTGGATTTAGTGTGATATGAGTATGGTACATCGAGAGATGGCTATATTTTACTTTCCTGTTCTCGACTAACAATATGGTATAATTAATTTGGCTTAACAGGAAGTGTGTCGATTTAAATGATTCAATAGGTGAAATTGTAATCTCAAGTCTTCATTATTTAGTCTCATTCTAGGGGTAGTTAGTTTTAGTTAATTACATAGTTTAAATATAAAATATCAAATCAATCGTTTAAATAAGATTGAGTTGGTTAATGGTTAATGCTTGGTAAGATTTATTAGTAATTTCTCGTGGGAATGATACTCTACTTACTCTTTATTACTTGTTGACCTTGTATACTTTCACGTATATATTGATCGGGATTACGACCAACAGTATAGATTAAAGATAATCTTGAAATGTGAAAAATGTGGTTAAGTGATGTATTGTAGATGTTACTTAAGTTTTGGCTATAAATAAAGAGGTTTAGCATAAGAAGTTTCACAACTTTCTTTCTTATCATTCCTTCCACTCTCTAAAAATTGTTATAGTGTAAGTGTCTCTGAGTGTGCCAAGGCTACCTTACGTATTGGTGAATATCATCAATACGAGTGCAAATATTATCCAGGTAAGTTTTTCTATAAAAGTTGTATAAGCACCCACCCACACGTCCGTGTTTATAACTCTTTCTTTAGAAGATTCATTTTGAAAATCTTCCTTTGAAATATTATTTTGAAATTTTACTTTATTCATTCAAAAATTATTTTGAAGTTTATTCTGCTCTTTTTTGTACACTACACAAATTTATATTATTAATTCACCTTGGACGAGTTCATAATATACGAGTTAATGTACACCATGAAACTTGTATGTGGTAATTACTAATTAAATTATAAATAGGAAATTGATAAATCCACAACAGAAAATGATATTTCCATATGAAAATTATCGCTATATATCCTATAGTGACGGCTTTCACCGTCGCTATAAATCTATAGCAACACTTTTCATGTGAAAATATCAAAAAGTGTTGTGGAAATATCAATTTCCTAAAAATATACATATAAGTTTATACAAAACATTATTTAATCACGTGCTAATGTAATAGATGTCATTTTCTTTCATACTCCTAAATTTATGGTAAGAAATTATTGTTTAATTCTACAGCCTTATCATTAAATGGTGAAAATTTCTGAAATGATTAGAATTTCCTTAATAGTTGATACTTCATTTAATATCTTTTGATCTGGATCTTTTTGTTGAATTTTAACCGTTATATTTTGTAATAACCAAGAATTTTAAGTCACTTTGTAATTAAATATATTAATGATATTGAAAACTTTGTGGCATATAGTGAATAAATATGTGATGACTATGTGGGAAAGGTGTATGGCTATATATATATATATATATATATATATATATATATATATATATATATATATATATATATATATATATATATATTATTAATTATGTAAATAGAATTCAAAAGGAAAGCTACATAACCTAGCTATACCTTAGCTGTGGTAATTAAATAACCTAAGGATTATGGCTTTAAGAAATGTTAGTGTTTAAAATTTATACTAACCTAAGAGCTTAATCTTATTATCTCAATTGATTATTTATTTTAAGTCTAATTAAAGCAAGCCTAATTGGGTTATAAAGTTAAATGGACATGGGTAAGTATTTAAATTTCAAAAGAGTGGGGATAGAAACCTTATATAAATAATTAGGGTAAGAGAGATTAAAAGTATTGGACTATTTTGCTCCCATGGTCCAAATAATTAATTTGGAAGCCCAAATGAATTAAATTAAAGGACCAATCTTTAGCCCAATTACTAAGGGACATTTTGGACATTTGATTAATCAAAATTGGCATTAAAAATAAAGCAAAAATGGGGCAAAAAGGGAGGAGTGGCCGGGCACTTAGTGCCACTTTTGGCCTTATGATGCGATAATTAAGTTGCTATTTTTGTTAACTAATCTTCCTTACTTACACAAAGCACACATGTGTCAAGGTTCCAGTTGGTTCAAAATCTTAATTAAGATTACATGTAATCCTAATACATAAGAATTATAAGGGATAAGGGTTATTATGGTAAAGAAAAATATAGATACATATGGTATATCTATTTTTACATATTAAACACCTAATACTTCATTTTTACTTTCATTTGCTCTCATTTCACCTATAAGCATAACAAAAGAAAGAAAAGAGAAAGAGGAGGAGGTCAGGAGGATAAGAGAGAGAGAGAGAGAACTCAAGCTCCTATGCATCCTAAGCACATAAACTAGGTGAGGTTCTATTCTAGTTTCATCCTTCTTATTTTGGTTTATTTTCAAAGTTTTGGAGGGGTTATGTTATAAGACTCAAAATCTCTTAGATATACATGTTTCATGTAAGTATCTAGCTATTTTGAGTGTGAGAATGAAGATCCAAAGGAAGAAAATGAACTTATGTTCCTAAATGGTGAAAAACCCTAGCTTTTCTTCAATTGGATCATGTGTTACTTTAGATTTACATCTCCTATTTGTGATACGTCAAAGTGAGGTGCTAGATATATAAGTTAACTACTAATTAAACCCAACTGGTAGCACTCAAAAACACTGATTTGTCAAGCATTAGTGGATGATGGAACCAAAACAGTCCATTGTGGAACAAAAGGTAGTGGACAGTTTCTGGTCATTTGCTAACAAGGGTATTTTAATCCATTTTATGTACTTTAAAAATTTTGAAAAAAATCAGAAAGATGCGTTGATGAGTTATATACATTTAGAAAGAAGAATGGACATTTTTGGATTTGTAGAATGGAAGTTATGGACTTTACAAGAAATGACTCTTTTAAAAGTAAACATGAATAACTCTGTGTGTAACTCCAAAAATAGTAAAATTTTTACTGGAAGTACATATATATAACAATAACATTCTCTGAAAGTTTTGGAATATTTGGACAAAAACTAGATTTATGAAAAATGTTGCAAGATCCGGCTGTTTTAAGCACTTTAAAAATAGTAAATTAAGTTGGAAAATTTCAGGAAAATTTGGGGAGCATCAAGAACTTATATTCTGTCCGATTCCAGAAAATAAATATTTTTGGGACTGTTTTGATATTTTTCTTGTAAATGGTTGTGTTGTGAATAAATAGAAATAAATAGTTAGGTGATGTCATAAATGGTAAAAATATGATGTAAATGCTTGAAAACCCTAAATATGTTGTATTCTGATTATTAGAGGGTGATTGGATAGTTTTTGGTGTGAACTAATATATATGACCTTTTATGGTTATTAAATAAATGTATTATTAAAGGGTAAACCATTAAAATAAATTGTTTATTTGTTTGATAAAAGATTAAAGCATTATTATGATACTAATAATATTAGAATAAGATATTTCTAAATAACCAATAATATTTAGTTTAAGATTGGATTTAAAATATTATTATATGATTAATAATATTAGATTAAAGTATTAATAAATGATTAAGATATTATTAAATGACTAATAATATTAGATTAAAATATTATTAATGTAATTAATAATATTAGATTAAAGTATTATTAAACAATTAATAATATTCAAAATTAAATAAAAGATTATTAAAAGGTTAATAATATTAGTAAATGAATAAAATATTATTAAATGAATAATAATATTAATAAATGATTAAAATATTATTCAAAGGTTAATATTATTTATAAATGAATAATAATATTAGTAAATAATTAAATATTATTAAAAAGTTAATAATATTAGTAAAGTAATAAAATATTATTAAATAATTAATAATATTAGTTAAGGATTAAGATATTATTAAATGATTAATAATATTAGTAAAATAAATAAGTGTTAAGAATATTAGAAATTGATTAAAATATTTTTAAGAGGTTAATAATAATAGTAAGTGAATAGAGTATTATTAGTTGATTAATAATATAAAGAAGTAAATAAAATATTATTAAGGGTAATAATATTATACAAGTTTAAGATAATGTTTATGTGATAGTAATATTTTTGAGGGATGATAATATTATTAAAGAATTAATGTAATGATTAAATATTCAATAATGTAATATAGAGTGACGATATTATATAATTTACTAATCGAAAGATCAATTATAGGTCTTTCAAAATAAGATAGATTAAACTACTTAACCGGATAGATTTAATTTCGTAGGAGTAGACTACAAACAAGGCAAGTTCCCTAATTGAAATTCGAGTTATTATTTTCGAAACATGTTAGTGGATAATTATTGTTGATTGCTCCACATCCTTAATGATTATGGTTAATCGCACTTTTGTGCAATTGAATTCATGTTCTATTATTATTGAACTATAAATTAATTAAAATTCTTTTATTCATGAACTATTTATGAGATAGATCTATGCTAGTTGTATCAGCTAGATCAAGCATGTTTAAATTTGATAAATCAAACGCGTTTTAAAAGTTGTTCTTAATCCATTGCTGTGATAAGAACTTTTGATTGAGAAAAAGAACAATTTTATTAAAGCATGATATTTGAAAAATAATTGTTGCTTGACTATTAAGTATTTATGCATAAATCACTGGGTATGAAAGGCTGATCCACTTGATTACCAAAACTTGTTAAATGGACTAGTTTAAATACTGACAACCATAGTATATGTTCATGGTTATTTTAAACCACTCAGCATCTATTATTCAATTATTCGAATATCCAATTATTGAGAATTAATTCATGTTCTTTCACAATCGATTCCTATTGTTGAACATTGAAAGTTAAATTCATTTCTAATCATGATATATCCCATTTGTATTAAAACTTGCTAAGCAAATTAGTTGCTTACTTTTGCTATATCATGACGTTTATTTCAGCAAAATCAGAGACGTCCAAGAAGGACAAAGAAAAAGGAAAACTTGCAAGAATAGTTGATGAGAATGTTTAACTATTAATTTACTTTGATTATGTAAACCTTTATAATATTAAATGTATATATAAGTTAAGGTTAAGAAGACTGTGGTAGTATATTGTAAGACTTTATTATGATGAATAATGTATGTTTATTATTCTGCAATAGTTATAGAATGTGTATGTTGTTGATGGATCATGAACACTGGATCCAAGATTAGAGAACTCGGATTTGGGGGCGTCACATATTTGAACTCTGAACCTTATATATTATTTTTAAACTCGAATCGATATTCTGGATATCGTGTTGATAATTTGAACATTATTGGACTATAAAAAAATTAAATAGCAAATATCTAACGTTTATTCTTTATCTTATTATTCTTCTTATTTTTGTTCATCCTTTATATCATTATTATATTTGCTAATCATCAAAACTTAAGTTGTTGTGAATGTCTTTGGCCTATGTGCAAAAACAATAGTGGTAAAAGTTCTTTTTGGACTAGGTGCAAAACAGATCATGATCATTGATGTTACAATTGATGAAATCTTGATGTGAATTTTCTTTATTGGAGAAGATAGTAGACATTATGATATATTTGAATTTTTTAATGAATTGCTCATTTCTTTACACTTGTTTATTGAAAACTTATGTTATCTATTATTTTCTAAATATCTAATTTTGAAGATTAAGAATAACTTGTTTATTCGTTATCTTAATCATGATATTTTTTATTAGATTATTTGAGCTCATTTTTTTTGTTTTATAATTCTTTTCAGGAAATGAGAGTGTAGCTGACGTTAGCGGGGAGAATAAGATAATGGAATAATGGTCCGAGTTAGTAATTGTAGTAGTTATCACCAAGTTATAAAATAGTGTGATAATAATTGTACCGATGACTTAGTGTGTGTGTGTGTGTGTGTGTTTGTGTTGTCATACTATACACAATATTATAATAAGTATAAATAGAAGAATTTATGTATGTTATTTGTATTTTTGTGACTCAAATTGGGTGGTATATATTCGAATTTGGGAACGTCACACAGGGAGAATATAAGACCCCAACTTTTATGAATAAAGATTTAATTTTTCTCTAAATATTATTTTTGAATAATAAGGTGTGGATTTGATATAATGTTATAGTTGTGGGTAATATTTATAAATTTTGCAAAGTAAGTTGTCATAAAATATTCGTTTGGTCGGAGAATATTCGTTTTATCAGGGAATATTCATACGACGGCATAATTATTGGTGGACCCCACAACGGAATTACTGTCGGAGTTAGAAAACGACAAAAATAATTTTTTATAAAAATAATGACAAAAGTTTTACCGTTAACTGTTGAAATACCCGGTGATAAAAGTACAGTAATATGCGTGGTTCCATAGTAGCACACGGTATTGTATTGTATTTTTGATTATTGATGCTTACGTGAGAAGTCACTCAATTTCAAGGAATGAACCTTATTGTCCAAATTTTCTAATAATGTTGCTACTGTTCACTGACTTATGAATGAGGGTGCTCCCTCATTGGTCCAAAACTCCCAAAGTCTAGTCACTTTTATGGGAAGGCACTCCCTTATTGGTTATCTCAAATGGTGTGTTGATGAATTGCGCCCGTAAAAAATTTTCTGTGCAGTCCGTAATTATTTTCTTAAATAGTATCCTGTCATTCTCCTATAAATAGGATGCTTAGTTTAGAAATAAAAATCACACTAGAATCAGAGAATTATTCTTCTATAATATTGAGCGTATTTCTTTTGAGTTTAAGGAAGTTTTGAGTGTAGAAAACAGTACAATTTTTTTTCAAGAATATCTCCGCTATACCAGTCGAAATTACTCTCCTACTAAGGTAAGGGATATTATTTTTCAGTATTCGTAAGAAATAATATTTTCTTCCATACTCTGTAATATGTAAGTAATATTATTTCGTTTTATATTCCTAATTCTACACTTATTTTGATAAGTATTGCTTTTATACTCCTTGAAATTAGTAGAATATCCTTGAAATTTGCGCTTCATCTAAGTATCGTTCCACTGAAATATTTTTCTGAACATTCTTGTTAAATTTTAATCTTTTCATGTCGGAGTACTATTCATACATACGGCACTATTTATTCGTACGGTACTATTTATGGGGTACTATTCAAGAAGTACTATTCACGAGGTACTATTCACTCGGGTACTATTCACCCGGGGTACCATTCATGATAAAAATTAATTTCTTTTATGTCCAAATTATTTTTGATACATGAATATTATTCTTGAATTTTACTCCACAAAGCAGTTACCATGTTGACAATTTGGACATTCTTAAACTCTAGATAAATTAAATTATAAATCATTAAAATTTATCCTTACTTTCACTTAATTGAATTCTTATATCATTATCATCATTCTCATGCTTATATTGTAATGGAAGTCATCTTTGGCCCGTAGTGCATTGATGAACTGTTGATTGGTATGATTATGATTAGAAATTATGTATCGGTATAATCATGACCTATAATGTTACAAATGATATGGTAAAAGTCTTCATTTGCCTGTAGTGCATTGATGGACAGTTGTTGGCATGATCATGACCATTGGTGATAATAACGAATATTCTTAGCCTGTAGTGCATGGATAATTCGTGGATATGATACTAACGAATATCCTTGGCCCATAGTGCATGGATAATTCGATGATGTGGATTATTTATTGAGTTGTGTTACAGCGATAAAATATTGATGATGAAGTTTTAAATCATAGAAGATAGTAGATATCATGCTCTACTTAACTCTTCTAATGGATTATTTGTTCCGCTGCAGTTAAACTTGTTGTTTATTATATTCTATCAGTTTTACACTGTTGAAGGCTAACGATAATTTATTCTGCATTATCTTAGTCATAATATTCTTTACTGGGCTAATTGAGCTCACCCTTTGCTTTCATTGTTCTCTTCAGGAAATGAGAACATAGGGACTAGTCGGGAAATAGAATGATGGTCCAAGCTGGTGACTATAGTAGTCCTCACTATTCTATGAAATAGTGTGATAATAAATGTAATGAGGACTTTATTTGAGTTTGAATATTGTCTACGAGACAATATTCGTGTTAAAACTCTCAGCTACGTTTTATTGTATTGTATAAATGAAGTTTGTATTTAAATTTTGTATCATATATTTGACGACTCAAAATAAATTGTGTATACCTATTTTAGAGGCGTCACAAAGAAAGCACTCCAAGCCGGAGTTAAGTGTACACCCTTGATTTTTAACTTTTCTTACATGTGTAGTGTTAATATTGTAAATTGGTGCCCCCGTCCTTTAAAAAAAGAAGTAAGAGACTTCAAGCTATAACCTAATAACTAGGAATTCTTAATATCCTCCTTTAATTTTAAATTTTAATTTATATTTGTACGAGTCTATTTGATTTCTTCCAAATTTTAGGGTTAAAGTTAAATATTATTAATTACTTAGTTATCCATGAATGATTAATTATTTAGTTTTGATTCTTAATTATTTTTATGTATTATTCATATTAATTAGTATATTCGCGCATACTCTTTAATTTTATAATATATATTGATATTTTTTTATCACGCGTGTCATTAGATGATAAATTTAAACCAATAAAGATATAAATTGTGAATATATAATTTTGATTAAAAATTATAGGGTTCACATTATTAATTTTTTTAGTTTGTTTTTGTTTTTATGATTTTGTGGATTTGTATTTGATCTTTTGAATCAGAATAAATAGATATATTAAAGAAAATTTTCAAGATCTAATACTACTAAATGTACTTGATCCGAATCTTTTTTCTGTTAAATCTACTCGAGTCCATTAGTCATGTCCCGTCCAAGAACAACCTAGTGAAATTATTTCTTCACAAAAAGAGATGTATTTGATACCACTAAAAATAAAGCGATTATAAAATAATTTCAAGAAATAAACCCTCGAAGAATTATTTTACAGTGACTTGTGCGTTTTTAATTGAAATTTATATTTAATGAATTTTATTATTATATTTTAAAATTTTAATTATAAAAGTATCCACCCTTGATAAAAATTCCACGTCAGCCCCTGAAATTTTAATATTGTTTGAAATCATAAATGATGTATTAGTTAGTAAATGATGGAGTAGTACAAAAATATTACTCCCCTCCCCCTGTTTACAATGAACATTTTATGAGAATAAAAATTAATGAAAGGCTGGTTGGTTGTGAATTTGAATACTTGTGCTACGCTTGAATTGTACAATAAAATCAATGGAAATAGAATAACTTTGTTAAAACAATAAAATCATTGAATCTTCTGCTTATTTGTTTGAGACTTCTACTTTATGGTATAGTAGATTATGACACGTTAGACTTAAATATTTGAAAATTATATTAAAACAAAACATAATAAACATGGGAAAAAATAATTTGAATAATGAACATAATCTTATCCCTCACCCCATACTCTTTTTTTTTTGGTAGAGATCTAAGAACATATTAAACAGTAGTAACACAATTGGGAAAAAAAAGTGAACATAATCGAATTCCTTACCCCATACTTGAATAATACAAAAATGGTCCCCTTTAGTCACACTCGCACCTAAGATTTGCACCATTTCAAGGGCCAAGACTTGCACACCTGCGTCCATCCATCCATTCATCCATCACTGTCTCAAATATATAAATGCATGCATGCCAAGCAACACAAGCATAAAGACAACAACATCCCACCAAACAAAGTTTTGTAAATTACATTTCCACCCCATATAACATCATCAACTAACCACTTATCTCACCAGCTACAAATAACTATTACAAACACACAACACTACCATAGCTGCAAAATACACACAACATATTATACATGCATAATTTCCCAAGTCAATATTACAAAAACATCAAAATAAAATTGAAGTTCGAGCCCCAGACCTAGCACCGGAACAAATGCTGGCAGTGGCGGTCCATTGACATGGAGAACCGATTAACCGGTGCAATTTCCTCCATCGGAGAGAACCCCACAAGGCTATACAGAAGTTGAACATGACAATGTATGAAAGGAAGAAAGTGAGAGTTGGGTCCCATGTCACCCACCAGGGTCCTTTCGACAACCAACCAACCTTTTCATCCACAAAGGTAACCAACTCCTTGCGAGGGAGTGATTGTTACAGTCCCTTAATCCTGAAGATTCATATGGACTCATGATTCATAGACCTTTATTGGAACATAATGTACTGCTCTTTTTTACATCTATATGTGGGCAGAGATTGTGAGAGAGAATTTTCACAAACCAAATGTACTAGTTCTAACTCGATGATTGAAGAAATACTTCAAGAGGGGTTCAACAACCTACTAGCTTCTTATCCACAACTTTCAGTTCATATCTTATCTTGTGTCAACCTACTCTCACACCTAACCGAATTCTTGTCCTTGCTGACCATAATAAACAAATTTGAAGCAAGTACTATTAATTTTACTATTATTACTAATGCTGGTGGTGGTGAGGATTTGTAAGGCGTCTCAGAGGGTATCAAGGCCTAAAGCTTTAGCCTTGACCTTCAACGATCTTAAGTAATGGATAGCTTCATCAATAACCACAATCGCATCTTTACCTTTCCCATCAGGCATTATGCTCTCCAAAATGCTTATGGTCTCACGTATTTTCTCTTTTCTAGACCTTTGGTTACCAGATAAGGAACCCGATTCTCCATACACTTGATTTTTGCTGTTACCACAACTAGATTCTGCATCGGAGTCGTACTCAAAGCATCTATTTGTTTTCACAGAGCTTGCAGCGTCCATGAGTGATGGCATGTCATAACCTCCATCAGAAAATTTCTGCCTTTTGGCTGGCCTGGCAGAACTAGCAACTTCTTCTCCACTTTCCTTGGACAATTCTCGTTTGTCATAAGCAGTCATAGTACTAGGCGAATAACCAGTGCTTGTTACTTCATCATCCTCAGAATAAGCATTTTCATCATCAGAGTAAAGTAGGGCATCTAGTTCTTCAGTATCTTCATGCATTTCACTTCGCACATCATCTTCGTTATCTTGTTCATTAAATTCATCAAGTGAAAATGGTCCAGATATACTTGCATCTATTTTAGTTCCCGCCTCTTCCTTGTTCAGATTAAATGCATTAGATGGCTTTGGGAGCCAAGAAGGCAGGCAATTGACAGGAGTGCCAATCCCAGAACTGAAAATCAAGGTGGTCTTATCTCCTGACTGATCAAAGACAAGGAAACGTTTTGGAGCACACCCAGACCCAGTACCTGAAGCCCCAAGGTCCCCACAGTTTTCATTTGGAGAAGCAGTAAGTTTCTCTTTCGGAACAGAGTTCAACACAGGGGCAAAGGCCTGACGAAAACGAGGCAAACAGTACAACCAACCACGAGGTTCATATGGTTTGCTTGCCTTGCTATGAGGCACCCCAGAAGACCCAAGCATAGGCAGAGTCCCATTTGTAGAAACCAAATTACTGCAAGGGTTTATGTAAGTTGGGACTGAATTTTGCTGACCCAAATCGAATGGAGCACTCAACATATTCAAATTGGGTGATTGCCAATCAGAATGCTGACGAAACCAGGACCCGATGCCCTCTTCCATTCAACCAAAAACAATCACCTCACCTGGTAATGTAAATAGAAAGAATAATTAGATCAATCAATCTAAACAAACTTCAACTTTTACAAAAATCAGGAGATGGTGATCTCAAAACGTACCAGATTAACAATGTTTGAAATATAAAAGAACGCTGATTTCTTGCTGTTCTTTTGATAACAATGTAAAAAAACTAAAAACTCCAGCTTACTAAGTTGAACACAAGCACGAAAAAACGAACTACGTTACAGGTTTAAGCAACTGACGGAAGTACTCAGCCTGAAAAATGGAACTGTGTTAGATTCTCTCAAATCATTGCCAACAGGGAAAAAAAATATCTTGTGTAGGAGATAAAGATTATAATTAAAGAGAAGAATAAACACCGAATCCAATCCAGTTAGATTACTGACCTGGCAATCCTGTAGAGGTTGAAAGCATGCTATAACTCTAACAATTATGGTGGCACTCCCAGCAATTCCATTTTCATGTTTCAATGCCCGAAATCTTGTTTGGCCAGCAGCTTGGCACACCATAACTACTTTTTCCCAACCCTTTATAATCCACCACACTTCAATCTTCCACAAAGCAATATCGGAAAAATCCCTCAACACAACTTGAACCAAAGCAATTTAAGTGCGAAAAATAGACCGATATGGGATCAAAAAAATGCAAAAGACTGAAAAAAGAGTTACTTGGTAAAAGGAAAAGGCTTTAAGCTGAACCTACTAATGCAAAATATTGGAAATTGGAAAAGAAGTGATTTGGAACAAACAAAAAAGAAAAAATCTTCAGCTGATCCTGCGGACGTAGCAGGGAATGACTACAAAGAGATTAGATCCCATGGAATAATGGTGTGTATATATCAAATATGAGGAGAAAGAGAGAGAGTGAATGAATAGCTTTAGAGTATAGAAAGAATTAGGGAAACAATTTACAGAATCACACGGCAATACAAGCTGAATTTGCGGAACACATGAACAGAAAGGCTATACCACCGCATGCTGTTCTATTATCTTTAATCTGATCACCAAAGATCTGACTGCTACTTTTCTTGGTACAAATTCAAAGTCCCTGTACATTTTCACATACATTAGAACATACCCAAGAAGGAAAAACAAAATATTTTCAAATGAAAATGAAGAATAATCATTATACTTATAAGACTGACTCAGCCGAATAGTATGTCTCCAAAAATCAGTTATATGCTTAACTGGGTAAGAAATTTTCCATCAAAACTAGAAAAATCTGTTTACTGTAAGCATTTATTTTCATTTCCAAATTTTTCTCCAGCAAAAAAATAGATCTTAAAAGTGAGTAATACTAACCAGTCCGGAATGAAAAAACAAAAAGATCCAATATATAGTATTCTTGAATTAACCATACCCAGTATAAAATTAACCTCAAACACAAGCATATACACAAAAACTGCAAATGGGTACAAATAAACAAAAGAACAGATCGAAATAGACGAAGAACTTGCAATGAAAACCAAGCCCCAAAACTGCTTATCTTCAAAAACCCAATAAAAATACCAGATTTCAGACCCAGATCGAACACCCAAAAAGCACAGCCACAAACAGCGCAAGAGCAGACAAGGAAAAACTGAAGAGAGAGAAAAATGAATGCTACCGAATAGAGGAGTACAGACAGAGTGGGAGTGCACGGAGAGAGACTATATAGAGAAAGGAAATGACATGAATGTCCCTATGGAATCACGCGTGTGGGGGAGGAGTCATACGTGCGTAACGCACGCTTGCGTGGGTGATATTAGTGTACAATTATGGTCCGTGGCCGTGTGGGGACGTGGGTGGACCCATGGGTCATGGAATCATCATTCCTACTACTCCTATATTTGAGTCCGCGCCCGGTTTTGTTGACCCATTTTAATTTGGTAAAAAAATACAGTTAATTTACAATAAAATGAATTCAAAATTATGTGTCATAATATAATTAATTCAGTATAAGGCCAATGATTATAGAGTTTGATCAAATAAAATGCAAGTAATGTAGATGAAGTTGTAGTTAATAAATACGCATAATATCTTTACGTAAATAAATTAAACATATTTATACATTTATACATATTATATTATAAATATTTATATATTTTTACATATCATATTATTATACATATTTATATTTTATTTTTTCAAAAGATATGACAAAAGCTAAAGTAAACATATTTATACATTTTTCCTCCATTCAATACTCCTTATAATACAAATTGAAGCAAAAACACAAAAACAAACACATTATATATATATATATATATATATATATATATATATATATATATATTTGTGTAAAAATGTATGTATTCCTACGTTTGGATTGAAGGAATGAAATAGAGTAGGGAATGGAATAGATGAGAGAATGGAATAAAGAAAGGAATGGAATGATTTTTTAATATTCCATGTACATGTTTGGTTGATATTAGGAATACGTCTAAGAATGAAATAAATAATTAGAAAGTGACATAAATATCCTCAAATGTTCAAATTTAACTTAAATTCAATTTATATTAGAAATTTAACACATATTTCTCTATATTTTTTTTATATTTATATTCTTTTTTTTACTATACTAGTAATAGTCAACATATAACGGTTTTCACGGTATTACAATAGTAATGTGTTCATATAGTAATGTGTTCAATTTATATTTTCTTTTTTTTTATTAAGTTTTTTTTTTATAATAGTAATGTATTCTTCTTTTTTCTTTTTTTTTTGTTTGGTTGATTTTTTTTTAATTATAATATGTGTTCATATTATGTTTTAACGGTTTTTTTTAATATTATGTATGTTTTCGGTATTTTTTTTGTTTTTTTTATGTTTTTTTTATAGTAATGTGTGTTGCCTAATAGCATGCTGCCTAATGTATGAGCTTTAATTCTTAATTCTTACTACTAGTACTAGTGAAGAATTGCCGTGATTTTTAAGGGGTATATTTGTCAATTACTTAAAAATAATAGATGAAATAAGTTATTCCTAACCCCCTTTCAGGAATAAAAATTATAATTTTAAGTTAACACATATTCCACTAGGAATATATTATTCCGTTGAAATAAACAAATCAAATAACATTTTTATCATTTTAATAGAATGATTCATTCCATTCTCCCTCTTATTCCATCGATCCAAACATAACATTAGGGTTTTCTAGTCTTTGCATGCGTACAATTCTCGAATTATCCTCACGGAATTTTCTACCGCCCTTTATTCTACAACTTTTTCCTCATTCTTTCTTTCTGCATTCCATTCTCTTTGAGCTCAAAACTTAAATCAATGAAAATGACTCGAGAATCTTCAAAAGTATATATATATATAGAGGATCTAAAATATGTCTTAAATAACATATCTCTCTTAAATAAAATATTTTTATTAAAATTATGTTGTTTTGAAAAAAAATTTAAAATACAAGTGGGCAGCAACTGGTATTTTTATAAATAAAAAAAACAAGTGAAACCAAACTCTTTTAATATTTTATTTTTAAAATAATTTTTAAAATGACATAATTTTAATAAAAATATATTATTTAAAATATATGTTATTTAAGAATTATATTTTAAATCCATTCTCTGTATATATATAATACTCAAATGAATTAGTAACCTTTTAGACCAACTTAATTTGGGCAGAAGAAAGGATTTGGCAATGGGTATGAATTCCCTTTTCTTTTTTCTCCTTTTTCTTAAAAATAGAATAGAAGAACTATAAGGGGAAATGGGATGGTATCCTATGTTTGACATTAACACCAATGATTTGAATCTTGACCATTCAAACAATAAATCATATTAACCCAACCCAAACGTGGTCCCACTGATCAACAGCTATAGATTTCAAACAGTTGTGACAAAAGTGAATGTGTATATTAATGTTTGGTGAATTGAAACAATAAATAACCTAGACACTAGTAGCTACTTTTGGACTAGGGTTATAAAGGCCATAAGAGGCCAAAAGAGTTCAACAATACTTTTCATTGATGTGATTTATGGCCATGTCTCAACCCCCAATACCAGATATACAACACCATTTGCTAGTAGTCTTTTTATACTAGGGATCACCATACTTATCATGGACTTACTTACTTATTCCCTCCATCCCTTAATACAAGTTATTTTTTAAAAATATTTTTATCTCTTAATATAAATCGTTTAAAAATTTAAATAATCATTAATTATTTAGTTTCTAATATTATTTCAAATATTAAATATAACTTTAGTTCTGTCATTAAATATAATAACACTATCTTTTTCTTATACAACGACAATATAGACAATTGATATTATATTTAATGATATACAATCATTTCCTTAATACTAGTGCATAACTCTAAAACGACTTATATTAAGGGACGAAAAGAGTTAGGGTGTAAACGAGTCGAACCGGAGTAGAGAGAGCTACTCGAATTTGACTCGAAACGTTAATTTCATACTCAAATTCGAATTGTATTTGAAAATTTTTAGTAAAATTCGACTCGAATATTTATTACTCGAATTCAATTCAATTCGATTCGGATCAAATTATATTCAAACTAATCGAGAGCTTCAAATTTAAGCTCGAATTCGAGTCTCTACATAATTGTGACGCCCCCAAAATAGGTCCATTCCATCCAACCAATTTTGAGTCGCCAAATACATGGTACAGAAACAACTACAACTTTTACAACCCATAAACTGTGAGTTTGAATACAAACATTGTCATCTAGACAATATACATACCCAACTATGTCCTCAATACAATTATTGATATATTATTTTACAAAAATGGTGAGGACTACTAAAAAACTCTCTCAAGGACCATCAATTCATACCCCGACTCGTACACGCTATATTCTCGTCTCCTGAGAAGAAAAATGGAACAAAAAGGAAAAGGGTGAGCTCAACTAGCTCAGTAAAGAATATTATGACTAAGATAATATACAACAAATTATCGTTAGTCTTCAACAGGGAAAAATCTAATAGAATACAATAGACAACAAGTTTTAAATCAATATTCGCAGCAGAAAATATTAATTCATAGAAGAGTTACGTAGAGGATGAAATCTACTAATGTCTATGAATTTAACAGTCCATCAACAATATTTTTATCCCTGTAACATCAATCAATGCACATCTTGAATCATATATTCATCCTTGCACTACAGGCCAATGATATTCATCTGTTGGTCAGTTCATCTAAACACCTGTTCATCTTTGCACTACGGGCCAAAGATATTCATCAGAAATCATTCATCTTTGCACTACAGGCCAAAGATATTCAATAGTAACATCATTTAAGACTGAAGATGTTAAAAAAATATTTTTAGAGAAGCGAATCCAGTGAAACAAAATGACAAGGATTAAGGATTAAGGATTCGTACTTTGTTTTATCCATGTCCAAAAATATCTCAAAAATAATCAAAGTGGTGTAAAATTCAAGAATGATCAAAACATGGATACAATCAAAGCTAGTATCCACAATAGATATTTTGGACGAAAAGAAAAAAAAAAAAATTTCTGTGAATAGTGCTGTATTCGTGAATAGTGCCGTATACGTGAATAGTAACTCCGGCACAAAAAGTTCCAAATTTGATAAAAAAGTTCACCAATATTCCGGCATAATGATATTGAAGAAAAAATATCATTTGAGAAGAAAATAACATCCCTTACCTCAAAATAGCCGTACTTCTGACTGAATTTCGGTATAGTACTGACAGAAACTCGCACCGTATAGCAACACTCAAAGTATACTCACAAGGATACGCTCGATAATATAGAGAGAGAAAGAGAGAAAACTTTGTTTCTGGTGTGATTTTCAATTCTAACTTAGCCCTCTATTTATAGGAAAATGTTAGAACGCCAAAGGAGACTAAATTAATATAATATTAATATTTATAAAACATTCAAGCCAACCACCAAGGAATCTGATTTTAGCCATCAAACACATGTTAAAGATGCCCACCAACCTTTGAAAAACGTTTTTGTTGAAAATAATAATTAAAACTTCCAAAAATCAATTATTTCGGAACTCCGGAACTTCAATAATTCACAATAAATAGCCCTTTTATTAGAAAATTCGAATCTCACGATTTTTTTTATAGGAATTTCAATTCTCTACAACTTTACAGAAGAAAGTTTTTCCAAATTCCAAATAGAAATTGACCGAAATCCACAAACGAGCGATTTTACAGTCTATAATCAATTTTCGGTCAAGAATTGTGTCCACCGACACACAAAACATATGTTAAACATTTAATGCCACAAAAATACTCTTCCTCCTCAAATACTCATATATCCCACATTCATTGTAAAAATATCACCGTTAATATATTATTAAAATAATATATTTAAATGAATTATTTTATCAGAAAAAGATAAAATATTAATTTTCAACAATTGTCACATTAAAAATTTTCTCCATCTATATCCACATAAAATAAATATTTTTTTATCATAATAATCAATAATTAATTATTAAAAATAATATTACAGAATCACAGTACTGACAACCAGGCCGTTCCCAGGATAGAGGGGGCTTTCCAATAAGGATTTTTCCTTACTGGCGCGCAATTAGATGACCAAACCTCTCCTTGACAGAACTTTCTAGACATTGCCAATAATGTTATCTGATAATATTATTCAAATAATATGAATTATTGATCTGATAATGGAAAATACTGTGCAATGACAATTATTGAAACAATAATAATATAAATATCAACGCAGCAATTATTGAATCAATAAAGTAATAAACAGTAACTCCTGTAGCAATTATTGAGTAGTGCCTTCTTACGTAAGGATCAATAATTCAAAATACTGTGCAATACCGTGTGCCACTGTGCAATACCGTGTGCCACTGTGCAACAACGCGTATTACTGTATTTTAACCACCGGGTATTCCAACAGTGTAAACGGTAACAACTACGCCGTTATTTTTAAACAACTTATATTTGTCGTTTTCTTCCTCCAATCGCTTTCCGTTATGGGGCCCACACATGGCTGCGCCGTCGTACGAATATTCTCCGACAGTACGAATATTCCACGACCAAACGAATATTCCCCGACAACAATGAATATTTTATAACCACTTGCTTATTTTGAAATATTTGCGTATTTTACCCATAACTATCCACATTAATCAAATCAACCCTCACTATTCAAAATAATAATTAAAGGAAATTAAATTTCATTTATTAATTATTTGGGGTCTTACAATAATAACTAGCTTTATAATAAATATAATTATAAATTAAATTTGTTATTTTACTTAGAAATGAGAAAATATATTTACTATTACACTTTAAAAATATAAAATCACAATTAAAATTAAAAATAAAATAATAATAATTAGTTAACCTAATTTGATTTAATTTTATATATATTATAAGAGAATGTATCGAGTCTCTAATCGAATTTGTGTCAATCGAGTATGTATCGAATTACAATTGAGAATTCAAGTAGTTTAAATCTTAAGCGAGTCGAGTATAACCTTACTCAGATTCTACTCATATTTTTATTAGAACTATTTTTTATGCTCAGATTTGGATTATATATAATTAACGAATTCGAGTTTCGTTCATATTTTTTTGAATCGAGCACGAACTGTTTGGCTCGTTTACAACATTAGGAAGGAGTACTTTATATTATCCATATACGTGTGTTACATGAACCATTAAAAATGGTTGAATGACATTTTTGCCTCTCTAAGTTGACACTCACTTTTAAAATTCTCTTTAAAGTTCAATTTTTCGCAAATGAGGTTCTTAAAGTGATATTTTTTGACGTTTTATGTTCTTTTTTATCCGATTTGACCCCTACCAGACCTATTTTAACCAAATTTTCACCCAACCTGACCCCAATTACATCAATTAATTTTTTTTAAAAAAAACAAAAATGTTTTAAAATTGTTTTTAGAACAATTATTATTTTAAAATTAATATTTTATTTTAAAATTAATATTTTATTTTAAAATAATAAAAATAAAATTATTTTAAAAAAAATTATTTTTAGAAAAAAATATTAGAATTTTTTTTTTCATAAAATGAGTAAAGTTTCATAAAATATAGATTCAAAAAAATTAAATAAAAAAATAAAACTTTATTTTTAAAAAAAACAAGTAGATTTTTTTTCATTTTTACGTACAAAATTATTTTTAAAGAAAGAGAGTTTATGTCTTTACCATTATTTATATATTCTTAATATTAAAATTTTTTAAAACAAAAACTAAAAATAGAAATTAAAATACAAAAATCAGTAAAAGATAAATAAAAAAAGTGATTCAATTTTTTTAAAAATTAAAATTTTCAAAAAATATTATTATTTTCCAGGAAAAAAATTAGAATTTTTTTTCATTTTTTTTAAAATGAGTAAAATTCTATAAAATATAGATTAAAAAATCAAACTTTATTTTCAAACAAATAATTTTTTTTTAAAATTATTAAAGTTTCATAAAATATAGATTCATAAAAAGTAAATAAAAAAACTTTATTTTCATAAAACAAAATAGAAATTTTTTATTTTTAAAAAGTTGTATAAATTTTCATAAAAATAATTAAAAATTAAAAAAATTAAACTTTAATTTTTTTGATTCTATATTTTATGAAAGTTTACTAATATTTAAAAAAATAAAAGTTTATGATATTTTTTCTTGAAAATAATACTTATTTTTAAAACTTTTTAAAAATAATAATTATTTTAAAACTTTTAGTCTTTTAAAAAAATTTAATTGGTGAAATTGAGTCGGGTTGGGTCAAATGTTATTTTAAGAATTTAATTGACAAAAACTAAATTTTAGAAAAAAAATTTAAAAGTGGATAGAGTTGGATTTATATTATAAGCAAGTCGAGCTTGAGTTTTTATTTAAAATAAGTCAAGCTTGAATAATCCAAACCTTAACCCAAGCCTAATTTATTAATACCCCTAGGTTAGGCCCTAACTATAAATATAATGAAAGAGAATCTAACTTCTACCTTATGTATACCTGATATTGATGTTCCACGGAACATTAGGTGTGATGGGGGCTATGCTACATTATTTATTTTCATTTTTTTTAAAGCAGAATATATATATACTAGTTGTGTCCCGTGCCTCCGGCACTATATGGGCGATGGAATTTATTTCAAACTCTTGACGGCCCTGATAATTTATTAGGATGAACGAAAAATTCAAAATTAGTTATATTTTGTTAAATAGATATAAATATGTAAAAGGATAAAATATATTTTATATAATATTTTAAAATTGAATTATTTACTTATATTTTTCATAAATCATTTTCTATTTCTATATTTCAAATTTTAAACAACCTTTTGTGGGGTTGGGGTTGGGGTGGGGGTGGGTTGGGTTGGGTTGGGGTGGGGTGGGGTGGAGTGGGGTGGGGTGGCGGGGTGGAATGGTATAGCATGGGAATATATACAATGGTATAGCATGAGAATGATATAGAATGGTATTGCCTAGGTGGAATGTTTTGAAGGGTTAGATTTATCCCAATTTTTTGACGGTCCTGATCTTGTAATAGGTTTGAGCGGGAAATTAAGTATTTTCAAAATCAGTTC